>VDFB02000017.1:252288722-252393053 GCA_007258455.2 Sequoia sempervirens
TGTATTATTCATTTTGCAGCTAGAAAATTTGACAATCTCCTAGTTGGAAGCTTCGTTACGATGTTCAATGGTGGAATCTATTTTAGGATTGGTGGAACAGAGGAAGTTGACAATGGCTTCATCATTTGAAAAGAGGGGGACATCAGATGGCTTAGTTTGTTCCCAATCTATCAATTCAGGATGTATCAGGGGTAAGGAGTTGTTGGATTGGCTAAAGTTAGATGCAGTAAGAGTCCCGATGGTTATGTCTTCGGATTGACCAATAGCGAAATCGATGTCTATAAGGTAACTCTCCTTTGAATTATCCGATTCACTCCAAGTCTGGTCATCTTCACTGGAATCATCAATGTGTAGTGATCCTATTTCAAGTAGTCTATGACCTGAACTTTGAACCTCCTCATGTATGGGTGTATACTTTTGGACTACATCAATTTCCTTATCATGACAAGACTCTTCAGTTAATGAATCCCACTCATACTCATTTGAATCAGTTTCATGAGCATCACTAGCTTGTAGTTGTAGGATTCTTTCAACAACTTGTTGTTTGGTTTCTTCTCTAGATTCTTCTCTATACCCCAGTCCTCTTTTATCTTTGGCTTGCATGGTGACAGGTTGTATTGGTTCTATGATGCCTTCCTTTCTTTTACTGATAAGACATTTTCCCTTGTATCCCATCTCTTCCATGATTGTCTTTCCTTTTCCATACTGCTCTATCTATACACTTGAAGTGGATGCTTGTGATGATTCTTCATCTTTGTACAACTAGTTTAAAACCTCCTTTTTGTCTGACTCATCTACTAATGTGCCTGCTCTTACAAAGGTTCCATTGCTACGCCCTTAATATTAATGTACATCGAGTTATGAATAGTCGGCTTGTGGCTATATTAACTCTCTATTAGTCATATTATCATTAGTATATTGTTATTTAGTTGTTTAGGTTGGCCTAAGACTTATATAGGTGTGTCTAAGTTGGCCTAGGTGATATCCTAGGCATAAATAGGTATATATAGGAGGTTGTGAGTCTTATTTCATCATCAAGTTGTGAAGTGTGTTCTCATTAGAGATATTTGGAGGTTTTCCCCCTTGAAGTGGCTTGTTATTCTCAGTTAATATCAAATATTTTCAACATATTTCATATCATATTCTTCTATTGTGCAAGTTATTTCATAACAAGTGGTATCAGAGCATGATCTTGGCACCATAGAGGCAAGGTTTTTCTCAATTTTGGAGGCGATTTTGGAAAAAAATTTGCTAATTTTTAAAGGGTTTTGAAGCACATATTAAATAAGATATAGTCCAAATTTTAGAAGAATTGGAGCAGAATTAAGCGAATTATTACAGAATTAGGGTTTCTACACAATTTTTTTTGGAATCTACATATATCTCACATCTTGTTGAATTGGATTCTAATTTTTATTGGTTTATGGAAGAAATACTAAAGGAGATTACAGTAAAAAATTTGGAGGAATTGGAGCAGAAATAAGCAAGTTATTGAAAAATTAAAATTTTCCACAATTATCACTCTCCACGCTGCAAATCTACTTATTTCTTGGAGATTTTTCTAGGTGAGATTTATTTTATCCCTAGTAAGTTACAGTAAAAATTTTAGATAATTTAAGTTTCATTTGTGTGATTTATTTCAAAATTAGTGGTTCCCATCATGATGGGGCCTACAACAAGGGGCAAAAAGAATGTTGTCACTCCAGGGAAGACCCCTGATAAGGATGGGGTAACAATAGATGATATTACTCCTAATGAGGAAATAAATAAGGTCAAGGAATAAATTTCCTCAATGAAGATGGATATGTGTGACCTAAGAGGAGATATATTAGACATACGAAACATGTTAAACACCTACATGGCTGAACCAAGAAAGGAGTTCTCAAGTGACCAAGGTGAAAATTCTAGGTTAGCTACCATTGAAATAGGCTTTAGTACTCCTATGGGATCTAGGAATTTATTTCCAAAGGTGGATTTACGCAAGTTTGATGGCAATGATCCTCTAACATGGATAAACCAGAATTGTTTTGAAGTACACCAAATCCCAAATGGAAAAAAGGTCACGATGGCTTCCCTATATCTAGAACAAAATCAATTCATTTGGTATCATTGGTTTTGCACTCATCAAAGGAAAAAGGGGTTCACCATCTCATGGTCAATTTTTACGGAGGAACTCTAAGCACAATATAGCAATAGTGTGACAGACAACTTCTTCAGCTAGCTGGCTAAACTTCAACAAATAGGATCAATTAAGGATTATATTCAACAATTCCAAAATCTATCCTTAAGAGTGGATACAATTACGAAAGAAAACTTGAATGATTTATTCTTGGGGGTCTCAAGGATTACATTCAACATGAGGTATGCATGTTTAGCCCTAGCTCCATAAATAGGTCTTTTATCTTAGCACGCAGGGTAGAGGAGAAGTATTTGATTCCTAAGAGGCAAGGGGCTAATGTGACAAGAGAGAAAGGATATTCAACACAACCTACTAGGTTGACTCCACAACAAATTGAGGAGAAAAGAGAAAAATGGTTGTGTTTCAATTGTGATAGCAAATACAGTCGAGGACATAAATGCAGTGAAAAGAAATTGTTCTATATTGAAGGACCAAGTGAGGAAGAAGAGGAGGAACCCATACTAGAGGATGAAAGGGAGTCAAATGAGGAATCATATGATTCTCAACCAATCATTTCTTGTCATGCACTCTTAGGTTTCAGTGCTCCACAAACTCTCAAGGTGGTGGGGTTCTTAAAGAAGTAGAAGGTAACAGTGTTGATTGACTCAGGTAGTACTCATAATTTCATCAACAAAAAGTTAGCTACTCATCTAAATTGTTTTATATATCCAACTCCAGAGTTTCAAGTTTTGATTACAGATGGTGGTATAGTTAGTTGTTTAGGGAAATGTCATAGCATTATATTATCCATGGGAGATTATCAACTTGATACCCCAATGTATGTAATATCCATGGGTGCAACATATATTGTTTTGGGAGTACAATGGCTTACTACATTGGGAATGATTGAGATGAACTTCCAAGAACTATTCATGAGATTTCAATCAGAAGGAAGGGTAGTAGAGCTAAGGGGGTTGAAGGAAAAATCCCCACAAATTGTAAGCTCTCATCAAATGCAAAATTTTCTTAAGAAAGGAGTGGATGGATTTGTGGCCCAACTATGTTCATTAAAAGTCTCTCAATCTAATGCTCCTATTCATCCAAATTTGCAAGCTATAATTGATCATCACTCAGTTATTCTTGGAGATATGCCTAAAGGACTTCCTCCTAAGAGGGATCATGATCATGCCATACAGTTAGTCCTAGGGATCCAACCACCTAACATGAGGCCTTACAGGTATCCACACATACAAAAGAGTGAGATAGAAAAAAATGTTGAGGAGATGCTAGAGGCAGGAATTATTAGGCATAACCAAAGTGCTTACTCCTCGCCTATGGTGATGGTATGTAAGAAGGATGATACTTGGAACATTTTTCCAGATTATAGAGTGCTCAACATGTACACCATTAAAGATAAGTTTCCTATTCCAGTCATTGATGATTTGCTAGATGAATTGAATGGAGCTATGTATTTTACCAAGTTAGATCTTAGATCTGGTTATCACCAAATTCAGAATTAGAAGGAAGATATTTGTAAGAAAACATTTCGGACTCATGAGGGTCATTATGAATTTTTGGTGATGCCATTTGTTCTTACTAATGCACCATCTAAATTCCAAAGTTTGATGAATTCCATTTTTAAGAAGTTCTTGAGAAAGTTTGTGTTAGTATTCTTTGATGATATATTTATTTATATCAAGACTTGGGAAGAACATGCAACATGTGGATCAAGCATTACAAATACTTGAAGATCATAAAATCTATGCTAAGCCATTCAAGTGTGCTTTTGGTCTTACAGAGGTGGAGTATTTGGGACACATAGTTTCACATGAAGGAGTAAAGGTGGACCCTAACAAAATTAAGACTATCATGGAATGGCCTATTCCAAAAACCATTAAGAAACTAAGGGGTTCTTGGGATTGACATGGTACTGTAGAAGATTTGTGAAGAATTATGGTCGTATAGTAGCACCTCTCACCACTCTATTGAAGAAGGATTCTTTTCATTGGAACGAGTCTACCAATAAAACATTTGAGAGATTGAAGAAGGCTATGTGTACAACTCCAGTGCTTGCCACTCTTGACTTCACCAAGGAATTCATTGTGGAATGTGATGCTTCTGGAAATGGGATAGGAGCAGTGCTCATGTAAGAAGGTCAACCAATTTCTTTTGAGAGTCATCAATTAAAGGGTAAGAATCAACTAAAACCTATTTATGAGAAGGAAATGCTAGCAATCCTCCATGCAGTTAAACAATGGAGGCCTTATCTATTGGATAGACACTTCAAGATTAAGACATATCATGATAGCCTAAAATATTTTTTAGAACAAAGACTATCTTCTGAAGAGCAATAAAAATGGGTCACTAAGATGTTAGGATATGACTTTGAGATTGTATATAAGAAAGGGAAAGAAAATATTGTAGCAGATGCACTTTCAAGGAAGGATGAGAAACATGAATCCTTATTGTGTTCCCTTTCAATATTACAAGAAAATTGGGTGGAGGGAGCCAAAGCAGAGTGGAAAAATGATGTTGCAACAAGTAATCTCATTGAAAAATTAAAAAGTGATCATAGTAGTTTAGATAAATTTTGTTGGAAGGGAGATACTCTTTGGTATAAAGAGGATTTGTATCTCTGCAAGAATTCCAATCTTAAACACAAAATTCTCATAGAGTTGCATGAGTCTCTAGTGGGTGGTCATTCAGGATTTTTGAAGACATATCATCGAGTCAAGCAAGATTTTTTTGGGAAGGGCTAAAAGGTGATGTTCAAAAATTTGTGCCTAAATTTTTGGTTTGTCAAAGGAATAAAGGGGAGACAATTAAGACACCAGGTCTCTTGCAACCCTTATCTATTCCTAGCCAGAATTGGGAAGAGGTATCCATGGACTTCATCACAGGTTTTCCCAAATCTAAAGGTCATAATGTCATCATGGTAGTAGTTGATCGCCTCACTAAATATGCACATTTCATTACATTATCACATCCTTTTACAACAAGTGTAGTGGAAAAATATTTTTTGGAGAATATCCAAAAGCTACATGGTACACCTAAGGTTATTGTTAGTGATCATGATCCTATCTTCACTAGTCACTTTTGGAAAGCTTTATTCTCATGTTTGGGTACTAGATTGGCTCATAGCTCTTCATACCACCCTCAATCAGATGGGAAAACTGAGGTTCTTAATAAGTTTTTGGAAGGATACCTACATTGTTTCACTTCAGAGAAACAGTCTCAATGGGTAGATTGGCTACCACTTGCAGAATGGTGGTATAACAATTCTTTTCATAGCTCATAAAAAATGTCTCCATTTTTGGTACTTTATGGATATCATCCTCCTTCCATCACATCATCAATAAAGGTGTCACCAAGATTTCAAGCAGTAGAAGACCACTTCTTCATGAACAACAAGTACTTTCAGGACTCAAGGGTAATTTAGCCATGGCACAAAATCGAATGAAACAATAGGTAGAACAACATCGTAGTGAAAGAAGTTTTGAAGTTGGGGATTGGGTCTTCTTGAGATTGCAGCCTTATAAGCAGATCTCACTAAAGCAACAAAAAAAGAATAATAAGTTGTCTCCAAGGTATTATGGTCCATACCAAATCATGCAAAAGATTGGTAGTGTTTCCTACAAGATAGAGTTGCCACCAACAACAAAGATACATCCATTTTTTCATGTTTCTTGTTTGAAGAAGGTAATTGGGCATAATATTCCCACTCAAACAACACTACCAGAGCTCAATGAAGAAGGAAGAATAATTTTGGAACTAGAGTGCATTATTAAAACACACACAAAGATGCTGAGGAATAGAACTCTCACTGAGTATCTCACCCAATGGAAGAATTTACCAGTTGAAGATGCCACATGGGAGGACGAGAAGTTCATTCAAAAGAATCCAAACTATATTAGCATTGAGGACAATGCTTCTTTCAAGAAGGGGGGCATGCTACACCCTTAATATTAGTGTACATTAGGTTATGAATAGTTGGCTTGTGGCTATCTTAACTCTCTATTAAGTCATATTATCATTAGCATATTGTTATTTAGTTGTTTAGGTCAGCCTAAGACTTATATAGGTGTGTCTAAGTCGGCCTAGGTGATATCCTAGGCATAAATAGATATATATAGGAGGCTGTGAGTCTTATTTCATCATCAAGTTGTGAAGTGTGTTCTCATTAGAGATATTTGGAGGTTTTCCCCCTCAAAGTGGCTTGTTATTCTCAGTTACTATCAAGTATTTTCAGCATATTTCATATCATATTCTTCTATTGTGCAAGTTATTTCATAACATCCATCAAACAGTGTGGTGGGTTGTGATGATTGTTGTCTTGATGTTGATGGCTGTCCATATGACTTTGGAGAAGATGAAAGTTGTGATAAACATAAGGATTGCTGAAATGAGTATTCCCCATGCCTTTGTCTTTTAATTGGATCTTGGAAACTTGTTTTGATAATGATTAAAGTTGACTTTCTTGACTTTGTGGAGTAGGATTTGATGCACTTGCTTTATTTGAGGGATTGACATAACTGATATGCTTATCCTTTGATTGGTCCTTTTTCTCAACCCACTTTGACAAGGAATTTAATTGTTTCCCATCATTTGATAAACCCTAATTGGGGTTCCCTGTTGTGTGGTACAAAAGTATCTTGGGTAGTCTTGAGGGTGTTATAATATTGAGGATTGTTTGAGTCAGTTGCAATAGTGATTTCCTGCCCATTGAACGAGAACTTCAAACACTGGTGATATGTGGATGGTATTGCTTGCATGTCATGAATCTAAGGTCTTCCCAAGAGTATGTTGTAGGTTAGCTCCTTGTCTAACACCTAGCATACTATATATCTGACAACTGGTCCCACTTGAATAGGTAATACTATCAATCCTCGTGAAGATCTCTCCTCATCATCATATGCTTTTATTGTGATTTTCCTCCTAGGATCAATAGCATTTTCTGAATATCCTAGTGCACGAACAAGTTTCGAAGTACATATATTCAGGCCAGCTCCTCCATCTATTAGGACACGTTTAACACGGTGCTTGTGAATTAGGAACTCAATGTGTAGGGTAGCATTGTGGGGATGATTAATAGATACATCATCATGTTTAGAAAAGGATAAGCAATATGGTGTAGTCAAATGTCCTACCATAGCCTAGAATTGGAAAACTTCCAGAATGTTTGGTGTCATGGTGGAAACTAGAGCTTGTTCCAAGATTTCCTTGTGAGCAGGTGAAATCTTGAGAAGTTCTAATATGGATGTTTGTGTGGGTATCTTCTGCAATTGATCCACTATGTTATACCTAGTCGCAAGAATATAAATTTATTTGGACATGGAAGGGCTAGCTCCTTTCAATGTTACCTTGGCTTGTCCTCGTGTGATTGCATTGACGGGTGTGTTGTCTTGTTGTTCCCTGATTTTGATAACATTGATTTGATGTGAGGTAATGTCAACGTTATGGTGATGATTTTAAATTACAATTTTGATGTGAGGTAATGTCAATGTTATGGTGATGATTTTCAATTGCAATGATGTCTTGTTCATGTTCAATGGTTTTATCGTTGGTTGAGTTATCATTTGCAATAAGATCTGATGTGTCATGAGTTGCATCATCAACCACCTCAATATGTAGAATGGTGTTGTCATAGACATAATTTATGTTTTTTCCCTTGTTATTTGATGACGAGGACTCTCCTCGCTCATAGTTTGGTAGAGGGTTCTTGAACATCCCATGATCATTTTTTATGTGGAGTCCTTCTACAAATATCATCTTGTTGTCAATTAAGTCTTGTATCAAGTGTTTCAATTGCATGCAATAATTGGTTTTATGTTCCTTGTTGTGGTGAAACTCACAAAAATGAGCCTCATTCCACCATGGGGGTTTAACTTGTGGTTCCCAATTTCTTGCTTCTGGTAGAGTTATACCTTAGCTTCAAGAAGTTCTTTTAATGTTGATTATGGTGATTTCCCAAAAGGGGTGAACCTCCTTTGATTTGTGGACGTTTGATATGATGGTGTTCTAAATCCGACATTACCTTGATTGTTGCTTTGGTTGACATTTTGGTTGTTTCCTTGGTTGTTTCCTTGGGTGTTGCTTTGGTTGTTGGGGATATTTTTATTCTAATTAGTTTTGGCGGTGGCTCCAGTTAAGTTGAATACAGGTTTTGCATTTTGACCTTCGACTGCACCATTGTTGTTTCCAATGTTCTTGTTTCGTTGCCAAAACTTGGGTTTTCCACCAATATTGTAATTCTTGGAGGAGTTTGATGAGCTATTTTCATTGTATATCTTGATGAATCCTCTCTTAACTAAGGCCTCTTCAATTTTCATCCCATTTTCAATCAATTTTTCAAAGGTTGGGGGACATTGCAATTCTAATCTATAACTCATCTCATCATTAAGGCTATCAATAAAGATTTCTATCTTTTCCTTTTTAGGTATGGGATTAGAATATCATGCAAATAACCTTCTCCATTTCTGCAAGAATAGAAGGAATGATTCCCCTTTCTTTTGTTTCAAGTTACAAAGATCTTTCATGGTGACGTCATGTTGTATGTTGTATGAATATTGAGAGATGAACTTGTTGACTAATTCCTCAAAGGTGTTAATTGGTGGGGTGAGTTTGGAGAACTATTCAAGACCATGTGCACCTAAGCTTCTTGGGAATAACCTCATCAAATATGTTTCCTCATATGCAAATTCAAGACTCATGGTCCTAAATTCCCTTACATGTCTATTGGATCGGTTTTGCCATTGTATTTGTCATACTTTGGGAATTCACAATGTTTGGGAAAGGGTATCATGGGATACTTTCATCAAATGGATAAGGAAAAATGTCTTGGATTAAGTATCATTTGGAGGTTCCTCTTTGCATTTCAAGGATTTGTTGTTGAAGGTTCTTCATATGGTGAGTTAGAGCAACCACTTGTTTAGGATCATTTTTGGGCTTTTTGGGTGGTTCCTTCAATTGATTTACGTCAAAATCATCTAGAAATTTGGCACCTTGTTTGGCTAGCATAAGGAGGCATTTTTCCCCATTTCTTTCTAAAATATTTTCTAAACACTTGTGGAAATTGGGGTCTTGTTCAACATGTTGGATATCTTCTTCGGTTATTTCTTCCTTGTCAGTGTTGTTGAGTCCATGAAAAGGATTCTCTTCAGCCTCTGCCATGTTGTCTTGTGTTTCACTGTTTCAAGTTTTGGTGTTTTGAGTCTCAATGATTAGAGTTTCAATGGTTGGGATTTCAATGTTTGGCTCTTGAATATTGTGATTTTCAAGTTCTTTTTCCTTAAGTTTTTGTTTTTGTAATCTTTTTTGAACGAGCATACAAGTGTTATAGTTTGGACTAAACTTTGATCTAGGTTTTGGAAAAGTACCAAGGATTACAACTAAGTCAAATAGAATGACAAATTCTAATGAGACTAAGTTTGATTTGACTATATAGCTTCGTTTTGTGATGAGAGGATGATAAATCCTGATGATGAAACTAGGCTTAATAATCAAAGGTATGATAAATTTGATGATATTGGTACTTTGAGATGTCAGATCTTGGTTTAGGTTGGAAAATTCCACTTGTAGAAGTCAGTTTTAACAAGTTTAGATTCTAAGGTATCTAAGGAATGATTTTGGACTTTGAGAAAGTTTTGAAATTTTGGTTCAAACTGTGAAATCGAAGATAAATTTTCTTCCTAAACAAGGTACTCAAATCTTTGGAAAAGTTGTGGATTTTGACAATAGTAAAAGATGTATAATTCGAGATTGTTCTTGCAAGCTCTTTTGTAGAAATTGAAGGTCAACCTCTCTCTAAATTCGTAAAGTGTTGATAGATTTTTTTGGTGTTCTTTTAGACTAAGAGGTTTGGACTTTGGTTTCCAAATTTTAATCTTTTGTGAAATCATTTGGTAACACACATGTTCAGACTCTATTTTTCCTAAGGATTGGTTGAATACTTCTGAGGATTCCCAAGACGAGACTGATTGTCGGATGGAGATGAACCTAGGTCACTATTTTGTGTTCTACAAAAGGTGCCAAAATAGAGACAAAAGGTACCATAGAATTTGCAAAAGGTGCCACAGAATGAGCAAAAGGTGCCAAAACAAAGACAAAAGGTGCTAGAACAGTGTAGACTTGGTTTTTTGAAATTTTCTTGAAAATTTGCTTGGTTTTTCTAATTTTCCAATGGGAGACTTGGTTGTTTCACTAAATACAATTTTGAATCAAGTTTTTCACTTTTGATATGTGACATTTTTTTTGTTTTGAAAACACTTTGATAAAGACACAACAAGCAATGTACACTCCTAAGGTTGTGAAAGATTGTATTCTTTTGGATTCCATGCGGGTTTTACCCCAACCACACTTATTCTTAGCAGATGAATAGATGCTTGACCCCACTAGCTCCCCTCCATGACACTCACTTCTCGGGGCAACCAAGCACCAATACCCATGAATCTTCCATGGCATATTTATCATCTCTACTAAAAATTGTGAGAATGTGGATGTCTTCACAATGACCGTTGCTACACCAAAGAATAGATAAAGGTTTTTGGCCAAACTATAACAAGGGTTTTAATGCGGGAATTCCATCCATTGGGGATAATCCATGCGGCAAGAGACCATTTTTTCCCTTCTCGTCGGAACTATCCTCGTGATACTGGCGTTTGTTCTAGTATCCAAATTTATATACTGGTTGGAAGTCGCTTGGCTTTAGCATGTTACCAGTTGGGTCATTCCCTTAGGTGATTAATTTTTCCCACAAAGCAAACCCTCTAAGATAAACAAAAGAAAACAAGTATACCCGTAGTTCTATTAATCTCTATTCTGCATGAATAAAAAGAGAACACACACCATATACTTGACTCGCACTCACATATAAACACAAAAGGGTCTGGCTTTATGGTCACCTAGTTAAGGGGAGAGCATATGCCTACCATCCTTCAAGCATGAAAGAAATGGTATTCATTAACCTTTTAATTAAGCTATTTTCCTAACTTAACCAAAAAGAAATAATTAAATCACTTCCAGCCCCTGTATAAATCATCAGTAGTTTGATAAGAATGTCTTTGACAAGCATTTTTAGTACAATGGATATCAAATTATTTTTCTTTCACTTCAATGCTCCATGTTCCTCTTAAAAATTGCAATAAATTCTCAAAATGTTAGATGAGATCAATAAATAAGAAGACATGAGGGTTAGATGAATGATTAAGCATAAAAGCCCTAAAACTTAGACCAAGTTACAATGTGATTTTACTTTAGGTGTAAAATTAAAAATTTTAACTCTACAAAAATTGAGGAACACCTGCACCATTGCATAACTTATGAAATTCTACCCCATTTAAAAAAAAAAAGCTCCAAAAAAGACCTTCGTATGACCAAGATACGACCATTTTAAGATTAGACAAAAGGCGCCAGAACAAAGAGAAAAGGCGCCATAGAATGGGCAAAAGGCGCCACAAAATGGGTAAAAGGCGCCATAGAATGAGAAAAAGGTGCCAAAAAATGAGAAAAAGGTGCCAAAATAGAGACAAAAGGTTCCAAAACAAAGATAAGAGGTGTTAGAATGAGCAAAAGGTGCCACAAAATGAGCAAAAGGTACCACTGAATGAGCAAAAGGTGCCAAAACAGGTGCAAAAGGAACCAAAATAGGTGTAAGAGGCACCAAAACGGGTGCAAGAGGTGCCAAAATAGGTGCAAGAAGCACCAAAAGTCTCACATCCGAACCTGTGAATATAAATTTTCAAGCATGTTAAAAATAAATGGGGCAAGGCCCCATGGTGGGCACCATTTTGTGTGTGTGTGAAATGTGTAAAGTTAGTATCAACACAAACCTTAATGAAACAATTTATAATCAAAGATTTGAAGCAAATAAATTATTCTAATTTTCCCTCATTGTCCTCTATTCTTAATGATTCTTTTAACATTTTGGCCCTCAGATTTCTATGTGCACAAAGGCTATTAGAATGACACTTAAGAAATGAGATTAGTATTCAACATGCAAGCCAACTAAATTCCTACATGAAACTATATGCAAACAATGATGACGAATGCTATGATGAAGGGATGATGGTGATTATGATAAATAAACAAGTGGAGGTGGATGATATGGTATTGAACTAGAATGATCTATGCATGATTCTACATATGCTCAAATGAAAACTTAAAATGAACTAATCTAAAATGCAACTATGATGCAATATTTAAAGCTAAGAGGTAAATTCAAAGCAAAACATGATGTAAAGACTAGCTATAAGACTCCAAAATGCTCCCAAGCTCCAACGATAAACCTGTATGATAACTTTACTTCAAATGTGAATGCAAAATACAAGGCCAAGGGTTGTATTTATAGCCTTTTCCAAGCATATAGTGAGGTGGCAATAATCAACCATCCAGATTCAAATAAGAAAAATGGATGGTGAAGATGAAGAGAATCAAGATGTTGTCCCCTTGACCAAAGACAACATGCCATTTGGATGGAAGAATCTCTTGACCAATGGGCAACATGCCATTTGGATGGAAGATTCAAGTGTGAGAAGAGAAGACCATGTGCTTCCAAAATTGGTGGAAGTGTGGGAGGAATAAGTCATGTGCTCCAAAATTGGTGGAAGTATGGGAGGAATGAGCCATGTGCTTCCAAAATTGGTGGAATTGTGGGAGGAATAAGTCATGTGCTCCAAAATTGGTGGAAGTGTGTGAGGAATGAGCCATGTGCTTTTTAAAATGAGTTGAAGATAATTCTAATTAAAAATTAGAGTTATTTAATTTCATGTGACCTTGGTGAGGTGGCACAAAAAGTTGTAGACATGTGCTCAAATTCCTAATTGGCCATTTAGTGAAGATTAATTAAATGAAATAAGTTTAGGGAACCTTGTTTATTTAATTAATTTAGAAGAATATGTTTTAGATTTGGAGAATTAGAGAAGGGTGAACAATATAAATAAATTGAGAATTTATTTATACATAGTTGGAATATTAATCAAATAGCTAGTATTTAATTAATTAAAGGTGATGACTGTTTTTGGGTGTATACATTTGGTTTTGGAGTTATGAGTAATAGAAGTTCGACTTTGTAGTTTCAGAAATTTCTAGTTCAGTAAATATGAGTTGATGAGTTTGAACTTCTCTATGGATTAGTTTTTTGTTTTGCAGAGTTGTGGAAGTGTTGAAATATGTTAGATGAGTGTGCATTCCAATTGGTATGATGTTTTGAGGTCTGTGTGTTCGAATTTGGGCATACAATTGGAGAATTTTTGTATTAGGTCCTCTATGGTGCCAACCTAATATGTTTGAAGGTATGCGAAGCTTAAATAAGTATTGTGGAGTTATGTGGGATATATTATAGGTCCATTATGACCTATTTCATAGTGTTTTAAGAGTTAAATCTTGGCACGAAGAATGTGTGGATAGATCTTCAGACAACAAGTTATATTTTGTGTATTACATCTAATTAGGCTGACCTAATTGATGTTGAGTGAAGAGTTGTATAAGTTAGATAATTTTTAGTATTTTGAAGTATATGAGATGTGATAAGAGCTAAAAAATGTGAATTGTGCAAATATAGTACAAATGCAAAGTAGAGTAGAGTGTTTCAATTCAGATCAACATGAAGGGTTTTGAGTCTATATTCTGAGCTTTAATGGAATTGTATTCCAGCATATTGTAGATGCATTTTGTAATATTTCAACACTTGGCTATGTGCCATAATCTCTTCTATCTCTTTTCTTTCTTAGTGGGCAGTGAGTCCACTTAGATAGTGAGTCCACTTGCAGTGAGAAATTATGTAATTTACTATAACCAGTTATAATATATTGTGAGCTAATCCTCACTATGGGTTTTCCATTTTAGGTTTTCCATGTAAAAATCTTGGTGTCCATGTGTTATGTGATGTTATTAGATATTTTCATGCTTTCTTTGATTACTGCAATTGAATATGCTATAAGTATTGGATGTTTAAATTTTTAAGTGGTTTAAAGGAATACTAATTCAACCCCCCTCTCAGTATTCCAGGTGTTCAACAATTGGTATCAGAGCTTGGTTCCTTGGAAGGAGCTTAACCACCTGGGGAAGATCTTGGAGGTTGAACACATGGATATTAGAATATTAACTACTACTCTGGAAGGGATTTCTTCTATTTGATCTACAAAAGAAGATTGCATATTTAATATGAATGGAGAACTCAAAGTTTCTCTTGAAGATCTTGAAAGAACTAAAGGTGAAAACAAAGATGTGAAGGAAAATATCAAGGAAGAAAATTAATGCATCAAAAAATTGAGGGAGAAAATTAAGAAAATTTAGAGAAAGGAATAAGGAGGTCAGTGAGCAGTTGAAGCAAGCAACTGAAATGATTACCTATCTAAAGGTGCAAGTTGAAGAAAGAAAGAGAGTTGAAGAATGCTTGAATACAATGGTGAAAAGAAAATATGAAGAATGCACAAGGCTTGAACAATAAGTTGTGAATATGAGATTAGATTTGGAAAAAACAAGGAGTCATGAAGGAAAATTTAAAATGAGTTCTACAAAGCTTGATGAAATGATTGCAATTCAAAAAGGCTCTAAAGTAAAAGAAGGTTTAGGATTTTAAAAGGGTGAAATTTTAAAATTAGATCATACATAAAATATTGAAAAGAAGATTGAAGACAAGAAAAATAATGATAAGCAGATCCATAATCAAAGGATTGTAGCTAGAAGATCACTGGTCAAACAACCAAATGCACAAAGGTACCCATATTTTAATGGTTTATGTTATTCTTGCAATAAATTTGGATATAAGGCCATGTAATGTAGAAGCATAATGAAACAAAGTTTTCCACCTCTTTCTGGTCAATTCTTTACATGCAAGAAGTTTGGTCATAGAGCTAGTGAGTGCAAAAGTCAAATGATGAATGGTTATAATAATGGTAGAATGGTTCAATAGTTTAATGGCTACTATTATGCATGCTATGCATTTGGGCATAAAGCTAATCAATGTAGATCTAGAATGAATGAAAATAATATTTGTAAAAATAATGTTATGTGCTACAATTGCAATAGGCTTGGACACATTTCTAAGTTTTACAGAAGTAGAAATATGAATAAGGATAATCTAGTAAGGAATAATGATCTAGTACAAAAGATTGATCTGACAGAAACAAAGGAGATGGATAAGATTTGGAGAAAGAAGGAAGAGACTGAGGTTAAGGATGAATCTGTACCAATATCTAATGTAGATGTTTCCTCCGAAAACTAAGTTGAGAGCTTTGGCTCAGGGGGGAGATTTAATGAAAATATTTTATCCCCTACCAAAGAAAATGGTGTTGATGATTCAACATGAGGATATGTGGTGTAGGTCAACATTTGATCTTTTGGAGAAAATTTTGATTAAAAATGTTGAAATATAGAAGATTGTGCAGCATTTGAAAGTGACTGTGCACAATGTGAAGGGTTTGATAGCTTTACCAAATAAAGCATTTATGGTGAATTAGGCTATGAAAAAAGGATTATAAATGAATGTACAACCTAAAATCATTTACAATCAAGTTTTTGAGTGAAGAAGAGTAGAGCAGTGCAGTTGAAGCGTTTGAGGTCTTGGTGTGTGTAAACATTAGTTGGAAAAGCATTGAAAGATATTTTGTAGTTTCTTTGTTACCCTAGTTTCTTAGAAATTTCCATAAAAATTAGTTTTAGAATCTTCTGAGATGGCTAGACCAAAGATTGTTGATGTATTTGAGAGACCACAACCTAAGTTTAAAAAGAATCTCAAAAAATCCACGGAGGTCGACCCTATAGGTTCTTTCTCGAGGGTTCCTTATAGATTTTTACACACAAAAGACATTATAATATATATCCATGATAATCTTGAAGAATATGATCATTTCAAAATGGGGGATGTGTGGATAAAGGAACTTAATAGTGATGAATTTTCCCTAAAAGCAGAATATCAAAACCCAGTTGCGAAGAAGCTTGATGTTTGACAAGGGTTTCTTAACTTTTGCCATGATGATAAATGGGTGAGAATTGTTCTGATCCATATTCATGATAAATTCTTGTGGATAGACCTACCCAAGATTATTACTAAGGAAGTGATTAGGGAAGTCATACGGTTGTGTGCCATCAAACCCATTCTAGTACTGAAATCTATCAAGAATGAGTTGTGAAGCAACTCATTGGTGTTGAAATGCCTTGCCATGAAACCCTAGAGGACAACACACTATACACATAAAAATGGAACAATTTTTTTATTTTTTAAAGTGCAATATACACAATATTGCAAAGAAATAATTACTTAAATTCTAACCTAAGTCCTCTAAGGTCTGTGACTGCACTACAAGTGATTCCCATTAACTAAACTAGCAAGAAATCTAAATCATAACATTAAACAAGATTCATTTAATAATATGAAATTTCATTTAATCCATCACATTTAATTGAACAATCAATATGAAATAACCATAAATTTGATTGATAGATACCATTGTTATTTGTTGAACTCTCTCATGTAATGGATAATGTAAAAGATGTTATTATATATATTAGTTAGTTGGATTGATTTTGACAACATTACATCTTTACATCAATATCTCCTAGAGATTAATTGGGGAGACTCTACCTCAGAGTTACACTACATGATACAACTAATTTCAATATAGTACAAGTACATGAAGTTATTCCACTCGAATTGGAACAAATGCAAAATCCCACATCACCACGAGTAGTCACCACAAATATGAACCACAACAAGGGAAACCCAATGGAGTACAAGGAACATTCCACCTGACCATGTGGAACCCAAAGGTCTACCCCCTATGCTAGGAGATAACACAAGGTACCACAGTAACAACAAACAAGATGATCACAAACAAACATACACAAGGCTAAACAGAGAACATCTGACACAACAACAAATTATCAACACATAAGATCACACATTGCTTCTAGAGGACATCACATACCAAGGGGAGAGAAAAAGCAAGGGAATACTAGTCTGCAGAGGGAAGAGTGTCATTGCACAGTCTTGGCATGGGTTGTCCTGATAGCCTAGACATCGGCCCCCATCCTTGGGTTGTCTTGAAAGCCTCTCACTATGCGCCGAACCCATAGGGTGACAAATGTAGAACCAATCTTCCTTTCGTGAGGACAAGGAAGTTGGTCTTGCCAACTAGGCCTTCTCAACCCATCCTTACCTAAACAAGTGCTATAGGCATGGGCAAGGCATTCACTTATCTTGGTTAATGTATGAACTACCCAATTCCCTAATTCATTTTAGGTTATCACTTAATTAAGAAACTCCCACATGGGTTACCCTAGCCCCACTTTTTGCATTGGCCCCCATTGAGAGCCACTCTCCCTACTAGCAGAAAGGAGACCCAATAAAACCAATAGGGTAAAGCCATCATGCACATAAAATGAAAACCATAAAGGTACATATCCCGAGCAAGGAGTGAACCATCTCGCTCTCAATACACAATCGTAACTACAATCAAGAGTGCATGGCTAAAGACTCGCAATAACACATTGCAAGTATCACATCAACCATTTCAAGGCTCAAATCTAACAATTCAACATAATTTCCCAAGCCTTTGGAAGAATCCCAATTCGATTTAACACCAAGGGTTCCCAAAATAAGACAATGACCAAAATAAGTCCAAATCCCAAAATCAAACATAAGATGCAAATAAGCAACTGACCTCTACATCCATGAAAAACATTATTTTCCATCCCATGTTACCTAATTCACCTAATTGGATCAATTACTTCACGTCTTCAAAGTCAATTTTCTTAAGAAGAAATAAGATACTAATCAAATATTAATCTAAGAGAATATATCCAAAGTCAATATTTGTGTCCATAAATGAAGCATTAATGATACAAATTATTAAGAAGCCACTCACAACATAATACATCTTATCACTCTAACTTATGTCACTCTCAATTATCCTAACAAAGGGAGAGAGATAATCTTCAACAATATCATACAATGACTCAAGATGTTCCACTATGTACACTGGATATCATTCATATTTGCAACATAGTAATATTTGTAATGAAGGGAAGTTTATATAGTACTATTTTAGAAGATATTGATTCCTTTGGTTAAGATTCCATTGCATAATAAATATGCGTATGACTCTATGTATAGGTAAGATGCTTCTTGCAAAGCATATACATGTTGTCCCACATGTTTCACATTTATGCATTATAAAGGTTTCAGCTTGCTCAAGGCTATTAGATATAATAACAGTTGATTTATTCTATATGGTTGTATGCATATATGTATGCGAGTTCACAATTTTCAGACATAAGACTATTTGTCATTTTCAATGAACACTACTTATGGTTTTAGACTCATAAAATTGATGCCTGAACAAGACTTTGCAGATTATACCCAAATACGACTTCTCATGGGAGTATTGAATGTACCTCAAGCATAACAACTTCATTTAAAAAGATCAAGGTAGAGAATGAATAACTCAAAATCAATGCAGAATTTGGTTCAGTCCGAGTCAATGATGCAGAGCATCCTAACAAACACCAACAACACCATACTTCTTCAAGGGATTTCAATCCCAAATCGAATCAGCAGAAGATCAATATGAAACTCTAAGAATTATTTATCAAAATTCAATTTCATCTACCCACTTAACAACATCCTTTATTTTCCTCAACCATTCATAGGGTAGCCATCAGTAATCAGCAATCTTTATGTTTATCAGACACAAAAACTTCAAAGCAGCAACTTGATCATAATCACCGAACCATTCAATATTCTAGTATTCATTCCTCTTTACCTCTCACTCTCCAAGGCAAGATATCAACAAGCATTCCTTCTTACTTTCTGTCAGATAACTAAATCATGGTAAACATCATTATTATGCTGAAACAAACTAGGAATTTACACCCAAACTCTACTCTATCAGACCTTGCACCTTCTATATTATTGTTCAATTGTTCATAGAGTATTCCTGCTCCACCCAACAAAATAACCAACCAGACTCATAGACCCTTAGCCAAAATATCAGTAAACAAGCATTTAATATCATTCTTTTCATTGTTTTAAGCAACATCTCTATTTTGGATCAGACAATGCCTTATTCCTCTAATAGGTCTATCAAACATTAAAATGGGTGATTACATTCCTATCACCAACTCAATGCATATTTAGGGACACCTTCCATCACATCTCAACATGTCAAAGTTCTCAGACTTTTTCCATAAAGAAAATCATCAAATTTCAAACTGTACACTATCAAAAGGCTACAAAAAGAGGCCTGATTTACAAAGGAGACCCCTTCCAATCACTCCCAAAATAATCAAAACCAAAAAAAATTCATTAGACACATCAGAAAACTCATGTTTTCACCATTTTTAAGGACCATAAACCATAGAAACAGGCTGATCCACAAAACCCTTGTTTAAGGGTGAAAAGACCAAAAACAAGTGAGGGTTTCATCAAAGAAACACTTACAAACCTCTTCCACTCCAGCCAACACTTATATCACCTTGAAATACACTTTTCCACACCTTCTACATCATTTCCAAGCCCCTGCATGCTCTATTTCTTCACGAATCTTGACTGTAGCAACAAACTGTGTGAGGAAATCTTCCATTTTTCCTGTGTAGCAACAATTCCATTATGGCATTCTTGCTTATTCTTGCACATATAATCATAAAAATATATCCAATATCCTAACCCTAACCTACTCCACCAATCTACTTGACCTACATTGGTGGAGTAGTGATGAAATACTCCTTTAGACTCTCAAAACCTAGGTACAGAATTTCAGACCCTCTTTCATTAAAATTGATGTAACTTTCTTAATACTTAACGAAAATGAGTCAAATCACCACAAAAATAAAGTAGACTCTACCCTCTTTCCAACCATGTCAATTGGGAGTCTGTACAATGAAGTACCAGACCGTACCAAGCACGGGAACAGTAAAAAATGCTGGAAAAAAAACAGAAAAAAACTAAAACAGGGAACTTTTTATTGCTCTAACTCTTCAAGAATACAATGGAATCATTTTGCTCGACCTTTACATGATTTTTATAACTTTTCCCTCCTTGCAACTAACTTACAAACTTCCTCCATCGGTTCAACTACCTTTTAACTCTTAATATGCTTGATTTATGCCTTTTTGTTTACATAATCACATTTTGACAACAATATTGCATTATTTGCATTTTTTTGCATTTTCACCTCCTAGTGACTTCTTTTATGACTTAATTATATACAAATAAGACCTTTTACATCATTTTTCCATTACATTTGTGCTTGAATTATGACCTCATGACCTTTACAATGCAATTTTGAACATTTAACCTTTTACAAATTTAAAAAGCATTTGATGCCCAAGGTGCTCCTGCACCAGTCAAGCATCACTTGGACCTCCAAACTAATATATAAGATTGCTAGTTGCATCGAGAATTCCAGTTGGATGGCAGTTAAAAGGACAACAATAGAAGAATGGGAGGGGAAGATCAAGGAAAAGGCGGTGTGAGATAAAAATGGCATTTTTTGACTCAAAGATAAGCTATTCTGTAATCTCATGGGGTCATCTAATTTATTGGTAGCAAGCATGTGATTTTGGGCAGTGATAATTGCAAAGACCTTTATAAACTCGTAGGAAGCCCTAAAGGAACCTTTCCATTTGTAAAAAAATGGAAACACAATAGTCAATTAGTGAAAGTACAAGGCTTTTGGTTACAAGTATTACATCGGTTTGACTCAGGATTGCAAGACATATGCCAAGGTTTCAAAAACTATAGCCACAAATATAAGGGACACAGTTGTGAAAGAATCATATTCAACGATTTCCCAAAACATAGTAACTAAAACCAAGTGTAGGGGAGGACTCAATAGGAGTTTTGATTTCAATTACAATTCCCTTACTCGAGTTCACAACATTATGAAATGCATTCACCATATTAAAATTGAAATAGAACCACTACACCATAAATAAATCACATCTTGTAGTTTAAAATAAATTAGATTAAAGCCCTAACCTGATAAGGCCTACAACTCGACATTTGAGTCATAGAATGGTTTGAAATACTAGTTGATTATACAAGTGGTGGAAGTGGCGACTAGTGCAACAATTTCCAAGATTCCTACAAGTTGGATAAACTATTCCATTGATGACAATTCCATTGAAGGAGGATGGGATTGCTTTTGCCTGTACTTTTCATTATCGTTAATAGGGAAATTTGATGTGTGTTTGAACACTTAGGCTTGGAGTCTGACTGAGAATGGGGACTGAAAGAAAAGGGAATAGGAGAAATTGGAGATGAAGCCACTCATGTACCCCATCTACTCATGCTTTCCTTCTTCTTCATTAAGTATGCAATTTATGCTACATTTAGTGATGGTGAAGGAATTCCTAATCCAAGCTTCTTGAATTACAATATATAAAAGCTTCCCTAGGGTTTCATATTGTGCTGCTCTCCATCTACCGCCCATCTTCCCCCCGCCAAAGCATTGTAACATGGGTGTCTCCCCATAGGTCAAGAATAGGAGTCTCCATTATGAAGCCAAAACCTCCTTAATAATGAGTGTAATCATGCATTTTCCTTTACCAGCTCAAATAATCCACATCACATCTTCAATGTATGCATGCACTTCTCTTTCGTTATTTTAAGAAAATAAGAGTCTTTGTTTATTATCTTCTAGCCCCACACAACTCTAATTTCATTAAAGATTGTAATTGCCTATTTATTGGATTAGAATCACCACCGATTACTTGAAATTTCCTCATCTCCTCTTGTGGGGTTATGTGTCATTATTATTTTTTGAATATTTTTATGATAGGTGACCTCCTCCATGTTTTACTCCATCATGCCAAATAAATGCCTCCATTATGCTCTAGGTAAAATAAATGCATCTCATGTAATAAAATATAATAATATGAATAGTGTAACTATTTTCATGCAAATGGAGGTGTCATATGGCAACAAATTGTTTGGCATGTGCCTCATGAAAGAGAATTAAATTCTTATAAATGTATACTTTCAAAAATACTCCCCCACTTCCTATATGTTAATCATGCAATTGACTCTCTCTTAATTCAATTGCATCACTTTTGACTATTCTTGTTTAGTCACTCAATTTCTTTAAATTAGATCAATAATCTTTATGTTGCAATGTTTTATATTTTAAATAATGGCTCTCTCTCTTTTTTTTGAGTAACCTAACTCAAATCATAGATATTTATAATAATGTATTCTTTGTATTATTTTATTTACATTTAATAAACAACCTAAACTAAACAATCCAAAACATCAAGGGGCACTACAGGTGCCACATATGACTAAAGTTATTTGACAGTGAATAATATTAGAAATATAGCTATAAAGTATGCATCCATGATGATAGGCTATAAGTTGTATTTCTCCAATCAAGAGAATGTTTTATTGACAACCATAATCAAAATGACCTATGAAATGATTGAAAATGGTGTGAATTATATAGACAAAAATTAATGGATAATTTGAAAAAGATAAAGGAGAATAAATATCCATTGAAGTATGGTACTTTGATTATTTGCTTACTTTTCTATTTCTTGAGGAAACTCCCCAGAACCAAATGTGTGACATGGTTGAAAGGAAGACTTGTTGCACATCAGATCAAAGACTTTCTAAGAGATCTTGGTGATGCAAAGGCACAAGATGAAGCACTTGAATATTTCTTTGTAGTATTTTTGAAAATAATGTAAGAGAGAAAGAATTCCATACAAAATGGTGGAAAATACAAGAAAGATAATATTTTTATGGTTTCTAAGGATGAATGTGTTACAAGTATATGTAGATTGGTGTTGTCATTGATGTTAAGAAGCTTGTGTTACCATTTCTATCAATTGTATGTGTTGAGGAAGATTAATAGTGGAGATGAATAGTTGGTGTTGTCTATGCTTTGATTTTTTGCATTATGTTATCATCAGTTAAGCTATTGGTGTTAACCTCTAGTGTTACCTTGATAAGCTTCTATCTATGGTTGTGGTAGTGTTGAATATGTTGTGGACAATGGTGTTCTAGGTTAAAAAGAGGTGTTTTGGTGTTGCTCCAAATTTATTATAGGTTGAAGATATGCTATGTGATTCAGATATGTTGGTAAGAGGTGTTCAAAGATGTTATATTCAAGATATGGTATGTTGGATCATCATACAATAGAAGTTGTGTTCACCAATGTGTGACTGTGCATTGCAAAGGTGTCTGGTAGAAATGTTTTTGCTCTGCATTTCTCCTTAGTTGTCCTTTAGGTCTTGCAATTCTAAAGGAGTGTTGATGGTGCTAGTATTTTACCTTACCCAAGACGATTTGAGGTTTGGTGCTTCAAAAGATAGTTTTTAAAGTGACAGTTTTTGGCAGAGTTGTTTGAGCATACAAACCTTGTACATTCTTTAGGTGGAAGTTGTTGTGAAGGGTTTTGATGGATTTTAAGGTGTTTGAGGTGCATTACCGACCTTGGACAAGGTTTGAAGGATGAGGATGGTATAAGTATGAGTTGAATTATTGGAGGTTAAGATAGATGCAATATAGATGAAAGAGTGAAGTGTATGATGTGAGTGATGCGAAATTAAGTAGAGTAGTGCAAACTTTCAAGTTTTGGATTACGAGATGTAGTGATTAGAAGGTATCTACAATCATTCAAATAGAATATGAAGGCATTGGAGCTATTGTGGTGGAATATTTTTTGCATTGAGATCATGTTCTCTATGTAAAATTTATTCTCTATCTTCTTTTTCATTCTGGTAGTGAGCCTTTCTAGACAGTGTGTCCTATTCTGGCAGTGAGCCCTTGTAATTGGTTTTGAAATTACTTATATTATGAACTAATCCTCACTACATTTTTTCCATCATTAGGTTTTCCACATAAATATGGTGTTCTCTTGTGTTTTCTTTTGAGTTGTTTAAGTTTCTATTATCTGTTTTCATGTTAAATCTTCATAGCAATTTAAGGGTTTAATGGATGTATGTGGATTTGAATGTTAATGAGGGTTTTGATGTTTTGATAAGATACAAATGATTCACCCCTTCTTAGTTTTCTTGTTCATTAAACAATTGGTATTAAAGCAAGTTTTCTTGGAGAAAAGCTTAACAACTTGAAGTAGATCTAGGATGGTGAACAAGAAGGAGATCCCTATGTTTGATGGCACAAACTATGCATTTTGGAAGGAAAAGATGGAAGGCTATATGGTTTACCTTTGATATGATGTCTGGAGGTCACTAAAAAATCAATATGTCATACCTGCAAATAGACCGAGCACAAGTGATGAGATGAAAGACTATGAAACAAATGGTAAAGTAAGGTTTGTTCTCTTAAGTAGTCTTGCAAATTATGAATTAGTGAAAGTTATGGATCTAAAAAATGCTAAATAAATTTTGGATTAGTTGAAAAGTATTTATGAAGGAGATATTATGGTCAAACAAGCTAAGATGCAGAACTTGAAAACTACATTTGAGAACTTGAGGATGTTTGAAGATGAAAAAATTACAAGCTATATGCAGAGGGTAGATGAAGTGGTGAGCACCATCAGAGGTCTTGGAGGTAAGGTCAAAGAATCTAAAGTGGTAAATAAAATTCTTAGAACTCCTCCTAAATCTTATAGTCATAAAGTTGTTGCTATTGAGGAATCTCAAAATCTAGATCAATGTTCTAGAGATCAATTGCTTGGCTCTTTAACTACATTTGAGATGAGAGAGTTTGGTACTAACAATGGCACAAAGGTTAAGATTGCTTTTAAGGTTACAAAAACAAAAAAAGACTAAAGAACTAGATCTAGATGATATTGATGATGTGGAAGCTAACTTTGTGAGAAGGATTGAAAAGGGCACCAGCAAGTACAAAGGTAAATTACCTTTCAAATGTTTCAATTGTGGAAAAATCGGTCGCTATGCTTCAAGATGTCCTAACAGAAGTATGAACATTAAGAACAAGGAAAACAAAGTTAAGATGATCAAGAAAAGCTATTATGTTAAAGAAGATGTTGGTATTTCTGATGATGAATCTGATTATGAAGACTATGCTGATAATGAATGCTTGTTATTGGCTTTAAAATATGAATATGTTTCTACTAACTTTGAAAGATGTGTGAAGTAAAGTGCTTTGAAGAGGAAGGATAAGACTAAAGGTACTTTGGTATTTTATTTTCATGTTAGAAAAGATAAGAACTATTAGATCATTGACAATGGTTGTTCAAATCATATGACTGGAGATAAGAGTAAGTTTGTTAAAATTGAAAAATATGGAGGACTTGTTAAATTTGGAGATGATTTAGGTGCTAAGATTTGTGGAATAGGTTCAATCAGTTTTGATGGAAAACATAATATTGATGTTGTTTACTATGTCAAGGGTTTAAGGCATAACCTTTTTGGAAAAATATTGATGATGTTTATGTTGGAAACACAAGGGTAGACAACTGAAAGGGGGGGTGAATCAGTTGTCACATAAATTATACATATTAAACTTATTCTCAGATATGATAAATAAACATGAAAGCATAAACCATCACCACATAAAAAACACACATAACACCAATATTTTTACGTGGAAACCCTGTTAGGGGAAAAATCAAGGTGGAGGTTAATCCACAAGATTATACCCTGTTAAAAGTATTACAAATGGGGAATGCACATCCATTCAGGCACACTGCCTAGAGCACACTGCTCAAATACAAAAGGCTTAATACCCAAAGGAAGAATCACTGTCTTACAGTCACATTCGGATTACATCTGGAAGATTTTGAACTGAGAAAATAACATCTTCTAATGCCTGATTATAGTTCTGGTTAAGCACATAAAACCTTTCATCTGCTCACTCTTCTTCACACTTTACTTTTTCCTTCAAAAGATTAAAAAATTATTCACACTTAGCACACAACATACATTGCAAACCATACCATCAAATGGTATAAACAATTGATCATATATATCCGCAACTAAGGATAACATCAACTACATGTCGGCCCAACAAAATATGAAATGTGTACAAACTGTCAGCCCAAATTAATAAACAATTTATCAATGTGGACCAAACAATGTCAGAAAAACATAGTAAGGACCCAAAACAACATCCTCAAATATGAAACACCTTCAAAAACTATGCCTCGAAGATCCGCAATACGCTACAATCACCCTGTCGGCCATGATCATGAAAAACATTAACTTACAGAAGAAAATCACCAATCGCAAGCACAACAATCAATGCAAACCAACAACACAGATAGAGAATGATCTAGAAACATCCACAAGAATTATGAATCACCATAGAAGCATTTGCAATAACTCAAATTACTAGAATCATATCATCTTCATTCAGGAACACCAACTAAAGCAACAGAACAACTGTCAAAACACAGATACTCATAACTCAATCAAATCTTCATGCAAACCTCTGAAACTTCATGTGGATAAATAGATATAATTGTCAAAAAACCCTTTAATCCACAACCTCTTATCATCAATATACTGAGCTAGCCACCATACTAAACTTCATTACATCATCAACAACATACAACTTTCTTTATTATAATTTTCTCAATATCCTCGACATATACAACCTTAAAGACATTAATGGAAATAGTGTTGACATCAATGACAACCACATATCAGTAATATCCAACAATCTCCCCCTTTGGCATTGATGGAAACACATGATGTGAAAAATACCATCAATGATACTTTCTCTTAGCACTTTCTCCCTCTTAGATTTTGACTCTTTTCTCCTTAACTCTTTCACAGTTTTTCACATGACTCTTCTCCCCCTTTGACATGAATGGAAAAGGTACACATTATGTTTCTCCACACAAGCTTTGAACCACATTTCTGAACATCTAACTACTTCCCCTGAGTAACAACCACCACAACATCAATTCAAATCATAAGATATGACTATGAAATGCACAGACTAATGCAAGTCAATGCATCTTAATTTTGATTAGGAGGGGTAATCACCCATAGCTTCCCTCTGAGATACTCAAAAGTATCCTTAAATCCAAGATTCAACAAATACTTTTCCAATCTAGCATACCATGCTCTTGGGGCTTGCTTAAGTCCATACAATGCTTTATTCAATCGGAAAACCATATCTCCCTGATAAGTCAATTGAAATCCATCAAGTTGCTCAATATACACTTCTTCTTGTTCACCATTTAGAAATGCTAACTTGACATCCATATGATAAACCTTGAAGTTTTTGTAAGCAACATAAGCAAGAAATAGTCTCATAGCTTCAATCCTAGAAATAGGAGCAAAAGTTTCTTCAAAGTCAGTTCCTTCCATATGAGAGTATCCTTTACACACAAGTCTTGCTTTGTTTCTAACAAATTCACCTTGCTCATTTAGTTTGTTCTAAAAGACCCATTTAGTTACAATTACATTTTTGTCCTTAGGTCTAGGAACAAGAATCCATGCATCATTCTTCTCAATTTACAGTAGTTCTTCTTTCATTGCTTCCACCCAATGTTCATCTTTGCATGTTTCATTGACACTATTAGGCTCAATCTTTGAAATCAAATAGTATTCTTTTGTAATTCTTCTCCTAGTTTGAACACCTTTGTTCTTATCACCTATAATTTTATCTTCTAAATGATTTAGTCTTACATATCTTGGAGTCTTAGGGTATTCTTGAACTTTAGGCTCTTGTGATCTCACTTCTACACTTTCACTAGTTTCTTCGTCTTGATTTTCCATATTCATTGGAATGATCTGAACTTGATTTAGAGTCTGAAATTTCTTTCCTTTATCTGAACTGTCATTTTGATCATCTCAATCATATCCATAGGTTCTGGATGGTCTAACCGTGTCTTTATAAACCTGATGTTAGCACTTTCAATTACTTTCCTCAATCTCTTATTGTAGCACCGATAGGATTTAATTTTAGTAGAATAACCAAGAAAGATTCCTTCAGCACTTCTAGCATCAAAATTTCCTATGTCTTCATCTCTTTTGATATAGAATTTACTCCCAAATATTTTGAAGTATCTAACAGTAGGCTTATGACCAAACCATAGCTCATAAGGAGTCTTACCAGTATTACCTTTGACATCAGTTGAGAGTATAAATGGCAGTACTCACAACTTCTCTCTAGTAGATATGCAAAACATTTCCTTCTAACATCATGGTCCTAACAACTTATTGAATTGTCTTGTTCTTCCTTTCCACAACTCCATTTTGTTCAGGGGTCTACGGGGAAAATAGTTCTCTTTATCCCATGCTCTTCACAAAAAGAATTAAACTCACAAGAAGTGATTCACCACCTCTATCTAATCTCAAACATTTAATCTTCAAACCTGTCTCTGTCTCAACCATAGCCTTAAAAATCTTGAATTTCTCTAGAGATTCAGATTTTTCCCTTAAGAAAGTAACCCACATCAATCTAGAATAATCATCAATAAGTAAAATGAAATACTTGTCTCCTTGTAAACTTCTGACTCTAGAAGGACCACACAAGTCAGTATGCACAAGCTCCAACACTTCATTTGAACAATGTTGTTTGCTCTGAAATGAAACTCTAGTTTTCTTTCCTAACTGACATTCCTTGCATATAGCATTATTATGTTTTATCAACTTAGAATGATCTCTCACTGCCTGAGTAGAACTTATCTTGATAATATTGTCAAAGTTTACATGACACAATCTCTTATGCCATAACCAACTTTCGTCAACTTGAGAAATTGGACAACTTTTACCAGTAGCACTTAGGTGAAAGATATTACGTTTTGTTTTTGTACCAGATGCAATCACATTTCTGGAACTCCCCAATATTCTACACTTTTCATCCTTGAATTGAATATTGTATCCCTTGTCAACCATTTGTACAACACTTAAGAGATTATGCTTCAAACCTTCCACATATAGAACATCATTAGTATTATGCTTACCATCAAGAGAAATGGATCCTTTGCCATGGATTACACCAGCTTTTTCATCACCAAATCTTACAACACCACCATCATACTTTTCCAAGTTCACAAATTTACTTTTATCACCTGTCATGTGATGAGAGCATCCATTGTCAATCACCCATTCATCTTTTTCTTCAACTCTGGTAGCTAGAGATTTCTCCACATTTATGCAACTAGTAGATTTGGTAAATATTGGATCATTTTCCTTAATAGCAATAAATACCCATTCATCCTCACTTAAATTCCCTTTATCAGATTCATCATCTATCACACCTTCATCAGCAACATAATAACACTTTCTTTGGAATCTAGGCTTGTTAGGTCTTGGCTTAGGAACTCTTTCTAGACACCTTGAGGCAAAATGACCTATCTTATTACATGAAAACATTTAAGAGGAAATTTCCCTTTATACTTACCTTCTCCTCTGGCTACCCTCTTGACAATAAGTACTTCAAGCTCATCTAGTTTTCTCTCATTTCTTGCTCATACTTGGAAATTTTTCTTGAACTTTCTCCCATATCATATCTCTGCTTATCTTTTCTGAAGATAGTATCTTTGAATCTAGATTTTTTCTTAGGAAGATATTCACCAAAAAAACTTAACTCAAAAGCAGCAAGCTTACCAATCAACATGCCTCTGGTTACATTTGTCACAGTTTGGATCTCCTCAATAGGATCAACTTTGTGTTTGTATGCAATAGGAAAGGATATGATCATTTTAGAAACAATCTCCGATTCTTCCAATGTTCCACTAGCACATCTGATACTACACACAAGTTCATTCACTCTCTACATAAAAGAAGTGATGTTCTCATCTTCACCCATTCTCAACATTTCATATTTCCCCTTTCAATATTTGTAGCTTAGCAATCTTCACATGGGTATCACCTTCATACAAAGTTTCCAACTTTTTCCATATCTCATAAGCATTCTTCAGCTCAATTACATTTGTCATCTTGGAATCAGTGAAAGAACTCAACAATGCTTCCTTAGCCCTGATTTTGTACTCAGGTTCCTTAATCTCACTTGCAGTAGAAGGACAATTTTGTGGGATGATATACCTATTCTTTGTAATTATCTAGTAAGGTTCACCAGTACATCTCAGATGACACTCCATTCAATTCTTCCACAGAGTAATTAGTTCCATCAAATCTTAGACTATCCTTCTTATATGTCGCCATCTCAGATCACCTCAAGAAATCAAGCTTCTCTAGAGAAACCTGCTTTGATACCAATTGTTGGCAACACAAGGGAAGGCAACTGAGAGGGGGGTGAATCAGTCATCACAAAAATTATACATATTAAAATTATTCTCAGTTCTGATAAATAAACATGAAAGCATAAACCTTCACCACATCAAAAACACACATAACACCAAGACTTTTACGTGGAAACCCTATTAGGGGAAAATCCACGGTGGAGGTTAATCCACAAGATTATACCTGGTTAAAAGTATTACAAATGGGGAATGCACATGCATTCAAGCACACTACCTAGAAAATGTTTCTCAAATACAAAAGGCTTATTGCCCAAAGGAAGACTCATTGTCTTACAGTCACATTTAGATTACATATGAAAGATTTTGAACTGAGAAAATAACATCTTCTAATGCTTGATTACAGTTTCGGTTAAGCACATAAACACTTTCATCTGCTCACTCTTCTTCACACTTTACTTCTACCTTCAAAATATTAGAACATTATTCACACTTAGCACATAGCATACATCGCACACCATACCATAAAATGGTATAAACAATCAATCATATATATCCACAACTAAGGATAACATCAACTACATGTCGGCCTAATAAAATATGAAATGTGTACAAACTGTCAGCCTAAATCAATAAACAATTTATCAACATGAACCAAAAAAATGTTGGCCAAAACATAGTAAGGACCCAAAACAACATCCTTAAATACATAAAACCTTCAAAAATTATGCCTCGAAGATCCGCAAACACTACAATCACCTTGTCGGCCATGATCATGAAAAACATTAACTCATAGAAGAAAATCACCAATCATGAGCACAACGATCAATGAAGACCAACAACATAGATAGATCATGATCTAGAAACATCCACAACCATCATGAATCACCACAGAAGCATCCGTATCAACTCAAATTACTAGAATCACATCATCTTCTTTCAGGAACACCAACTAAAGCAACAAAACAACTGTCAGAACACAGATACTCATAACTCAATCAAATATTCATGTGTACCTCTGAAACTTCATGTGGATGAACTAGATATACTTGTCAACAAACCCTTTAATCCAAAACCTCGTATCATCAATATATTGAGCTAGCCACCATATTGAACTTCACTGCATCACCGACAACCTGCAACTTATTTTATTACAATTTTCTCAATATCCTTGACATATACAACCTTAAATACATTAATGGAAATAGTGTTGACATTAATGACAACCACATATCAGCAATATCCAATAGTTTACTATGTCAAGTGTTTGAAAAATGTGTAGAAAAGGATATAATCTTATGTTTTAGGATGATGGATGTGAGCTCAGAAAAGGATCCAAAACTATGATTTCTATTAGAAAGATGATAGATGCAAATGTTTATCAACTCAATGGTGTTGATGGTCATTACTTTATGACTAAGATTAATGAAAGTTGGTTATGAAACAAGAGGATGTGTCACATTGATTTTGACAACTTGGTTACAATCAATTTGGTTCAAGCAGTGAGAGATTTTCCAAGGATTACAAAGCCTATCAATGATGTTTGCAAGGAGTGTCAGATTGGAAAGCAAACAAGAAGTTTCAAGGGTAAAGAACAATATTCTACTAGATTTTTGGAATTGGTGCATACAGACCTTTGTGGCTCTACAAGAGTGATAAGTATACAAGGTGATAGGTATTTCATGCTTTTGATTGATGATTATTCTAGAATGACATGGGCTATTTTTCTTAGAGAAAAATATAAAGCTCTAGATAGATTCAAATCATTTTAAGGTTATGGCTAAGAATGAAATGGATTTGAAGATCAAATGTTTGAGGTTTGATAGAGGTGGAGAATTCACCTCCAATGAACTTAACATGTTTTGTGATAATCATTGAATAAAGAGGCACTTGTCTGCCCCTAGGAATCCTCAAAAAAATGGAAAGGTTGAAAGAAAAAATAGGATTGTTCAAGAAGCTGCAAGGACCATGATGAAAGAAGCTAAACTACCAGAATTCTATTGGAGAGAAGCAATTTTTATTGTTATTTCCATACTTAATAGATTTGAAACAAATGAAAACAACACAAAGACTCCCTATGAGCTGTGGTATGGAAGGATTCGTACTGTTAAATACTTTAGAGTGTTTGGAAGAAAATGTTATACTAGAAGAGATGATGAAAACTTAGGAAATTTTGATGCAAGGTCTGACGAAGGGATCTTCCTTGGATATTCTACTAAAAGAAAAGCTTACATTTGTCACAATAAAATATTGAGAAAGATTGTTGAGAGTGCAAGTGTCAAAGTTGATGAATATATATAGAATCTAGTGGTGATAGATGGATATGAATCAGATAAAATCTCTTGCAGAGAAGAAGAAAAAGCTAAGGAACAAGAAGCACAGGATGAAGAGGAAGAAGCGATCTGAAAAAGAACCCTAGAACCCTTGAGTATGTGAAGAGAAATTATTTTGAAGAAAAAATAATTGGAGATAAAAGAAAAGGTGTGTTGAAAAGAAGGAAAGTTGTTGAAGAAGAGGTAAATTTGTGTCTACTTTCTAAAATTGAACCTAAAATAGTGATTGATGCATGCAAGGATGAACATTGGATGAAAGCTATGGAAGAAGAACTTATGAAAATTGAGAAGAATCAAACTTGGGAACTTGTTCCAAGACCAAGAAAAAAAAACATAATTAGATCTAAGTGGGTGTTTAGAAACAAAATAAATGAGAATGGAGAAGTGGTAAGAAATAGGGCAAGGCTTGTGTGTAAAGGCTATGCAGAAGTTGAAGGAATAGACTTTGAGTAGACATTTTCTCTAGTATCTAGAATGAAAAAAATCAAGATACTTTTGGCATTTTCAACACATAAGGATTTCAAAGTTTACCATATGGATGTGAAGTCTGCTTTCTTGAATGGGGAGTTGGAAGATGTATACAAGGAACAACTAGAAGGATTTCATTTATTAGATAAACATAATATGGTTTGCAGATTGAAAAAGAAATTTTATGGATTAAAGTAAGCTCCTAGAGCTTGGTATGCAAGGTTGGATAAGTATTTTATATAGTAAGGATTCAATAGAGGCACCATAGATATTAACCTTTACTTTAAGGTTAAAAAAGATCAAATATTGATTGTATTTGTGTATGTTGATGACAATATTTTTGGAGGGAATAAAGCTATGTGTAAGAAGTTTAAAGAAGAGATGTAGAAAGAGTTTGAGATGTCTAGATTTGGGGAGATGAATTTATTCCTTGGACTAAAAATCAATCAAACAGATAAAGGCATATTCATTTCACAGTAGAAGTATGTCAAAGATATGTTGAAGAAGTTTGGAATGTAAGACTCCAAATTGGTATGTAATCCTATGGTTACTTGTTGTAAATTGAGAAAGAATGATGAATCCCCTAAGGATGATCAAAACAAATACAGGTCTATAATTAGTGGATTGTGATATCTAACTACTACTAGACCTGATATCATGCATGCAGTTTGTCTTGTGGCTAGATTTCAAGAAGATATTAGAGAGTCACATGTTGCAACAATGAAGAGGATATTTAGATACCTAAAAGTCACTCCTGATCATGGCTTGTGGTATCCAAAAAATACTAACTTCACATTGAGTGCTTACATAGATGTAGATTGGGCTGGTTGTGTGGATGACAAAAAAAGTATAAGTGGTGGTGCATTCTTTATTGGATGTAGATTGGTTTCATGGATAAGTAAGAAACAAGATTCAATTTCTTTATCCACTGTAGAGGTTGAGTATATTTCAGCAACATCTTGTTGTACATAAGTGTTGTAGATGAGGTAAACATTGAAGGATATCAAAGTGGTGAATGATGAGCCTATTTCTATCTTTTGAGACAATACAAGTGCAATAAAAATTTCAAAGAATCTAATGATGCATTTAAGGAAAAAAAATATTTCAATTAGATATCACTTTCTAAGAGAGAAGGTTGTGGAGAATGAAGTAAAACTTGAGTATGTACCTACAAAGGATCAAATTTTTGACATATTCACTAAGGCTCTTCATAAGGATAATTTTGAGTATCTAAGGGAGAAGTTGGGGGTTATTGCCCCTCCTTTGAACTAGATGCATAAGGAGGTGCATCAGTCTAGTGGATCCCATGATCTATCCCTTATTCTAGATTGATGTTGGTGGCTACCTCTTAGGGGGAGTGGGTAGTGGTATTGCAGATTGTTGCAGTTGAAAGTAGGTTGTGAAATGTCAAAGGGTGAGAATAATACAATTTTTTTTGTCCTTTTCCATTGATGTAAAAGGGGGAGAGAGAATCATGTGAAAATTTGTAAGGTATAAGGGGGAGAAATTGTGTATGTTGTCTAATCATTGTCAAAGGTAGATTGTGTATGTTGTCTTTGATAGTCTTTCACATCTTGTGTTGCCATCAATGACAAAGGGGGAGATTGTTGCAAGTATATGTAGATTGGTGTTATCATTGATGTCAAAAAGCTTTTGTTGGAATTGGTGTCAACTGTATGTGTTGAGGAAGATTGATATTGGAGATGAATAGTTGGTGTTGTCTATGCTTTGATTTGTTACATTATGTTGTCATCAGTTAAGCTACTAGTGTTAACCTCTGATATTACCTTGATAAGATTTTATCTATGGTTGTGGTAGTGCTAAAGATGTTGTGGATATGTCTCTACTGCTTGGTTTCCAAGTTCTTTTGAGAAAATTTGATAAAAAGAGGAAACAATGTGTTGCAGTGGTGTTCTGGGTTATAGAGAGGTGTTCTGATGTTGCTCCACATTTCTTCTAGGTTGAAGATCTGCCTATGAAATTTAGATAAGTTTTTAAGAGGTGTTCAAAGATGTTATATTCAAGATATCATATACTTTATTGTCATACAATAGAAGTTGTGTTCACCAGTGTGTGACTATACATTACATAGGTGTTTGGGAGAAATGTTTTTACTCCACATTTCTTCGTAATTGTGCTTCAATTCTTGCAATTTTGAAGGAGTGTTGATGGTGCTAGTAGTTTACCTCAGTTAAGAGGATTTGAGATTTGGTGCTTCAAAAGATAGTTTTTAAAGTGGCAATATTTGGCAGAGTTTTCTGAGTGTACAAACCTTGTACATTCTTCAGGTGGAAGTTGTTGCGAAGGATTTTGACATATTTTAGGGTGGTTGAGGAATATTCTAGATCATGTTCAAGAGTGGTATGCGGTTCACAAGTTGTCTTTGGGTTTGATTAAGCATGTAATTTAAAGTTTAATGGTTTTTGCATGGGTAACAACCAACCTAGTGTTTACACTACATGCGAAGGATAAATATTGTTTGTGGTAGCATGTGGTTAAGTGGTGTTGTTGATTTGGGTCCCAATTAAGTTTTGATGTGGTCTACATTCACTTCTATCTACCACGTAAGTGTTTTGGCACTAACCTAATTTTAATTTGCACATTTGAGGTGCATTTCCAACCTTGGAGAGGGTTCCAAGGTTAAGGATGGTATGAGTTGAATTGTTGATGGAGGTTAAGATAGATGCAAGATAGATGAAAGAGTGAAGTGTATGATGTGAGTGATGTGAAAGTAAGCAAAGCAGTGTGAACTTTCAAGTGTTGTATTATCGAATGTAGTGAGGAAAAGGTATCTACAATCATTCAAACAAACTATGAAGGTATTGGAGCTATTGTGGTGGAATATTTGTTGCATTGAGATCATGTTCTGTATGTTTCTATGTCTTCATTTTTATTTTGATAGTGAGACTTGGTTGTGCGCCTTTCTAGACAATTTGTCCTATTCTGGTAGTGATCCCTTGTAATCGGTTTTGCAATTACTTATATTGTGAGCTAATCCTCATCATGGTTTTTCCCTCATTAGATTTTCCATGTAAATATGGTGTTCTCTTGTGTTTGGTGTTGAGTTGTTTAAGTTTTTGTTATCTTCTTTTCATGTTAAATCTTCATAATAGTTTAAGGGTTTAATGAATGCATGTGGATCTAAATGTTAATTAGGGTTTTGATTTTTTTATAAGACTATATTGTTACAGTCATGGAAGGTTTAGTGAAATTCTATGTATTTCTCCATAGTCAATATTGTGGTTTTGAAATTTTTAGATTGAGCTTAAAATATATTTCTTTATCCTTTGAAGTTCTAGTTGTTGAAGTATACTACAAGTCGAGTTTTCAATGTTCTATCTCAAGAATGTGTTTTCTAGGTTTGCAAGAGATACTGGTTCTGTGTTTGTTTGCTTGCATCAACATAATGTTGCATGAAGTTGTGAAAGGAGGGTATAGAAATGTATTTGAATATCATTTTATACTTATGATGTAATATGCATGATGTTATCTTGTTTGTCTAGTATCACTTGTGATCTAGAGTTAATATTTGGAGTTAAAATTCATTCACAAAAGCATTCAAGGAGCAAAGTAGCCAAAAGGTGATTTCAGGCAATTTGAGATTTGGTGCATCGAAACCCTAGTTCGACAAGTGAAGAAAAAGGCATTTATGAATCTTGTTTACCCTATTTTTAGAAAACCTTATTTGAAAGTAGTTTGAATCTATTTTGCAATGGCTACACCGAGGCTTATTGAGGTAACAGAGAAACCACAATTGAAATTCAAGAATTACCCTACAAAATATGTTGAGGATGACCCACTAGGCGCATTTTCACATGTTCCATATGGGGTTTTGTTGATTAAGGATATTATGATCTATATTCATGGAAAAATGGAAGAATTTGACCACACTAAGCTAACAAACCTATGGATGAAGGAATTAATGAGAGACAATTTTTCCCTAAAACTAGAGTATCAAAACCTAGTTGCAAAGAAATTAGATGTATGGCAATGGTTTTTGTAGACATATAAAATATACTAATTGATCTTGTGCACTTGATTCTGGTTTGCTAATATCAATTCTGCCTAAATATCTCCTTTGCTAACCATTTAATCGAATAATCTTTATTTGATTAAATTCATCATTTTTGTCTTTTAATTAAATAAATCAATTTTATCTAATTAAATCATTATCTCCTATTAATTAAATAAATTATTTTGTTTAATTAATCCTATTCTCCTCTTTTAATTAAATAATTCATTTTATTTAATTAACTTCTAACGTCATCTCTTTTAAATAAAATAACTAACATTTATTTGATTTAAGACTAACACCATCCCCTTTTAATTAAATAAATCCAACTTTATTTAATTAACTCTCATATTCATTTTCCTCTCATTTTGATTTATTTAAATCCAAAAATCTAAGTCAAAGTATCAAAACAGCTAAATCTTCATCTAAATTAATCAAATCATTATTAATCATAACACTAATCACTCAAATCCTCTAGATTTTGCAAGTTGTGCAAGTAAATCAATTTAATTGCTTTATTAAATCTTCCATTTTCATTCAAAAAAGAATCAAGTTGGAATATTCCTCAGATTTGAATTCTCCCTCCTAAAAGGACTTGTCCATCCAACAAGGCATTAAAGGCCTCTTACATGTCCTTTTTCTTGAGCCAAGCGGCATTAACTCTTATTTCATCTCCCTCCAACATGTCACTTCTCCAATTTCAAATATCCACCCAATAGAATTTATGTGCACATTCATCCAAATGTGCTCCACCTCTATCCACTCACATGTTGACAAGTGGCATTATGCTATTGGTTGATGTTTTGTCCCATATTCATCCTTTTGGATCATTGCTCCATCCTTCTCCATTATAAATAGAGGTCTTCTCTATTTGTTTGATCATCCAAAATCCATGTAAAATCATTATGATCATTTGAATCCACCAAATGTTATCATCAATATCATCCATATTGCATCAAATTTTTCATAGAGTTTCATCAATCATAGCTAGGTTATCAACATTTTGAATCAAGGAGCACACAATCATCTTCAATCTTTGCAAGGAATTGGGAAAGGGATTCTTTCCACATCAAAGAAGCACCAATTCCCCCATGGGATGCTAGTTTCAATGTTTTGAATAAGTTTTATTAGCTTTCAATAGATAATTTCATTTGATATTCTACCTTGTTTTCTTCTTCATTGCATTTAAATGAATTGCATGGGGAATGATTGTTTTAGATGTGTTTGATGACTAACATTGTGTTGTTTGTCCATCTTTGAGCAGGCCTAGATCAACAATTTACATTTTGGTGCTAGGAGAGAATAAATCTCAAAATTAATGCCTTTTTTTGGCCATTTCTGTCATTTTTTCTATTTTTTGTCTTTCTAGGTCAAACAATGTTGCTGGAGGAAATAGCGACACATATGCGGTCTCTATTTTTTCAAAGAGCGATGCCTGTTTCACCAAAGTGGTGCTCAAATCCTCAAACAATTCCGCTATCATTCCAACGTCATTGTTTGCACTCAAATAGCGCCGTTGCCGCTGTGTTCCAAATGGCGACACCTTTGCTTTCTTGCTTTTTTACTCAATCTTAAAATGGTCGTATCTTGGTCATATTTTGGTCTTTTTCATAACCTTTTTTTTAAATGGGGTAGAATTCCATTAGCTATCCAATGGTGTAGGTTTTTCTTAACTTTTATAAAGATAAAATTTTCAATTTTTTACCTAATGTCAAATCACAATGAAACTTGGTCTAAGTTTTAGGGCTTCTATGCTTAATCATTTATCTAACCCTCATATATTCTTGTTTCTTGATTTCATCTAACATTTGGAGCTTGGATTGTAAGTTTTAAAGGATCATGGAGCATGGAAGTGAAAGAAAAAGCATTTGATACTCATTTTAAAAAGTGTTTTTAAACACTTTGGGAACAATTATAATCTCATTCTTAAGGCTTTTGTTATCTTCAATCTTAGGATTCAAATAAATTTATTTTTGGGTTTTAAAAAGAATAATCAAAGGGTTAAAAAAGAACCTTAGGAACTCACTAGATTTGGTTTTGGGTTTTTAAGAATTGAACAAAACAACTTCAAACACTTGATTTGGTGCTATAAAAAGAATCCATTTACTACTTTTGAGGTTTAAAATGAACATTTACTTATCTTGTTTTGTAATCTTTTCTACAAACTAATATCATTTAAAGGAATATGCACTTCTCTCGTACTTCACGATGATCTTGAGAATCAAAATTCTTTTGGTGATATTAGGTTGTCTAAAATATTTCCTTCACACTTTAATTTTGGCTTAAAATTTGAACAAATCTTGCTAGTGTGAGAAAAGACATTGCATGTGTTATCTCTTTGTTCATGCAAACAAAGATTGATTGAACTACAGATGTAATTACTCACTTTTGTTCACCTTTAGAGGGCCTTCCTTGGTGAGAAAAAGTACTCACCCCAAGGGAACGACCCAAGCGGTAATGAGAATAAGCCAAGCTCTTCCAAACCGCTATATAGATTTGTGGTTGCGATGAAAATCATAAAAAATGGGAAGTAGTGCATGATAACTCTCACCTGGTGTCTTTATGATGCATAAATCCCTTGTTCTAAGGGTTGGGAGATCTCTCACAAGGATTTTATTGTTGCACCCCCTAAACTGGATGCCCTTACTACGAACCTTTGTTTAGAATCCAAAATCCCAATAATTGATGGCATCAGGAGGTCGGACCTCTAGAGTTGTCCCACATACTTGTGGCTCTTTGTAGAGATGAAAATTTCTTCATGGGAGATTCATGAGAACCAAAACTTGGCTGACCTGAGAAGTGTGTGTCATGGAGGGGAACCAGTGTGGTCAAGCTTCTAGTCATCCGCTGTGAATAAGCACAACTAGATTTATCTAAGTGGGAACTCAACAAATATTTTCTCTTATACCCTATGGTTGTGCAATCTTTGAGTCAGTTAAACACATTGCTTGGATCCAAAATATTGGAAACAAACATTCAACAAGGACATCAAATTTCAAACCTTTAGAAGGAGCAAATACCTTTGAAAAATCCAAGTGCTACTACTTGTCTTAGGGATTTCATCCTTAGAGGCTTCTAAGTATTTGGATTTATATCTCAATTTTCTCTCACTAAAGTCAACATTAGGGACTATTGCCTTGATTCTCTTGATTTCCACATAATGGACCTTGTGGGATGAAAAGAAATTGAGACATAGACATTCAGTTTGAAACTTAGGCAAGACATTGGATGTGGTAAAAGAAATTCATTAATCAAGATAAAATCAATTGAACCCCACACATGTGCTTGTTTATCTTTTGGTCATATGATTTTCCATGCAAACATTTGTCTTTTGGTTTGAACCACTCTTAGGGAAAAACATGTTCTTCACTATCTTGGTCTTGTAAACAAGGTCCCTCTTAGGTTCACTTAGGATCAAAAATCAACACTTTCATCCATCTCAAATATCAATCAAATCCCATCTCACAAACAACTTTTGAACCATTGGAAAAATAATTCATACTAGACTTTTGGTAAAATCCTTCAAATCAACATCAAAATCACCTTTTTTGACTAAGTGTGTGTGGATGAATCCTTCCTCATATACTTAGTTAAATTATCATCCTTATGGAAAAGCTTATTCCAAGATAACATCCAACATCTTGTGGTTTATAAGTCAATTATCCAAATCAAATCAAATCCAATCCAAATCAAAAAATCTAAAGAATCCTAGAGTCTAGCATTGATCCAAGGTTCCTAAAAGTTCAACACCCATATCATTCACCCCTTTCATCCTTCATCTCATCATTGGTCCTAAATCCCTTAGAGGTCAACAAGGTCAAAAAACAAGAAGAACATGGAATATAAACTTGCTCCATGCATCATGAGTGATCTAAGTCAACCAAACTATCAAAGCCTTACGAAACCAACAGATTATCAAAACACACATTTATACAATCCATACATGACATCATTATCTCCTACAAACCTCAATGTGAGTATGCCCAATCTAAATTTTGGAACACCTTTCCCTATAGTAGATTTAAATCAAAGTCCAATCCTACAAATCTATCAACCAAACAATCAATGCATGAGTCTTCAAAAAAACAACATTATCCCACCAAATCCATACATGCCAAATGTGAACATACCAAGTGTAAGTTTACCAAACATGAACATTTCAAATCTACACTTGGTAAAATTTGGGATAGATATTTTTTTCAATCATAAAAATGTTGTTCAAAGTCCAAACAATATGTTAACAACTCCATGTATTGATCCAAGTCAAGGTAACACCATGCAAAATCAAAGTTACTTAAAGCAAGGCAATGTGATTCCCAACCAAAACAATGATCAATTTCAACCTATAATGCCAAATCTAAACATCATCCCAAATAAAAACATTGTCCAAAATCAATTTGTCCATGATCCCATACAAACACCACAAGTATGCATTCTGAATATGCTTGAACAAAAACCAAATCGACTATATCAAGGGTGTCAAGATCAAATTTTGTGAGATCAAATTGCTTCACTTGTCAAAATAATTGACTCATTGTGCCAAGAGACATCTCCACTCATAAATCAATACACTCTTCCATTGGTTAAACCATGTCATCAAAGCATTGAGTTGTGTCCACAACCACATCAAGAAAAATATCTCCAATTTCAAGAGGTTGGATATCAAGATCAACAACATCAACAACAAGCCCGATCACCACATCTCGAAGATCAATCACCACATCTCAAAGATCAATCACCATATCTCCAAAAACAATCACCACAAGGTCAATTTAAAGTAAAAATCTCACAAGGTAACAAACGAAAATACACACCACTTGGGGAACCAATTGAATCATTCATGCAATAGTTGGTATAAGAAAATCTCATCAAAATCCCCTTTTATGAAAATTATCAAGAGCCTCAAGTTAAACCACCAGGGTATAACGAGAAGCACCTTTGTGATTTACACAAAATAAAGGGACACACAATATCAAATTGTATTCAACTAAAAAATCTCATCCAAGACCTTATTGATCAAAAAATAATAACTATTGAGGACAATGATAGAAATTCAACCACTAGTGATAGCATTGACAATCTCCCCACTACAATTGTTGAAAATAATGATCAAGATCTATCCATCAATTAGCACCTTGAAGATGTTTCTACCTCATCTAAAGATCAACTCAACATACATCAAGAGTCACTTTTTTATCATGATATAAAAACCCTTGACAATATCCGACAATGATCTATTTCAAGGAATGTTAACATTATTTGATCCTATAATCAGTGATCCTTCCACCAATGATCATTTTAACAATACCTCTACCTCATCTAATGAGTTTGAGGACATATCTCAAGAATTTATTCCAAAGCATGATCAACATCTTTCACCAAAGTCTAGCAATGGTCCTTTCCAAGACATATTGACATCCTTTGACCTCATGGTTATAGATATTGAAGGAATCCTCAACTCAACATTTGATCCAAGTCCACTCAAAGATCAAGAGGATATTCAGCCACTTCCTATGCCTAATGAAGACATCCAAGAACCCTTTATAAGAAATCCATCCTTTGAAACTGACCCATGTCAAGAACTTGATCCAAAACATGTTAAAAGAAATTCCAAAATTAATCAACGTCAAGAATTCATATCTCCAATATACTACAATGATCTAATGGACACTCTCCTATCTATACAAGATGTCAAAAATGATAAACATATCCATATAGCATATACCCCTCCATCTGACCATGAGATGCTTCCCTTGGATGGACATGTAGATAATCTTCATTCAAAACAAGAGTCCCATACTCTTGATATCATTACCAAGGAGCATGAGTCTCCTACTCTTAACATTTGTACACATGATCAAGATATAAAAAAAATCTAGAGACATATTAGAAATGGGTCATGAAGAAGGATTCTACAGAAGTTGTGAATTAGAAATATCCTATGAAGGCATATAAAAAGTGAACCATGCGGGAGACTTCTATGTGGACAGTGAATCATCAACACCTCTTGAAGAAGCATTAAAATATGATATTCCACAAGAACAAGCCAAAGATATCAATTAGTAAGTTATCCCACTTATGGAGGATCCTATCACTTATAAACTTAGATCACCTACCTTTTTTAGGGAAAGCTATCTTATCAATGAAGAATCTATCACCTTTGAAGATCCACAAAATAGCAAAGAAGGATTAGCACCTTGTTTCCAAGGTAAATCATATCCTATTGCAAATAAAATGTTTCAACAGATGAATTATCAAGGTAGAGGATTAGGCCTACATGAACAGGGTATCCTAGAACCAATGTAGATTATTGGAAATCCTAAGCATCAAGATCTTGGTTATTCAGTACTATGGGAAACTTTGTCTCAAGCAAACATCAACATAGGAAGCACGAAGAATCCTTATGATGAAACCGATGTCAATACTACAACCAGCCACATCATGAATCTTTATCCACCCATCACCCCATCCACAAATTGGGACCAACATCAAAAGAAAGATTTGAATTGAAGTACAAAGAACATTATCAAAGAAAAAGAAGTTGGGAAGCATAATGGACAAATCAAATACACATGGATACCAAAGAATACAAAGAAAGATTATCCCTATCAAACTCCATTAGTCAAAGAAACTATGGGGAAAAATAAAAAAGGGAAAAATTTCCATCAAAGATGTCCACAAAGGAAAAAGAAGGCTTCTCAAGCGATGTAGAAATTATCAAGCGATTGGTCCTAATTCCATGCACACTTTTGTATCCACCCATCATTGCTCATCTTCCCAAGTTTCGAGAGTCAAAGGTCCAATCCATCCTTTATTACTGAACACACTCCATCCATGCCTCCATGCATGATATCCAATTCTTACATTGACCATTTATTAGCATCGAGCCTTCATCATAAGGATTCAAAAGGCACTCTATCGTGATGTGCGCACAAAGACAATGTTAACTCTGGTATAAACAAAGCAAATCAGGAATCTCAAAAGTTGCATTCAAGTGCACATATCTTAGGAAAGTAGCTTCTTCAAGTGGGATATTGATGGCATAGTATGACAAAAACATCTACATCAACACCACAAGGTGGGTCAACATGAGCTTAAAAATCTTTCACAAAAAAATACAAAAAAATATTTAAAAAATCAAAAAATCAAAAAATCATGAAAATTGTAAAGATAAAAATCGTCCTCAAGTGAAAACCACATGGGCAGTGCTTTGGGCGGGTACCATGATGAAAACCTAGCAAACATGCATCATGTGTAGAATCGAGCATCTATGTGCGCTAATTCAAGTGAAATCATCTCATCCCATCCATAATAAATCCAGCATTCCATCCATCTTATCCATAATAAATTCATTCATCCATGAGCCATTTATCCAACCCATTGCCATCTATCTAAATTATCTTGGTCTTGAAAAATTTTGGTGTATACTTTACACTTGCTTATGGTAAACATCTTGACATGGGTCATTTTCATTGATCCTATCCTACCCAACATTATCTAATCCATAAAGCATTATCCAAATAACCATCCTTTATCCGAACCTATTATCTTATCACAAGATAATCCTTGGCATCCTTTGTGTACTTACCACATCCATCCATCCACACACCTATCCAAGCATCCATCCATGGCATTCCATACATTGCTAGACACTGGTGGAAAATATTTACATCTTGCTTCGGGAATAAATCTTGATCTATATCCTCCAACTTATGTGGTGATTTGAACATTGGCAAATGTGAAATCAAATCGGTCAAAGCATTTGTGAGCCAAAATCCAAACCACTAGCCCATGGAATATTTTGACAAGAAGATGTTCCTTGTAAAGCATTATCTTTCATCAATTATCAATCCAAACAATCAATATCAATTGCATCTAATTTACACTTCAACATCACATCAAATCATTCAAATTTTTTTTTCCAAAATCAAGCTTCATAATCCTAATCAATCAAATCTAATCAATCCATTCATCATCTCAGGATATCCTTCCCAATCCTTGTGTTGCTTAACACTATCCTTGCATTGTTGTGTATCCTCAACAATGTTTTCATCATCAATCATCAATCAATCAAATTCAATCAATCCCTCATCATCTTGGGATATCCATCCTAATCCTTGTGTTGCTTAACACTATCCTCGCATTGTTGCGTATCCTCAACAATGTTATCATCATGAATCCATCAATCTGATCAATCAACCTTAGCTTGGATTCCAACAAAATCCCAAAACAAAGCACTGATATCATCACACATATCCAAACCATTAAAATAAAAAAAACACAAAAACATTCAAAACATATCAAAATCCCAAAAATAGGTCAAAAAGTCAAAAGAGTCAAAAACAAAGTCATATTGTCAAACTACATCATCTCTGAGCTCTGAACATAGGCAAGGTTGATATTTGATCATCCCTTGAGACACTTAGTTTAGTCCTTTAAAAGTCCATCATAATAAACTGGCAATCCATTTGTTCATATCTTATCAATAGTCAAGTTTGTGTCATTCAAACTATGTGGTCTTTGTGTGTATAAGGTAGGAAAGGCTAATCTTTGATCAGTCCCTAAGGCCCCTAGGATAGGCCTTTAGGTTAGGTTCTTGGTCAAAATCTCAGAAAACCCCAAAAAATTGGAAAATTGAAAATCAAAACATTTGTAAAATCTTGAAAATACCAAAATAGCCTCAAAGCATTTTAAAAAATTTGAAAACATCCCAATATTTGAAAAAATGCATCCATCCCATCTCATTTTCGCCAGCAATAAACTTTCACTCATAATAAACAATCATCAACCTCAACCTTTGGTGAAATAGTCAAAAACAAGTCTAGCAATTCAAAAGTGAAAATTTAAGCGTCAAGGTCTCAAGTCTAGGTCAGTAAGTAAACAGGTTGGTCAACTCTTGGTATTAATAGCCTATCATCTAGTCAATCCCAAATCATCTGATATCATCATGTCCTAGGATGCACCCTTCCTACAATGGACATCAACATCAGGCATCACCGTAGTTTACTCTTGGCTAGCAGTATGAATAACATTGACTTGTTTGTGTACTTGATTTTTTTTATTTTGACTTATCTTATTGTTCTCATTCTAATGACCTCTCGGTGATGTCCAAACAAAAGGATTTAGAGAGAAAGGAATAGGGAAATTATCATTATCTTTTATCTGTTGTGCTTATTGGATATTCTTGTAATATAACCTTAGTCATTCCTACTTTGTTTGGCCTGTAGAGAGGGTATTTTAAGTGTCTTGTTGACCACATAGGAAGGCTTTCCTTCCTATGTTTTGGTCTGAGATGTTTGGAATATCTGAACTGCATTTTAAATGAGGTTATGTATGTTAGGTGTGAACAAGAATACTCCTATCTAATTGTGGAGTCAAATTCCATCACACTAGGTACAACACCATCCTAGTTCTATATACCTTGATGCATTGTGCCTACATGTGTTATCAAACATAAGGTAAATATTCCTTTTAAAATCCCAATTCTTGGTAAGAAAATCATCATCATCGTTATCATCAACTCTAATAAAGTCTCTTGGATCATGGACTTGTTGGATCCTCTTTTCATCATCTTATTTCTTCTTTCTTCTCTCAGTGCTAACATGGTGCCATGATAGTTAATCAAAAACATCTCTAATGCATCCATCCTATATCCACCAACCATCAACATGCTACATATCATCCATATCATATCATATAGGAAACATTGATCATATCACATGCATTGCATCATTGCATAATATAGATTGGTTATTCTAAGCATCATCACATCATCATATAAGCATCATCATATCATCCATTTCATAATCATAAAAGCATCATCATATAAGCATTACCATATCATTTACACATATGCATCATACCATCCATTGCATAATCATATAGGCGTAATCATGTCATCCATATACGCATCACCATATATGAAAAAGATATTGGAAAGGAAAAGGGAATAGCCATCACATCTCATATAATATCACCATCCATTAAGAGCATAATATAGATTTTTTATTCTGAGCATTTCAAAATCATTTTCATATCGTAACTTTTGCATCCATATCATCCATACATCATCATAAAAAGTGCATAGAAAGGATACTGAAAAAGAAATGCCTCCATACATCCATAAGCATCTGCATAATCATAACATTGCATCACATAATATAGAACCATACATACATGCATCAGATGAAATAGAGTCGCATCGCATATAGGAAAGTAAATACATTCATCCATCATGCATAAATAAAATAGGACACATCTCATAATCAAATCATATCATATATCATCAATAATATAACTATCATGGTACAAAATTAGGATCAAATGTATGTGTATCAATCAAATGAATACAATACCCATGGAGCTATAAAAAATAGAGCTTGTGGATCTCAAAAAGAATAGTGTCACTGATCAAAACTATGTGGTAGCTAGCCCTGATGGTTGCTCCCCTCACCCACCTGCCTCTCAGGTTGGTCTTGCCTCTATCCTATCTATTGGGAGAAATTTGGCACCTGAGCCGTTGGAGGCACTTCCTTCCGATAGTGAACTTTGTAGTACTCAACCTCTCTCAATGCATCTCGGTAAATTCGTGTTGGGATTGTCTTGCCCTGAGATTCCATTGTCATACTCTCCAGTTGTTGGAATCTGCCCACCTCCTATGCCAGTTGCAGCTCTGTCGCCTGTCACTATTGTACGGATTGATCTCTCTCTGTTGTGAGGGCTTGGACCTATTATCTGGCCTAGTCCCTCTCTGTTGTCAATGTGGTGCAGGAGCACCTGGGAAAATACTAGGTTTATAGAAGTTTTGATTGAAGTTCAAAATTTTGTTGTGTTGTTCATAAGGTCATGTGACCATTTTTTTGAGTGCTTAGGGATGTTTTTGATTTGTTGGAAAGAAGTTGACAAGAGTTACTTAGTTTTAGAACATCATTTTGGCTAAGTTTTCAAAAGTTGCCTAGTTTTGCAAAACACTGTGGGTATTATAAATTTTGTTATAAGGTCAACAAGAGGTTCGACCAAAGGTTCTCAACTATTTTTGGAGCCTATATAAGGGATGAATCAACCCTGGAGCAGGGTTAGAAGCTTTAATGTTTTGGTAAAATCTTGGAAAATAGAAGGAAACAACGTTATGTGCAGAAATTTATGATTTTTGCATCTTGATTGAGTTTTGATGGATTAGATGTGTTTTTGTTTGGCTGTGGAGTGTAGTGTAGTTCACATTCAAGCATTTTGAATTCATTAGATAGCTTCTTGTATAGTTTTTAAGCATAATTTTGTAAATAGTTCAGTGTTGCCCTATTTCTGGTCTGAACAAGACTATTTTTATAAAATGGTGTGCTAGAGAACTTTTCCACCTTACAAACTGTACAACCTTTTGGAAACAATTCCTAGACACCATGATTGTACATATGGTATTTTCTAGGTTTTGTTTGAATGCAGGAGATGCTCGCAAGGTCTTGCCCTAGGCGAGCCAGGCAGGGTCCGGCTAGGGAAGGCAGTGAGAAAAAGACTCACATCTTGCAGGGGAATTGAGATTTTTGAGAAATTCCTTTTGGTGAATTTTTTGAGGGTCCTGGAAATGCATGGTAGTTAGGAGGAGATTTTATGAATTCATTTAGAGGGAGAACTTTCTGACAGTCTGAAAACAACTTGAAAAGCTTATAAACCCTAGGGTTTTTGACCATTTTTGTGTGTGGGAAGTGTACGGGCTGTGCAGGCTTGAAACCCTAAAAATCTTGGAGGTGTGGGCATGAGAAACTCAAACCCTAAGCAAAGAACCTGGATCTTTTGGTGGGTTTAGTAGAAAATAGCAATTTACCTCTGTTTAGAGGCCTAATTGGGGCTCTAGGCTTGTAGCCCTCTTCAAACCCTAGGAAGGGATTTTGTGAAAGCGATGGAAAGTTGGAAACTTGGGATTGCATAAGGACCCTAGATAGGCTATTTTGAAGCTTTTGCAACACCTTCACACCCATTCAAGAATCTAGTAGAAGGTTGAGGGTATTTGGCCTTTAGGGAAGAGTAAGGGCCAATGGAGTGTATATGGCGAAGCACCAAGGTTGGCTTGGTAGAAGGACAACATGTTGATAGTGGGGTTGGTCAATAGAAGCAGTGGTACTTAGACTTGAGGCATGACCACTAGGATAGGGTGTAAGAGACACCAAGGAGTTCTTAGGAGCAAGGACTCAAAGCATGGGTCAGTGAGTGCCTCATCCAACCCCAACCTATCAGATTGGTATCAGAGAAAGTTAAAGATTTGGGAAGCATTTTATATGTCAGAGGTTGAGTCTAGTGATTCTTCCATCATGGTGACAAATGCACAATTATCCAAGATGGTTGAAGAGCAAGAGGAAGACAATAAGTCGTTAAAAGAAAGAATAGAGCAACTTGAGAAAGCATTGAACGATGTGAAGTTGGAAGGAAAAATACCAAAGGAAGAAGAGGTTGCAGAGGAAGACAAGATCCCTGAACCTAACCCTATTTTTGAGGAAGAACCTTTCTTGAAAGCATTAAAGGCGTTGAGTGGAAAAGGACTTGAGGGCATACCACTGTTCAGTGGAAAAATGGAACCTGATTTGGTCATGGATTGGATAGAGGGCATGGAAAACCATTTTGAATGTGATGATATCACTAAGGCACAGAAAGTAAAGGTTGCTAAGTCAAGATTGAGAGGATCAGCCTTGACATGGTGGAAGTTCATTCAGACAGAAAGGGAAAAAGAAGGCAAACAACCCATATCAACATGGAAAGGAATGGTTGCTAAGGTGAAGGAAGCCTACATGCCAGATGACTATGAGATTCAATTGCACAAGAAGAGGCAAAGTCTAAGGTAGAAAGATCAAGATGTAAACACTTACACTAAGGAGTTTCAAAAAATTTGCATGAGATCTAACGTGACAAAGGATGAGAGTCTCAAGGTGGCTAGGTACCTTAATGGTTTGAAGTGGAATATCCAAGAAGAGATGGCTCTTCTAAGTCCCAAGACAGTGCACCAATGCCATCAGTTGGCCATAAAGATTGAGGAAAGAAGTAGGAGGAAACAAGATCAGACTTCTAAGGGCAGAGGCAAAGGCGGGGATCAAAGGGATCAAAGAGGATAGCGTGGTGGCTACCAAGGTAGAGGAAATGATCAAAGAAACCAAGGTGAGTCTAAACTCACAGAGCATGGAGGTGAAACATCTTCTGGAGGAGGATATAACAGAGGTAGAGGACCTCAAGGAGGTTCAAACAGAGGAAGAGGAGCAGGCAGGAGTAATTCTTATTTTGCCAACATGAAGTGTTACCATTGTGGACAAATAGGCCATCCTGCTTATAGGTGCCCAGAGAAAGCTTCTTCATCAAGCAATGAAAAGAGAGTGGCTTATGCACAAGAGGACACCATGAGTCCCAAGGCATCTGAGGTCAGTCATATTGAATCTAAGGTAGGAGAGAATCTGATGTTTAACAAAGTTTTGATCAGACAGCCAGTCAAGGAGGAACCAAAACAGAGAAGAGATCTTTTTAGAGTAAGGTGCAAGATACTTGGTAAAGTATGCAAGGTGATAGTAGACTCAGGTTCAACGGATAATATAATCTCAGAGGAGGCAGTAGCAAAACTGAAATTGGAGAAAGTACCTCATACTAACCCTTACAAGGTCACATGGTTGAACAAAGGGCAAAGTGTTTTAGTGAATGGGCAAGTAAAAGTGGAGTTCTCCATTGGAGGATATAAAGAAAAGTTAGTTTGTGATGTATTACCCATGGATGCATGCCATCTACTACTGGGCAGACCATGGCAGTATGATAGGAGTATCATGTATGATGGAAAAGAGAACACCATTTCATTTAAGAAGGATGGAAGAACCTTCAAGCTACAGTCACTGTCAGAAGAAGATGAGGGACAGTCCAAGACACCTAACATCATGTTGAGCAGTGGTAAGGAGTTCCTTAAGAACCTACACCAAGGGAATGAAGGATATGTGATCATGATGCAGTCCAAAGAGGTAGAAAAGGCTGAAAAGATAGTCTTACCAGAAGCAGTCCAAAGGTTACTTGATAAGTACAAGAGTATAGTCAGTGATGGTACACCTGCAACTCTACCACCAAAGAGAGAAATAATTCATCAAATTGACTTCATACCTAGAGCCTTATTGCCTAACAAAGTAGCATACAAACTTACACCTGAGCAGAACCTAGAGGTAGCTAGGCAAGTGCAAGAATTATTGGATCAAGGATTGATTCAAAAGAGCATCAGCCCATGTGCAGTGCCAGTGGTTTTAGCAACCAAGAAAGTAGGTAAGTGGAGGTTATGTATTGATTCTAGAGCAATAAATAGAATCACAATCAGATATAGATTCCCTATCCCTAGGATTGAAGACTTGATGGATTGTCTAGGAGGAGCTCAATTCTTCACCAAATTGGATCTCAAGAGCGGGTACCATCAGATCATAATTAAGGATGGTGATGAGTGGAAGACAGCTTTTAAGACAAATGATGGGTTATATGAGTGGAAAGTGATGCCATTTGGCCTCTCAAATTCCCCTAGCACATTCATGAGACTCATGAATGAAGTGCTTAAGGATTTCACAGGGATATTTGTAGTAGTGCATCTTGATGATATACTCATCTTTAGCAAGACAACAGAAGAACAATTGAAGCGTGTTGAGATGGTTCTTAGAAGGTTGCAAGAGGAGAAGTTGGAAATCAATCTAGAGAAGTGTGAGTTCTTTAAGAAAGAGCTTATCTACTTTGGTTTTGTAGTATCTAAAGGCTCATTAAAGATGGATCCAAGCAAGGTGGAAGCCATCCTAAACTGGCCTACACCAACCACAGCAACAGAGGTAAGGAGTTTTCATGGATTGGCCCAATTTTATAGAAAATTCATAAGGAACTTTAGTGGCATATGTGCACCAGTTCTAGACATAATCAAGGGTGGTTTGAAAACTAAGTTTGTGTGGACACCAGAAGCTAAGAAAGGGTTTGAGAAACTGAAACAAGAAGTGGAAACTCAACCAATTCTCCTATTACCTAGCTTTGACAAGTTGTTCACTGTTGAATGTGATGCAAGTGGAGTGGCAGTAGGAGGAGTGCTTATTCAAGAGGGAAGGCCTATAGCCTTCTTTAGTGAGAAGCTCAATGAAGCAAAGAAGAAATATTCAACCTATGACTTGGAACTTTATGCTTTGGTTCAGTCACTTAGGAAATGGAGGCATTACCTTCTACCCAAGGAGTTTGTGGTTTTTACTGACAATCAGGCACTTAGCTTTATCAACACTCAAGAGAAGTTAAGTAATAGGCATTTGAAATGGATGGAATACATCCAAGATTTTAATTTTACCATCAAGCACAAGAAAGGACAAATGAACAAGGTAGCAAATGCATTGAGCAGGAGATTGTTGACAGTCCAAGAGGTACAGCTCAAGAGCATTGGCATAGAGAGTTTCAAGGATCTATATGGGGAAGATGAAGACTTTTCAGAGGCCTATAAGGTATGTTCTAACTTTGAGAACCATTTCCATAGCCAATATTCCGAGTATACTTTGCAAAGTGGGTTGCTGTTTAAGGGAAATAAGTTATGTGTTCCAAGAGGTTCAATGAGGTAAAATCTGATTCAGGAAAAGCATAATGGTAGTCTTAGTGGGCATTTTGGCATCAATAAGACCTTAGAGATAGTACACAGATTTTATTATTGGCCTAAGTTGGCAAGAGATGTTAGAAGGTATGTGGAACAATGTGTTGTGTGTATGAAAGCTAAGGGAGGAGCTAGCAATGCTGGTTTATATCAACCCCTACCCATTCCTAACAGACCATGGAAGTGTGTGAGCATGGATTTTTTGGAAGGCCTTCCTAAGACCAAGACTGGTTTTGACAGTGTTTATGTTGTGGTAGACAGATTTAGCAAGATGAGTCATTTTATTCCCTGCAAAACTACTCATGATGCTAGCTATATCGCTCACCTTTTCTTCAAGGAGGTTGTAAGGATCCATGGCTTACCTTTAAGCATAGTTTCTGACAGAGATGTGAAGTTCATGAGTCACTTTTGGAAGACTCTATGGAATAGACTGGGTATAAATCTGTCATTTGGATCAGCTTACCATCCTCAGACCGATGGTCAAATAGAGGTGGTTAACAGGGTGCTTGGAAATATTTTAAGGTGTTTAACTAAAGAATATGGACATACATGGCATATGGTTATTTCCCAAGCTGAGTATGCTTATAATGACAGTGTCAACCGGACAACAGGGAAGAGTCCATTTGAGGTTGTGTATGGGATGCACCCAAGAGGCATTTGTGAGCTTAGAGAACTTGGATCTATGGAGAATAGGAGTGGACATGCAGAAGACTTCAGTCAGACCATGAAGGAGATTCAGGAGCAAGTCAAGAGGACAGTCACTGAAGCTACACAAAAAGTGAAGGAGAAGGCAGATATGTCAATGAAAGATGTGCAATTTCAAGTAGGGGACTATGTTATGGTCCACCTTAACAAATCAAGGTTGCAGAAGGGAATGTCAACCAAGTTGCAGATGAAGAGAGTGGGTCCCTGCAAAATATTGGCCAAGTATGGGCAGAATGCATACAAGGTGGAGTTACCTACCGATCTAGGCATCTCACCAGTGTTCAATGTTGCTGATTTGATCAAGTATAAGGGGACAGTCAAGGATTTGGATCAGGACAGTAAGGAGATCTTCAAGGATATCAGCAACATGACACTACCAACTCCAGACAAGCTACAAGCAGAGAAGATCTTGGAGTCAAGAGTGAAGAAGGCTACAAGGCACAAGGTGTACATGGAGCATCTTGTCAAATGGAAGAACAAGCATGAATACGAAGCTACCTGGGTAGAAGAAGCAGACTTTAAGAAGCAAGGCATTGATATGTCTCTGATCTCTCCTAAAATTCCTTAGTTGTTTGTGCTGAGAGGGGGAGAATGGTGCAGGAGCACCTGGGAAAATACTAGGTTTATAGAAGTTTTGATTGAAGTTCAAAATTTTGTTGTGTTGTTCATAAGGTCATGTGACCATTGTGTTGAGTGCTTAGGGATTTTTTTGATTTTTTGGAAAGAAGTTGACAAGAGTTACTTAGTTTTAGAACATCATTTTGGCTAAGTTGTCAAAAGTTGCCTAGGTTTGCAAAACACAGTGGGTATTATAACTTTTGTTATAAGGTCAACAAGAGGTTCGACCAAAGGTTCTCAACTATTTTTGGAGCCTATATAAGGGATGACTCGACCCTAGAGCAGGGTTAGAAGCTTTAATGTTTTGGTAAAATCTTGGAAAATAGAAGGAAGCAGCGTTATGTGCAGAAATTCCTAATTTTTGCATCTTGATTGAGTTTTGATAGATTAGATGTGTTTCTATTTGGATGTGAAGTGTAGTGTAGTTCACATTCAAGCATTTTGAATTCATTAGATAGCTTCTTGTACAGTTTTTAAGCATAATTTTGTAAATAGTTCAGTGTTGCCCTATTTCTGGTCTGAACCAGACTGTTTTTATAAAATGGTGTGCTAGAGCACTTTTCCACCGTACAAACCATACGACCTTTTGGAAACAATGCCTAGACACAATGCTTGTACATATGGTATTTGATAGGTTTTATTTAATGCAGGAGATGCTAGCAAGGTCTTGCCCTAGGAGAGCCAGGCAGGGTCTGGCTAGGGAAGGCAATGAGAAAAAGACTCACATCTTGCAGGGGAATTGAGATTTTTGAGAAATTCCTTTTGGTGAATTTTTTTGAGGGTCCTGGCAACGCATGGTAGTTAGGAGGAGGTTTTATGAATTCATTTAGAGGGAGAAATTTCTGACAGTCTGAAAATAGCTTGAAAAGCTTAGAAACCCTAGGGTTTTTGACCATTTTTGTGTGTGGGAAGTGTACGGGCTGTGCAGGCTTGAAACCCTAAAAATCTTGGAGGTGTGGGCATGAGAAACTCAAACCCTAAGCAAAGAACATGGATCTTTTGGTGGGTTTAGGAGAAAATAGAAATTTACCTCTGTTTAGAGGCCTAATTGGGGCTCTAGGCTTGTAGCCCTCTTCAAACCCTAGGAATGGATTTTGTGAAAGCAATGGAAAGTTGGAAACTTTGGATTGCATAAGGACCCTGGATAGGCTATTTTGAAGCTTTTGCAACACCTTCACACCCCTGCAAGAATCTAGTAGAAGGTTGAGGGTATTTGGCCTTTAGGGAAGAGTAAGGGCCAATGGAGTGTATATGGCGAAGCACCAAGGTTGGCTTGGTAGAAGGACAACATGTTGATAGTGGGGTTGGTCAATAGAAGTAGTGGTACTTAGACCTGAGGCAGGACCACTAGGACAGGGTGTAAGAGACACCAAGGAGTTCTTAGGAGCAAGGACTCAGAGCATGGGGCAATGAGTGCCTCATCCAACCCCAACCTATCACAATGTCTACACCTGGGCCTAGATCTGCTATATCAGAGCATCTCTCTAATTGGGCTGAGGTGGAGGAGGTGGTGTTAGTGGTTGCTGATCTCTCCATGGTGGTTGTTGGTCCCTCAGAGGCAACTATTGATCTGTAGGAGCATATCTCTGTTGGTCTCCCGGTCCCCTCTAATCCTAATGCTAGTGTGGTTGGCATGGAGGTGGCCTACCTCATCCTCTGTCTTCATCTTCGACTCCTCCTCCTCAACCCCGACCCTACCTATTGTCTGGTCTTGGGGTCTCCAACGTGGTAAAACTATCCCTGGCACTGTCAATCTGATGGAAGGTCAAAACCGGTCAATGTAAACCCATGTGGTACCCAAGACTGCCTGCCCCTAATCATATGCCCATGGGTTGGCTACCAACCACCTAAATGAATTGACCACATCCTCTTGTGGGATCGGCTGACCCCATGTTATCTCTTGGGTGGTCCTAGAAAATAAGGCCACATATTGGTCATCTGGCTATCCTAAACATCACCAAACTATCTCACTACCTGATCAGGCAGGTAGTGCTCAATCATAGTGTGCTCTTGTTCCTACATAAGTCAATCCTACCTCGCAAAGAAGAGTTGTTGTACATCATTGTACCATGTGAGCATCCCTAGCTAGGGCCTCCAAGTAAATGTGGTCATCTCATCAATGACCCTCCTTCAGTGAGGGATGCTAGCCTGTCTTGTATGAATAAATGTTAGACCACCGAGTTGTCAGGCTCTACGCCAACCACTATCACTCTCAGTCAAAGTACAGATATGTGCTCCTATACCCAAATGTGCAAAAGAGTAACCCCAACACTAATGGCTCTGTTGTCGCAATATGTAAACTCATGCAAATCATGATAAAGTGAGGCTAGCATCACTAGTCGCCACACAAAGGAGCATCTCTAGAAGAGCATCCGCTCCCAAGCTAGACCCCATCCTAGACTGAAATACCTACCTCGCCGATCTAGAGCTACAAGTCCTAAAATAATAGCCACCATAATCAATCGAAGGATGGACACCCGACCTTTGTAGCACTCAATCTCAATCTGAACCTCAGCAAAGATGATCTCATCTAGCCCCAGAATCTCATAGCATGCATATGTGTCGGTGTCCATGTCATATATAACCCTCTCACCATAGATGGGCAATCATAGAATCTGCTAGACATCCTCTAGTGTGATGGTCACCTTGTCGGTGGGAAGATGAAAAGATGATGTCTTGTTGTGCCATCTCTCTGCCAGCATGGTCATCATGCCTAGGTGGGTCCTAATAGTAGGTGCATATGCGATGTACCATAGGTCAATCACTCCAAGGTGCTCCTGAAGCAACTCATGCAACCCACTCAATCTACTTATAACTGGGGATCGATGCTCGTGAGAATGTACAAGCTCCCTATCCTCCTACACCAATAAAGCCACAACTTCAAGTTTCATAAAAAATCTAGATCCCATTTGAGGTTTTCTCAATTGAAACAACAAAGGCGTCTTTATTTGCAAAGGCATCATTGTTTGGGAAGCTCCAAAATTTTCCAATGGAGGCCCCAAATTGCAAACTCAACCACAACGTCACTATTTGACCATGCACTTGTTTGACCTAAGAACCCTAATCTCCTAACTTGACTATAGCGGTTCCATTTACATATGCGATGCCCTTTGGAGTTTTACCCCTAAGTGCTAATCTGCAACACAACATCGAAGTTCATAATGGTGGCGTGGTTTGAGGTCGAGTGGTGCTAATTCTACCCTTTCAGCGGTGCTAAACAACCCCACTGGATAGGTTTGACTTTCAAACCCTATTTAATGCACACAAAAATAAAAAATGCAAGTTGGGTTAGGGTCACATACTAGTGGTCCTATGCCTAGAAGTGGTGCAGGAGCACCTGGGAAAATTCAAGCCTTATTGGAGTTTTTGGTTGAAGTTTAATTTTTTTTATGTTGTGTAAGGTCTTGTGGACCATCTTAATTGTAGTTAAGGGCCTTTGTTTATTAGGTTAGAAGTGGTGAATTTGAATAAGTTTTGGAATCCTTTTTGTGGTGGTTTCCTAAGCTATTGACCAAAGTTGCAAAACACACTGTGTTTGACAACAAGTTTTTGGCCGTTCTTAGGCTCGAAAGAGGAAACCTAACTGTTTCCAAGGATTGTAAAATGGAGCTCTCGACCTTTGAAGAAGGTTGGAAGATTTGAACATTGGCAGGTTGTATGAGAATAAGAAAGAAATAGTGATTTTTGTTGAAAAAGTTCTATTTTTTTGTTCTTGCTCGTGTGACAGCTGCAAAATGAATTGAACAAGAAATTTTTGTTGGTTTTGTTTAGCATGTAAAGAATTCTTTTGAAGCATTCTTGTGGAATTTTAGATAGCTAGTTCATCGTTGTTTTCCAATCTTGTAAATTCTCAGTTTTCTCCTTATTGTTGTTTTGACTGGAACTGTGTAAATATGGGGTTTTAGGCTGCATTCCTTTCGTACCAGGAAGTATGGACTTGATGGGAATGTGGCCAGGATCCCTGCCTGTACATATCTTAGTTGTAGGAGTCAGTAGGAGTTCAAGTAGCATGCCAAAAGTCTATTCCTAAGTGAGCAGACTATGCCCGGTTAGGAAAGACAGTGCAAAATAGCTTCCAACGTTGCAGGGGTGTCTACCCACTGGAAACCCAGGGTGTGTAAAGATTGCAGGGGACCTTACAAAGGTTTGACAAGAGGCAAGGGCATCACCAATCCATCTAGTGGCTGAAGGAAGGAAACAAACCACTGTGTGTCCAAGAAAAGGCTTAAAAAGCCCTAAATTTCTCAAAATCAGGATTAACCCTGTGTACGGCTTGAGAAGGTTTGAAACCACAAAAATCTTGAAGTGCTCCAAAATTGAGCCAGGGTTCTTTCTTTGATTTTATGGTGTTCATCAAGTAGGAAGGAGTAATAACCTAAAACCCCGGGCTAAGAGACTTAATAGGGCTCATGGGCTACTAGCCCTCCTAAAACCCTAACTTAGGGTTTGGTGGCAGCGATAGAAGAAAGAAGATTTGTGCTTGGACAAGAACCTTTCCTTGATAGTTTTGAAGCCATGGAAGCTTATGCACACCCCTGCAAGAAAGTTAGGAGGCATTAGAGGTTGTCTAGTCTTTAAAAGGATTAAGGGCTAGGGAGAGTGAGAGAGGAAGAGTACCAAGTTTGGCTTGGTAGCAGCAAACTAGAATTGATAGCAGGGTTGGCAGAGGAACCAGGGGTGCCTAGATAGCATAGGACCTATAGGTTGAGTGGTGGAGGAAGAGACACCAAGGGTGTTAACAAAGGTGAGACCCAAAGCATTGAGGCAGTGATTGTCTCAATCCAACCCTGTCCCTATCAAGAAGTCACTGGTAGACTCACACATGCTTGGAAATATGTCAGGGAAGCACTCTTTGCACCATCTCGCACAAAGGTCAAAGCTCAAAAACATGAAATTCTAAAGGCTTGAGTGTGCAAATGAATTGAAAGTGACCCCTCGAGGGATTTTTAAGGATGAAAGTTAGGGGTTTTTCACCCTATTTAGCCATCAATCTAGGGTTTTGCGCCCTTGACCCCATTTTGGCCTAATCGAGGCTCATTTCAGGTCTTTTTCTTGCATTTTGGCACATTTTCAGCATCCTAGAGCCTTTCTGGACCCATCAAGCAGCTTGTCCTCTCTTTTTTTCGCGAGATCACCCAAAAATCCAAATTTTCATTTGATCTCTTGAGGGGGCAGTATACCAGCATAATTCTTCTGTTGAGGCAGTAGTGGGGCATCTAAAAAATTCAATTTTTTTTTAATTTTGATCTCGGCAAGTTTATTCTTTGAACCAATGCAACAGGTACATTACTTCAAAGAGGGGAAAAATGTAGACACGTAAAATAGACTAATTGATCTTGTGCACTTGATCTTCGTTTGCTAACATCAGTTCTACCTAAATCATCTCCTTTGTTAACCATTTAATCAAATAATCTTTATTTGATTAAATTCATCATATTTCATCTTTTAATTAAATAAATCAATTTTATATGATTAAATCATTATCTCCTATTAATTAAATAAATTATTTTGTTTAATTAATCCTATTCTCCTCTTTTAATTAAATAATTCATTTTATTTAATTAATTTCTAAGGTCATCTCCTTTAAATTAAATAAACTCACCTTTATTTGATTTAAGGCTAACACCATCCCCTTTTAATTAAATAAATCCAACTTTATTTAATTAAGTCTCATATTCATTTTCCTCTCATTTTGATTTATTTAAATCCAAAAATCTAAGTCAAATTATCAAATTAGCTAAATCTTCATCTAAATTAATCAAATCATGATTAATCATAACACTAATCACTCAAATCCTCTAGATTTTGCAAGTTGTGCAAGTAAATCAATTTAATTGATTTATTAAATCTTCCATTTTCATTCAAAAATGTATCAAGTTGGAATATTCCTCAAATTTGAATTCTCCCTCCCAAAAGGACTTGTCCATCCAACAAGGCATTAAAGGCCTCTTACATGTCATTTTTCTTGAGCCAAGTGGCATTAACTCTTCTTTCATCTCCCTCCAACATGTCACTTCTCCAATTTCAAATATCCACCTAATAGCATTTATGTGCGCATTCATCCAAATGTGCTCCACCTCTATCCACTCACATGTTTACAAGTGGCATTATGCTATTGGTTGATGTTTTGTCCCACATTCATCCTTTTGGCTCATTCCTCCATCCTTCCCTTATATAAATAGAAGGCTCTTTTACTAATTTTGGATCCACAACTTATGCAAAGTCAATATCTTCATGTTTTGAGAAATTTAATCGACTCTCATCCAAGTTTCATAGTTTTCATCAATTTCATAGCTAGGTTATGGAAAATTTTATCAAGGAGCACCATTGATCATCATCAAGCTTGCAAGGAATTGGGAAAGGGCTATTTTCCACATCAAAATAGCACCAATTCCCCCATCGGATTGAGAGTTTGATCATTTGGATAGGAATTAGATTGCTTTTTATTTGTTTTCTTCCTTTATTTCTTGTTCTTTATGCTTCAAATGAATCTTATGGGGAATGATGGTTTAAATTTGCATAATGGACTAATATTGTGTTGTTTGTTCATTTTTGTGCAAGACTAGATCCACCATTCACAGCTTCCAAAATTTTTTTTTGATAGCAAGTGGGTTAGAACGGCATTGAGTAGATTCCATGAATTTTGTTTTTGGATCGACATTCCTAATATGATAGGAAAGGAAGTGATTAGAGAGGTTACAAGACTATGCTCCACCAGACCTATTCCCATTTTGAAATTAGTTAAAAATGAAATAGTAATGGAACTCACAGGTGCAACATATGACAAGAGGGACTTAGCAGTAAATCCCATTACGAATCTAGCTGTGAGGTATGTAGCAATGTTGATTGGATACAAAATCTATTTCACTAGCAGAGATAGTTTTGTTTCTACCACCACAATTAATGTGGCATATGAGATGGTAGAAAAGGGAATGGACTATGATATTTGTGAGTTTCTAAGGAAACATTTGATGAAAAATTTGAAGCAAACAAAATAAAATAAATATGCTTTCAAGTATGGAACTTTAGTTGTGTGCTTACCATTCTATTTTCTAAAAGAACTCCCTAAAACCAAAGGAATGAAATAGTTACAAGGAAGACCCATTGCTCATCATATCATAGATTTCATGAGTAGTCTTGGTGATGGAAATGCACAAGAAGAGGAACATGTTGCCTTCTTTGTAGTTTTTTCAAAAAAGAATGCATGAGAGAGACATTATTCCAAGGAAAATGGTAGAAAAATACAAAAATGACATCATATTTTTGGTTAGTACTAATGAATGCATCATGGAGGCAATATAACCAAGGACTGTGTGGATCCCTACATTGGGATATGAGGTTAATGAACAAGAGATAACTAGTATACATGATACCTTGTTGAAAAGTGCAAAAGATATAACTAAAGAAAGATATGGCACTTGTGACAAGAAATCCATGGAAGTGCACATGGAACAAAAGAAACCAACTATAATAAAAAAGAAAGTTAGGAAAATGGTTGAAGAGATTGTAGAGGAAATGGGAATCTCTAGGGAACAAATGCAACATGCAAGGGAAAAATCTAAGGGAGAATCTAGTGTTGCAGGAGGATCGAGAAGCACAAGAAGATCTAGTAGGATATCCACCACTCCTCCCTCTATACATAAGTCCTTTAGGACTAGGGAACTTGGTGGAGAGAAGAAGAAATCAATGGTTAACTAGTCCTCTAGTGAAGGATAAATCCCCTTCAGTTGTGCATATGACAAGGACAAAACAGAAAAAGGATACTCTAGTAGCACCACCTGCTACCCCTACAAAGAAGAGACAAAATCAAATGGAAGTAAGAGAAAGGATTAAAAGTGTCAATGAAAAAGAATAAGGGGAAGAAAGACCAAAGTTGGTCCATAGAATGAGAAGTGTTGATTCACAAGGTGAAGCAAGCACTAAAAGAAGAAGATTTGATATTATTGATACTAAGAGTGAAGAGGAGATAGAAGAAGAAAAGAAGAAATTTCTCATTCACACAAGGGAAAAGAAGAAAGAAGCCACCAAGAAGGTTTCTTCAGAGAAGAAAAAAAAAAAATGAGTCAAAAGAAGTATTTGGGTGAAAGTAGAGAACAAGGACAATCAGAACTAGTAAGGCTTCATTCTCCTATGAAGCTAGAGGAACTATTCAATAGTATCTTGTAGAATGAGATGTTAGGGGAGACTGTAGTCCTATACAAAGAATCGGATGAGGTGGATAATGCTACCATTACTAAAGGTATCATAAAATATATTGTTGTTCTTAAGGTGGACATGAGAAATATTAAGAAACAAATACATGAAGATTTATGGAATAATCTATTAGAAAGAAGGAAAGAAGCTATAGAAGAAGAATCAAGGCTAAGAGAAGAAGCATTGGAGAGGATTAGTGCTCCTCTCTCTGAGGAAAATATTGCCACCTTGGCCATTGTATTTAGCAAGGAACCAATAACTAAGAAAAGGGTGACAACCCTTATGGGTAAAGATCAAAATGATCTTGAAAGACTTAGAAAGGAGAGTATTGAAAAGGTAGAGGAAACAACACAAAAATTGGGAATGACAGTAGTGAATGAAGAAGTGAATGTGGAAACACTTTCTCAAGAACTGAATATTGAAGAAGATATGTAGACAAATGATGTTCAACATGAGCATGATGCGAATGAAGAAGTTGTACTAGACTTGATACACCTCAAAAGAGGACATGATAGAAAAAAATGATGAGGAAGTAGTGAACTGAGAAGACATTGCAAAGGAAAATACTCCTCCTCCTCCTCTGGTAACACAAAAAACCCTATAGAGGAAGAAAAAAGGATGATGGTGACAATGAAAATGTTGATTTGGAGAAAGAATAAGAGCAAGAAAAGAAAGATGAAGATAAGGATCCATCTAGAGACGCGCAAACAAAAAGAGAAAAACCAATAGTCTCCAAAAATGCTAATGAAAAGGACTCAAAGGGAAAGGTTGTGGAATTTATAATAAAGTGTTTTGGTGAATCCTCTGGTTCCTCTAGAGATTCGTTGAAGAATATATTAAGTATGCATCCCAAGTTCCAACTTTATGTGTCATCACAACTGTTGCAATTGCCAATGTAATAGGGTAATGCAGATTTGGATAAGATCTCTCCCCTTCACAACCTACAACTAGGAGATGTATTCATGCATCTAGAAGAAAATATTAAATCATTGAGACACAACAAAGAAGTGAAGATTTAGTGGAGGAAGTGGTGAAATCATTACAAGAGACCATGCCTAGTGAAAACATAAATACATCACTATGTGGTATGGAAAACATAAAATTGTTAATTGCTTTTTTTTAGGTGTATACCTCTGGACTTAAAGATGAAGCAAAGAAAGAGGTTGAGAATAGAATTAATGATAATCAAATGTTGGAAATTATTGATAAATGTGCTCTTGCACATTAAAAGTTTTTAGAATTGATGAAGGATGCACAAGGATGTTTTGATGAGGAAAAGGCTCTTTATTGATATGGCATGAAGTGGCCCGAAGCCACATAGAGCATTAGGAAGGAGATGGACTCCATTGAGTCTCAAATCAACATTGCCTCATGTTCCTATGATCTAACACTCAACCTAACTGCAGATACAAGAAATGCAATAGAAGATCTCCATAAAAAATATTTTAGCTCCAAGCCCAAAAAGAGCACATCATTCTATAGTTTGGAGAAATAAGGGACTTGGTCAACCCCAAACTCTTACTTGTTTCAAAATCCCTTTTGAGTGTCGACAAAGCTAAGTAGATGAATCTGACACCCAACACCCCAAAAGAAGTAGAAGAGCTATTATTGAAATTTGAAACATAGTGTAGATTGCTTGTGAGAGAAAATAAAGATTAGGAAGAAGGTAGGAAAGCATGGCAAGTCCATGTACAAAAGTTGTATTCATTAACCTCCTTTGGATGACAGATTTCTCACTTTTTCATGCATTTCAGTATTTTTATTCAAATTCTCTATATATATGTGGACTATGTAGAGCAGTTTTCAATACATCTTTTTGGTATTTTTCTTTGGTACATGACTCAGGGGGATTCAAACTAATATTTTTAGTTTGTATATATGCTTACATTTCTCAAAGGGATCTCCATTGAATGTCAAAATAGTTGGTATATGCACCCTTTTCCCTTGATGTTAAAGGGGGAGAATGTTGTTGAGTATTTTGGAGATATTTTTGGCATGTTTCCATCAATGAAAAAGGGGGAGATTTTTGGAAGAATGTCATTGATGCTATTGTTGGCAACATGAGCATGAGGGACAAGAAAAGGTATATAATAAGGTGTTTCAATGTTGTCATTGATGTAAACATTGTATTTGGATATGGAGATCATGATGTGGATCATTTGGTTGATTCTAATAGGTTTTGGAGTGTTTGTGGAGGACATCTTTGCAAAGTGGTTGGTGGATGGAAAGTCAGTTGTGTTGGAAATTGACTAAGTGTCAATTTTTCTAATTCAAGGTAATAGAGAATCTATTTTTTGGGTTTGCACTGGTCTGCAAATGAAGATTTCACTCTATGCTTCTAACATTATTTTTTTGGATGTTAGATGTATCTAATTCCAAATTTTCATCATGTTTTGGCTATCGGATCGAAAGATATGAGTAAGAGAAATTGGTGTGGAAAATTACATGTATTCTTTGTACAGTACATTTCTATGGGAGAGTCTACACTTCTCTATAGATAAGTTTTTGGCTTTGCAAATTTTAATAGATGTTGATAGATGGTAGTAGTGTGTGAATTCCGGATAGTATTAAGTTTTGAGGTCCACGTGTCCAAATATGGATACATGATTGAAGGATTTTGTTATTAGGTCTTGTGTTGTGTCGACCTAACAAGTTTAAAGGTATGTGAAGGATAAATAAGTGTTGTAGTCTTATGTGGGATCCAATATGGATCCATTCTAACCTATTTTAAGTTGTTTTGAGTTTTGAAACCTGGGGAAAGATGTGTGGGTATGTGCAGGATCATGATGGGCCAAAAAGTGGTGATATGATGGGTATGTGAAGGGTATGTGGTTGATGACATTTTTTTTACCCAAAATTGATGAAACGAAAAGGGTTTTTAAAGGAGTTTCTCAGCTTTCCACCAATATAAATTATGCTTTACTTTGAATTTAATAAATTATTATTATTCATTTTCTATTTGAATTACGAATAAAGTCCTAATTGATAGGCTAATTGAAAAACATCTATAACTTTCAAACAGTATCACATTTTTTGAATCTGAAATATGTGTCACACTCTATACTTCACATACTATAGGATTTAAAAAACAAAAATTGAATTTCATGAAGTTTTGACTAAGTTAAGGTGGTTAGACGTACCAGTTTTTATATTTTTTAAAAGTTGTAATAAAAAAATCATAATTAATTATTTACTTGGAAAAAAATTACAAAAGAATATGCATCACATCAAGACATGAGTCCTCTACTTATATCTAAAATAATTAAAAAAAATATTATGATTTTATTGTGGTTAGGGTGGTCAGACATACACCTACTTATTTTTTCCCTAAAATTTAAGTACTACTGCAATGAAATTTCAAATTTTCACCAAATAGATTTTTTTTTGTTTTTAAATAAACCTAGTAGTTTAGAAACTACATTCAATTGATACAAATTCTATTCTTACATATTTTTGAAATAATATAGATAACTTATTCAATATTTTACTTCAAATTGCCTAACTCTGATTTTTATATTTTTTTTGTCACTTAAGGGCCTGTTTTTTCCATGATGATCCTCTACATACCCGTGTACAAAATTTTTGGAGCCAAAAAGTTATATTTTGAGTGTTACATCTAATTAGGCTGACCTAATTAATGTTATGCTAGAAGTGGATATATATGTTAGATCTTTTTGATGTTTTGGATATGTGTGGTGCATGTTGCAAGTATCCTACATCCGAATATTATCAGAGCACTACAAATTTAAGTTGTGAATTTTGAGTAGAAGATTGAAGTGATGTGATTGCAGAGTAAAGAAAAGTGCTAGATCTGAATTATATTGAATTTGTAAAGTCAATTTATTGAGCTTCATTGGAATTTTATTTCATGCATATGAAAGATGCAATTGTAACAGTTCAAATTAGGTTGTGAGCCATCATCTCTCTTCTATCTTTTTCTTTGTGGGAAGTGAGTCCACCTATAGTGAGCACTTCTATAAATATACCATAATTGGTTATAATATATTGTGAGCTAATCCTCATCATTATTTTTTTCCCATTTTGAGTTTTTCATGTAAAAATCTTGGTGTTTATGTGTTATGTGGTGTTGTTGAGGTTTCATGATTTCTTTCTTTATTGCAGTTTAATATTTTTTGGTAATTGGATGTTTGATGTTTGAATGGTTTAAGAGAATACTTTTTCACCACCCCTCTCAGTATTTTGGGTGTTCAACAATATATATATGTGTGTGTGTGTGTGTGTGTGTATTTTATGCTTGTATATATTTTTAAATTAAAAAAATGTTTGAATATAGTTTCTTTATAAAATTGGCACTATAATTTAGCTATTGATGAAATGTTGAAAAATGAAGTCAAACTAGATTTCACTCTTTACATAGTAACTTTTTTCCTTCCATTTTTTATGTGTCTTTATAAGTTAGAACTTTAGTGCATGGATTTATTTTTTCTTAGTTTTGATAAATACATTTTTAAATAAATAATAAATTATTCATGTAATGAAAACAAAACTATTGTCATGGGGCATCGCCTTTTGTCTTAAATATTTATCCAAAAAATATATAAAAATATATATACAATCTTGACATAGAACCTTTTACTTAGTGCACCATATTTCTTTCATTTTTTTAAATAAAATTTAGTATGTTGTCTTAACAAGATAATCAAGCTTATATTTTTGTGTTGACAACCTAATTTTAGTAAAAAATAAAAATAAAAATTAATCAAAATATCAAAAACTATATGTATTTGAAAACTACATGTATAGATCTACAAAAGGATTTTTATATATTTTTTTAAATGTTATTTACATGAGTAGGATTTCTTGAAACGTCAATTTTTTTGAATAATTTTATTTTTTGGTAAATTGGCTTCAAAGTGGTGCTACATATTCATTTAGTGAACACTTTAATTTGAAAAAGTTATGGTCATATCTAACTTAGCTACAATGAATCTAGCTAGATCATATGCTTGACCAAAATTGGTTTTTAGTTAAAATATTTAAATTCACTTGTGCTAATAAGTTGGTCAAAAGTGTGACACATATTTATACATTTTCACATCAAAAGATGTAAATGATAAAATGGCAATCAACTAATATTACAAAGAGAAGCCCTTAGTTATATCGACCAAAGTGAGACATAGGATTGTATAAGATTATGATGTTAGTCTTAATCTTGTGACTTGAGATAGAAAGTGATAGCTATCCTATGTGTATCTTAAATAAACTTAAGTAACTACTATGAATAGAACCTAAGTGAGGTACTAGCTAGATAAAAATCCCCTTTCACACCAATACCATGATTATCATCAAATATTCAAGTAAAAAAAGTATATCAAGTAATATTTGGCCTCAAAGATGACATACATAACTACCATGTAGCACAAATCTCTTGGCCACATGAAGCATGTAGTCAACTAAGTGTAAAAAACTTCCAAACCAATTGTAGTGATAATGAAAGGAAATATCCCCATGAAATTATTTTCATAGCTTCCCTTGTACATAATGTACTCCACAACAATTGATTCATATGAAAACATGTATATTTATTGGCCTAGTCAAGACTTAGACACCGCACAATATTGTAGCTTCCTAAACCTATTGAAACATGAACACAATGTCACCACATGTTTGCATAATATTGTTTCTAAACTACTAGACTTGGTAATAATTTATGATGAAATACAATAGACTCTTTTATAACTCCCTAGTGACTTGCACATAAATAATATAATAAAAATTAATAATTCAATTAATGAAAGAATATCCTTATACCTATAGGATTCTTCTACATTAGAATCCTAGGGTTAATTAAAAAATAATTCCATCACTTATCATGATAAGGAATTCTAATTCCCCTAGTGATCTCCTCAAATCTCTCTATTCACACTCTATTATATATGCCACATTGCATTGCCTCATTTTAGGTGATTTTTCTAAAAAATAATACCCCTTGATCCCTCCTCAATTTCCTTATGTACATTGCCTCACATTCAATGATATATTTTTCACACCCACTTTTCAACTTTTTAGTCTCATAATATGTTGTTGACTACATCAAATTAAGTTGACTACTTCCAAACACTTAATATTTCCTAATAGTTGGAAATATATTCATAAATCACCTTTACAAGAAACCTCTATTTGGCTATCTATCAAGAAGCTCATAAAGCTCCTCTAACAACCTCAACTTTGGAAATATTCTCATAGCTCAAAACAATTTCCTCACATTTGGTAATCTATCCATAAGTTTTCTTTGCAAGAGGCCTTAATTCATTGATCATTTAGGATTCATTTCCCTCTCTTTATTGGTACTCTCACAACCCCTCTTGGTTTGCACTCTATCCAAAATTGCCCCTTGCATTAATACCTCATTATTATCGTTCTATTTATAGTTCTCTTATGGACTTAACAAGATTATTTAATTTATATAATGTAGCAATTTCTATAGCACACTTCCTAATATTTTACATGCACCTTAATTTATTATAGCACTCTCCATCACTTTTGACACTTAGTATGAGAAACCACACCAAATAGGTGTGCTCACATCGACACCAATACTCTAATACTAATTTGTGACTAGATTCACTCATACCATTTCATATAGTCATGGTAGAAGGGTCCCATAAACCCACAAAGAAAGATAGCCAATATAGGATAAATTTCACACAAAAGTTTCATAATAGAAATACCCTTAATGATAGAAAAATATAGCCTAAAAATATTCCTCAACATATTATTGAATCCTCAAAAAGTAGTAAATTCTATCACAATAGGCCCTCTCACATGTCAATATATAGCCACTTGATTAAAATAAAAAATTACACAAATGAATAATTTCCACTATGGGATTCTACACATATATACCTCTAGTCATAGAAAACCACTTCCATACTTGTCACAAGTGCTACAATTAATTATATATTAACACCATAGGATCCTCACATTATTCACTCATATAATTTCACTCCATATTTTACTTCTTGTTACCTCACTCTAATCCTCAAACTTTACTTCTTCATTGTTGTGATTATCCTCTTCCCAATCTATGCATTTTTCTATGAAAAACTCATTTGATGATGATTCCTTCTTTATCTTTTCTTATTATCCTCAAATAATATTAAGTAGTGTATTTATAGCAATCTTAGTCCTAAAAAAGTATTCATGTTTGTTTAGTGTGAAAATAGGGTTTGCATCAAAATGAATTGATCAAGATGATGAATAACTAATTCTCACAACAAAACATGAAATTATGTGTATGATATGATGCAAATAACAATAAAAAATCAATCCTAACTATTATAGAAACAATGAGGGAAGTTTTGAGAGGCTAGAATGGTGTGTACCTAGTTGCAAGAAGGTTGTTTTTAGGTCATAGAGGACTCTTTGTCTTTACTGGTGAATGGGTCCCTATTAGGGTTTCTAAAAATTGAGATCTAGGTTATGTTCTTCAAGATCTACACTCTCAAATCCTTGGTGATCAACTCCCGAAAACCTGAAACAAATTATATAGCTTCATTTTTGTGTTCTTGCAATATAGGTGACAAATTTGCTCCAAATCTTGATCTTCAACCTAAATCCTACTTGAACACACATTCAAGAGGAGAAAAACTTTTTTATTGTTAGAGGATAGGGGTTTTCCTTAGTAAAACCCCTTTTAGGTAATTAAACCTTATGATGAAATAATGAAATAGAAGCATGAAACATGAAATATGAAATGATGATACCTTTGAAGTTGTCTTGGAATGTAAATCTACAAACTAACATCAAATGGCCATGAAGAATGTAGATCTAGATCTTGAATTTGATATGAATCAATGCTTGTGAATGGATCTTCAATGATACATCAACACTCACTAGCTCAACAAGATGTTTGATACATTATGCCTTTGACATGATGATATGATATTGAATTGCTGCAATAAAACCTCACTAATCTGCCCTTGAATGCCCTTGAAATGCTCTTGAAGTGCTCTAAAATGCTCTTGTGAAATATTAGGATGCTCTCTTTAAAATCTTAGATTGCTTAGATGAAACTATGTGAATTAACCTTATATTTATACTAAATCTAAGAATTAACCCTGAAATTCAAATAATCCAAGATGACATCAGATCTAGGATTGAAAATCATTAAAATATAACCACAAATAAATTCAAAAAGGGGTGTCCTATGTGAGGAGGATCCATTCACCACCTTGGGTGAATGGGTCCTAGCACAATTTCCTAGGACCATGCTTTGGGGGGATGAAATAACATCAAAAACCAATTTCAAATATGCCAAGAAAGGGGTGTCCTATGTTAGGAAGACTCATTCACCACCTTGGGTGAATGGGTCCTAACATAGATTTCTAGGACTACAATTTTTCCAAGTTAAATGTCATGCAATATCATTAATGGGTGTTGAGATAGATCCTTGAAAAATGCAATTAATAAGGCTTAGATTTGAATTAAAGGGGCCAATTAACCTTGATTAATGACAATTAATTAATGAAACCCTACATTAGTGTGAAAGTGTAATAAAACACTTTACAACACCCTAAATAAGGCACAAATTAAGTACATTTTATTATTAAAAAGGGCCTTAGACTCAATGTGAATGTGTACAAAACATTACAACACTAAATCAAGGAAACATTAGGTTCATTTGTTATTAATTATTTCCAAATGTAGGAAAAAGGGATACTTTTTCCGTTAATACATTTTTCCCCCACTTTAGTGAGAGTTTTCCCCCATGACAAACTCACACTAAAGTAAACATTAAAGACACTTAAGTAAGCAACAATAACAAAGATACATAGTCATACCCTATCAAATGCCAAGAAAAACACAGAAAAAAAAGGATCAAGAACAATTGTTCCAACATAATGTGGGATGGGGTTGTTTTTTTGGAACATGCATGCTCACTTTGGGGTAGTGGAACCTCATTCCATCCGCTACGTGATTTATCCAAACCATGTGTGCTCACTCTAGGGTAGTGGAACCTCAGTCTGTCCACTAGGTGAGTTATCCCAAGTAGGTGGGAAATGAGAGTCATTTTAGCCTCCCATTCCATACCAAAGTTATCCTCATAACAACCTTGATGGGGCACCACAATGTAATGCTTTTGAATGTTATTTCTATAAGTTTTTGTTAAATTGGATTTTGCTTTGTTCATGTAAGTTCTTCTTATTAGGTAACATCATTCCTAATGTCTCCAAGAGAGGACAAGGACCAAAGAGTATCATATCACAACTTATGGGATGCCTCTTGTTTCGCATCATGCCACTAAGGGAGATTGTATGCTTAGAAATATCACACACTTGGATGACATCAAACCCAATGACACCACCAAGAAGAGGACACATCACAAGGAAAAATTAAATTGCACCATGAAATATTTTGAAAGATATCATCGATGTATGCCCCCACTTTAAAGCAATTAAAAAGACCATTATTGTGAGAAATTTCTTTAAAGTAGCAATTGTTTTCTCCTAAGACATGAGAGATTTCCTTGGAAAACCCTATGCCAAGTCATATGTTTCTGAAATAAAGCTACATCATGAAGTAGGAAGGAAGAGTTTCCCCCAAAATTACAAATGGATCTATGGATTCGGGGTCAGTATGTCTTTGCTACAATGTTGTTTTAGAGCTCTGAATTGCCATCATTCCCCAAATACTCATAGAACTGAAAGAATGACACAAATAGAGTGAAAAGAAAGAAAAATACATTTGAGTGAACATGGAAGAGACCTAAATATCTCGATGCCTTGCATCATTCCCAAAAGGAGAACAGAAGAAAAAGATAAAGATAAAGGAAAAACTTTTGGTTCAACATGGAAGAGACTTAAATGTATCGATGCCTTATGTCATCTCCAAAAGGAAAAAACAAGATAAAGAAAAATATAAAGGAAAAAATTTTGGGTCAAAATGGAAGAGACCTAAATGTCTCGATGCCTTGCATCATCCCCAAAAGGAAAACACAAGATAAATGAAAAAGATACAATGAAAAATATTTTACGACATAGAGAAAAATGTAGATACATATATAAGAATGCACGAAAAAGAGAGATATACATCAAACGAAACATCACGAGGGATCAAATTACACACATGAAATCACATAAAGAAACATGAAAAAGAAAAATACTAGTAAGGCACATGTGATTCAACCTAGAGTAGGTCATTTGCATCCCAATCTCAGTGTGTATAAATGAAAGGCAGACAAGTAGCCAAAGCGACAATGACAAGTTTCGAACTAGGGGAAGAACCAAGTTCAACACTCTTTTTAAGAGATTTGTCATTTAAGCTCATAGAAGAAGAAAAAAATGTGTTTAGTTCATCATGCACTTGTTCATCTATCTTTGCAATATCAATTTCATCATGTAGATTAATCACAATAGGAGGTCGAATGACAATTTCCATGGAAGGTTTTTGTTTATGTTGTGGAAAGGGTGTAGATTCATCATGTATTGCTTCATGTAAGTTCATATTTTAATTTTCTATGTTGTTTGTGTCTTGTTTGGTTTGCAACATACAAGAAATTTTGTGACGTCTATGCCTACGCTCTCTAGCACTTTGATTCTATTTCAATCTATTGTCAATTTGTGTTTGTGTAAGAGTGGGTTTGTCAATCATAGGTTCCTTCTCTTCCTTGGGAGGAATGAAAGAAACAAGAAGAGTTGTTCAACCACTTTCTCTTTATATTTTTTTACTATTTTTATTTTAGGAGGGACAATGGGATTACTTTTGTTATCCCGTGGTCTCTTATAGGAAATTGCAGGAGGAGTTGTTATAGGTTGCTCTTGGATTTTTTTTTGGTTAAATCATTGCTTCGTCAAGGATAGGTGTTTCAGTCATAGATTGAGGCATGTTTCAAAGGGATAATTCTTCTATGTGCTTTTCCTTGAACTTTTAATATGATTTGAAAAAGAAGTCCTCACGAGGTTTCATAGGTTCCATAGGCTCGAGCCAATAGAAATCTAATGAAAAGTTCCCTTGAGACGATGTAGGATTAAACCCACTATGATGCACAGTAAAGATATCATTTCCAAATGGAAACTTTAAGCATTTATGCACAATCGAAGGGATGAAATTCATGGAGCAAAGCCATGGATAGCCTAACTTCACAGGAAATTGATTTGATTGTGGGATGATGGTGAATGAGACATTTAATGTTTTTCAGTCTAACTTTTAAAGGGAGATCTATCAATCTGATCGTAGGACAAGCAAAACCATTATGCATCTTGATCCATGCTTTTGGTTTATTAAATGTATCTTTATATAGTTCATGCAAAAATATAAATTATTTAGTGATCACATTCTCTCCATATATGGTATCAATTAATATCCCATTAGTGGGCTTATCATTGATTTGGCCAGCTATGTAAAGAGGACCATCAGGTAAATGTTTAAGTATGTCATTTTGTGAGAAAGTAATATCAAAAGGCTTTTTATTTGATCCCTTATGAGGTCTAGCTTCAATAAATGCTACCACAATATATGTAGGACCTTGTTCAATAGTATCCATTTTTTCTTTATCTGTGTCAACATTCATCACATCATTCTTCGTTTCACTAGCTTCAATAAAGTTGATTGTGGCATGTGTATCATTATTGTCTTGTTTATTCAAGTACTCATGAAAGAAGCAACTAAGGCTATAGACAATTTGTGTTCCCTTTCTAGTTTTAAGCACTTTCCTTAGATTTTGTATGAAAGGAACCATGCTAATGTCTATGCTTTCACTAAGGATATGGTCTTATAAATTTTCTAGCTTTTCATCTAATATTTTAATGTCTTCTTGTGAGAGATGGACATCATGCACATCAGTGTAAGTCACGAGAAATGAAGTATGCAAACATAGAGCCATAGAGGATTGATTATCAACACTATCATAAAGAGAGCTAGAAAACCCAAGATCCACAGTGAGTGAGATATCACGAGATGACACAAGCCTCAAACTACATCTTACAATAGTATTGCTAATAGGACAACAAGTTGTAAATCCCATACAAGTTTTACAAACCTAGTGTGCAAACACAAAATGGAAAGATGCAACACAATAAACTTAGAATGAAATGCAATTTTTAAATTATAAACGAAGCAATTTACTAATTACACAATGCAATAAACTGAAAATGAAATTTTGTAAATGCAATTTTGAATTTTGAAAATGCTCTCAATGAAGAAAATTAAGCTACATGTAATTAATTTGATCTAATGAAACAACAAATCAAAAAACTAAAATAGAAATGTAACAGCACCAAATAGAAGCCTAAAATAGATATTTCAAATTCTAGAAAATGTAGATCAACACTTGATCAAGGACTCATTCACCTTTAGTGGTGAATGGGTCATGGATGAGGATATTTGAAATGTTTTTACTGATTTTTAAGTGTTTTTAAGTGAGTTTTAGATGCCAAAAAATGTAGATCCAACTTGATCAAGGACTCATTCACCCCAAGTGGTGAATGGGTCCTAGATTAGGGTTTTTTTAACTATTTTTGAATGATTTTTAAGCTTTTTGCAATGTCTTTCAATTTCAGGTTTGTAACAATAACCTTCAATTTCATATTTTCTAGAAGTGAAAAATGAAATGCAAGTTGAAATGATGAATGCAAAGACCTAATTTGAAATGCAATTTTGTTTTGATTTTCAAATACAAATTTATCAGATCTAAATGATATGCAAAATGACTGATTTGTTTTTGTATTTTTTAGATTTAGAGAATGCAAAAAAATACAATTCTAAACCCTAAATGAGATGCAAGTTTGAATACAAATTAAGAAACCCTAAATGAGATGCTTATTCAATGCAAATGAATGCAAGATCTAACCTAGGATGAGAAGAAAGACTCTAAGATCAAAAAATTACAATTTTCAATACGTCGGGTTCACCATTATGTTTAGTGTGAAAATAGGGTTTGCATCAAAATGAATTGATAAAGATGATGAACCACTAATTCTCACCACAAAACATGCAATTATTTGTATGATATGATGCAAATAAAACTCAAAAATCAATCCTAACTATTATAGCAACAATGAGGGAAGTTTTGAGAGGCTAGAATGGTGTGTACCTTACTGCAAGAAGGTTGTTTTTAGGTCACAGAGGACTCATTCACTTTTACTGGTGAATGGGTCTCTGTTAGGGTTTCTGAAAACTGATATCTGGGTTCTGTTCTTCAAGATCTGCACTCTCAACTCCTTGGTGATCAGCTCTCGAAAACCTAAAAAAAAAAGATTATAGCTTCATTTTTCATGTTCTTATTGTAGTGGCCCTCCATTCTCACTTGGGATGTGTAGGTAGTCTAGCTAAAGAATCTGAAGAGGAAGATGAAACAAGAGCTTTTGATGGTACTTTTGTGAGTATGATGCACATTATTTTGTTATTATTATGATGCAAAGATTTATTGAGTAGTTAAGTGATGCAATAGCATGTTGTGAGGATAGGTGGAAAGGGCGGCATCGTACCATTGAATATATGGGGACATATGAGAATGAGATATGATTGCTAGAGTTCCTTTCCTAGCGCCTCAGCTATTATGAATGTGTACTCTAATTTGTATGTTTGAGTGAATAGGTACAGGACATTGGCTCCACCTGGATTCACAGGTCTGAGCGTGTCCACTACTCAACAATAATATTGAGAGATAGTAACAGGCTACCTAGTCATACCTTTACCCTAGTATAGTGTGTCGTCAGTTTGAGTTTTGGTCTTAGCCTTATCATTGTTGTTCTGGGTATTTTATTATTGTGCAAGTTTAATTTGGTAGATTAAATGTGTATTTAATTTAAATATTTAATTAATTGAATTATTGTTGTGAAGGCTTAAGAATAAATAAATTAATTAATTTAATTTAGTTATGTTATTAAAAACTTTTAATTATTAAATTATATGAGAATTAAATAAATAAGATTATTAAAATTTGTGGAAATATATTAATTGTTTTATTTTATTTTAAATGCATGAGGTTGGAAAATATCTAGGGTTGTTGAGGGAAAAGATATTTTTTTGGGATAACTTTGAGTTAGAAATTGGTTATCTTATTGTTGTAAATTGATTCTCAAATAAAATATTGGAGAAAGGGAAGAAAGTTGTTTCACGGAAAGAGTTTTTGTTTGGTTGAAAAATTTACTGAGGAAATTGTGGATCTCTCAGGGGTTTTTGTTTTTGTTTTAAAATCTTGTTGTAGAATTCTTGGCTATGGTATTTGTTGTGTTTTCTAGAAAGAGGCAATTGCACTGGAGGAAGTTTTGGCTACATTGGAAAATTGAAGCTACAGAGAAGTTCAACAACATTTCTTAAGGCAACAGTTCTTCTGGAACAGGTTCCTTAATTGCTTTTGTGAATTTTGATTTGAAAGAGTTATTTAATTATTGTAATGCAAATTGGAAAAGATTAGAAGATGTTTTCATTATTGTAGAATTTTTTTGTTTTTAAAAGATTGTTGTGAAAAGTGAACCTCTGTAGAAAACAATTTAGATCCTCTGTGTAAATTGATTATTTGAAATAGATTTATGCTAAAGGATATTATAGAAAAATTTTAGAGCCTCTATGAAAATGGAATTGAAACTGTAATAATTTGTAATTCTTTGTGTCAAAATCATTATTCTTCTCTGTAGAAAATGATAAATAGAAAATGATAAATTTCCATGAAAGATTTAGATCTCTGTAGAAAATTATTTTTAACACCATAGATAATTCAAAAGAAAATATTTGAGAATTTAGGAAACCTCTCTAAATTTGTGAATCTTTCCTATAGAAAATTGTAAAAAAAATAGAGAGAGAGGGTTACTAAATTAATCATAACTAAAATTTTACAAACTAGGTATGGCTGATTTTTTTATATGTGTTAAACGACTTAGTGGCACACCTTCAGTAAAAATTTCAGAGAAACCCAGATCCAAAATCAAAATTTATTAAAGTCGCAACCTATTGCTTTTATGTTTAATGTTGTTTGAAAAATGTAAATTAATATATATATATATATATTTATTTATTTATTTAAAAATATCTATTAAAAAAATTGCATATAATTTTAGAATATTTAAATAATATATTTAAATGTATTTTTAAATAGGTGCATGCACATGCACAATTTAGATATATTAATATGAAATATTTTATCAAAAAAAAAGAATTGATGTTTATTATTATGTGTGATTGAGTAAATTGAAGTTAAACAATTAGTTTTAGTTTCTTATTTTTATTGTAAATAGAATTATAATTTAAATGGTTTATTTTATGCAGTGTGATTGTTTGAATTGGATTATTTAATTAGATAATATATATATATATATATATATATATATATATATATATATATATATATATATATATATATATATATATATATATATATATATTTAAAAATGGTATTTATTTAGATGGATTTTATTGCTTTAAGTGCATGCAAGCATGAATGATTAACTTTAAATGATTGATTATTCTAATTGTGGAATTGAGTTAATTAGTTTGAGTAGTTGTGAAACTGAAAGTTAAATATTTAGTTCTTATTTCGTTGTTGATTTATTAATTAGAATTAAGTTTAAATTATGTATTTTAATTATGAGATATTGATCTATTGGATTTAGGAAATCCGAATGGTAGTGATTTTAATTATAGGAGCTGTTTATTTTAATTACATGTATTTATGTAATTGTGTACTGGGGGGAGTATTTGATGTTGTGGAAAATCTAAGTCTTCTAGGTTGTGGGATGGGGTTTTACACTTGCAATGTAGGTGACAACTTTGCAACTTAAAAACTTTGACAATTTTTCTCCAAATCTTGCAAACACACATTCAAGAGGAGAAAAAATTGTTGATTGTTAGAGGATAGGGGTTTTCCTTAGTCAAACCCCTTTTAGGTAATTAAACCTTATGATGAAATAATGAAATAGAAGAATGAAACATGAAATATGCAATGATAATACATTGGAAGTTGTCTTGGAATGTAAATCTACAAACTAACATGAAGTAGTCATGAATAATATAGACCTAGATCTTGAATTGGATAGGAATCAATACTTGCAAATGGATCTTCAATGCTACATCAAAACACACTAGCTCAACAAAAAATTTGATACATTATACCTTTGACATGATAATATAATCTTAAATTGATGCAATAAAACTTCACTAGTCTTCCCTTGAGTGCCTTCAAAATGCTCTTGAAGTGCTCTAAAATGGTCTTGTGAAATATTAGGATGCTCTCTTTAAAATATTAGATTGCTTAAATGAAACTATGTGAATTAACCTTATATTTATACTAAATCTAAGAATTAACCCTAAAATTCAAATAATCCAAGCTAGCATTAGATCTAGGATTGAAAATCATTAAAATCTTGCGACAAATAAATTCAAAAAGGGGTTTCCTATGTGAGGAGGACACATTCCCCACCTTGGGTGAATGGTTCCTAGCACAATTTCCTAGGACCATGCTTCGGGGGGATGAAATAACATCAAAAACCCATTTCAAATATTCCAAGAAAGGGGTGTCCTATGTTAGGAGGACCCATTCACCACCTTGGCCGAATGGGTCCTAGCATAGATTTCTAGGACTCCAATTTTTCCAAGTTAAATATCATGCATATCATTAATGGGTGTCAAGATAAATCCTTGAAAAATACAATTAATAAGGCTTAGATTTGAATTAAAGGGGCCAATTAATCTCAATCAACCACAATTAATTAATGAAACCCTAGATCAGTGTAAAAGTGTAATAAAACACTTTACAACACCCTAAATAAGGCACAAATTAAGTACATTTTAAAAGGGCCCTAGATCCAATGTGAATGTGTACAACACATTACAACACTAAATCAAGGAAAAACATTAGGTTCATTTGTCATTAATTATTTCCAAATCTGGGAAAAAGGGATACTTTTTCCATTAATACAATGTTAGCTATTAGGTGTCTTAAAGATTTAGGTCAATAAAATGTGTAGTCAATCAAGCGTGAACAACCTCCAAATAAAATGTAATGATAACATAATATAATATATTAATGAAATGATCTTCATAGCTTCCCATGGATCAAATTTACCTACATAAGAACTCCTTCATTGTTGAAAAATCCTTAGATCCTAGCACAAGAGGAAACCAAGTATGTTTATTTGCTTAATCAAGATTCAAATACTAGCATATGCTCTTGTAGTGATATAAATATCCTAAAATGTGAACACCCCAAGTCTTACCAACATACTCTCAAAAATATGAAAATCAATAATTATTTATGTTAAAAAATTATAGCTTCCTTTTAAACTACATAGTAACCTACACACAAACATCACAATGAAATTTGATAAATAAATTGACACAATATAATCCTTATGCTATTCTACCTATTCATTCTATTGTCGATGATCTTCACGAGTAGTAGGGTGGGAATGAAATTCAATTTGATAGAATGGAGGAGTAATGTGGGGTTTGATAAGGTAAATTGTGTATATGGTACTTGAATGTAAATGGGTTTCAATAAATAGTATGTAGAAGCATGTGATGCCTGATAAGGAAAATTGTGTATATGGAGCTTTTTTCTATAAAGGGTTTTTAGTTCAATAGGCAGGGGGTACGTTTTTCTATCAGGTAGTCAATGTATAGTGTGCAAATATCTATATCTAATCAGTATGTGATAAGGAAACAAAATGTTTTGTAAAATGCAAGCTATCAAGAGCCATTGAACCTCTATTTTGTAAAATTTTATTTCTATATATTAATATATATATACAAGCTTAAAGCCTTTCGCTTATATATATATATATATATATTCCTTATGCCTATGGGATGCTCATGCTTTAGGTAATTCCATATCCTTTTCCTTTTGTCAAATATTTGTGGACCCACTTTGAACAGAGTGTCCTTGTAATTAACAATATACAAGTGGCATGTTCTTGTGTGAATTATACTCATGGAAGATCACTACATCCAAATCCCATTATCACTCATTTTTCACTTTATATTAGATCTTTGGGTGGACTTGATAGATGTCATTTCCACACTCACACATGTTTTAACCTTAAAATTTAAGAAATTAAAACTAAAGGTATATTTTGAAAATCTCCTTGTACTAGTGGTTGTGAGAAAACCTAGGTCACATTTGTGTTGATCTTAAAATCATTACATAAGGTGAGAAAAATATAATAGTCAAATTCAATGGTAATGATGCAAGAGCATCCTAGGCAAAGAGCAATCTTGCATCATCATTCTATGTTTGTTTGTTTCGAATAAGGGTTGATCATGTTCTATCGGTAGGACCTTGACATATCAGTGTGACTTTCCTATAAGTCCCATTGACATACCAATGACAACAGTGAGTGAGTAGTGCATAGAGTTACATCGGCAAAAGGATTACTTATTGGTAGGACAACATCTGGTGTCCAAGCGACGGACCGATATCCTTTGTGAGTGATGGCATGTATATCATTAGAAAAACTAAGCTTCGTCGACGGGATGCTAACTTAGGTCTCCCTGATGGATCGATGGTCATCTATTAGCGGGACACTTTCATATTAGCATGAGTCTAATGTGAATCCCTCTGACAAACCGACGTTCATAAGGAAGTTAACAAATGACATCGGGTGAACTTGCGTGTATCGGTAGGATGGGGGAGTGAGTCTCAACAATGGGGAAATGACAGAGGATGAAAAAATGATGAGCTGGTGAGCCCAGTGATGACACATGGCATGTTGGTATTCGTCGATTCACATTGTTGTTGCTAATCAACTAGGGAAAAATGGATTTATGAGCATGAAATGAATGTCTAGTAGATGACCTATTGGGGAATGAATGAAAATACAATCACAGAAGTCTATGTAACTTCTTGGAGAATATGCATGGATACTACAACAACAAGGGGAATGAACGTCAAAGCCGACCTAGAGAATGAGAATGATGACCAACAGAAATGGGGGAGGGATGATGGGGAATGTTTTGAAGAATACAGAGATCAAAGGTTGTATTTTGACACCTTAGAATTTAGATCTGCAATCTATAAATGCATGTAAGAAGCCCATAAGATGGCTTGTAACTATGTAATGTTAGTCCAGTAATAAAGATCATTTTTGTTGTGTAAATCTTGTTGTTTTATGTGGTTCTAACTTGCAAGGGGAGTACCCTTCATCAAGTGGTATCAGAGCAGGAGTTTTTGAGTTTGTAACAGAGTGTTGAATGTGAGGCAGTTGTAGTAGGACTTGTGAGTGTGGGATAAGAACATAATGCCTCCAAGAGTTGTAAATCATGGTAGAGGTAGAGGCAGAGGTGTTGGAGGAGGAGATCCTCCTAGAGATGAAATCAGAGCCCTCAGAAGGCAGATGCAAGCCTTCCAAGAAGAAGTTTGAATGGGGAGAGGAGCACATCAAGAAAGAGATGACAGTGAAGATGAGACTGAAGAAGAGATAGAAGAGGAAGAATAGGACTAGATTGATCCTGAAGAGTTGAGGTTGCTAAGAGCAATATCCAGTCTGGGAAAGAAACTAAAGATGGAAGTTTTAACTTTCAGTGGCAGCCTGAATCCAAAAGAGTTGATTGATTGGATCAATGATATGGAAGAATTCTTCAAATTTGAAGAGATTGAAGGCCCTCATAGGGTAAATTTTGCGAAGACAAAGCTAAAGGATCATGCAAGTATATGGTGGAAAGAGGTCCAACTTGAAAGAGGCAGACAAGGAAAAGATAAAATCTCTAGATGGGATAGAATGGTGGAAAAATTGAAGAAACAGTTCATTCCAGTTGATTATGAATTAGAGCTGCTAAAGAAAATGCAAAGTCTAAGACAAGGAACAAGGATAGTGAAATAGTACACAAATGAATTTCACAAGGTTTTGATTCGAACTAGATGCTCTAAGGTGAACAAAGAGAAGGTTGATCGGTATATCAACGAGCTGAAGCCTAGTGTACAAGAGGAATTGGCACTGATAAGAATGACTACCATTGAGGATGCTTATCAGTTCTCTCTAAAATTTGAAGAGCGATTGAACAAGAGGTTTGAAAGTAAGAAAAGAGGAGGAGGTCAAGGTGGAAAGACTAGTAAATGGCCTTATGGAGGTCGAGGTGATGATTATAATAAAGGTGAAGGATCTAGTACCAATATGGATCAATAAAGAGATGACTCATATCAGCCTCATGATCAAAATAGTGGAGATCAGAGAGGCAAAGGAAGGTTTGGGCATGGACCAAGAAGAGGAGGTTTCGAAGGAACATGTTTCCAATGTGGTGAAGAGGGAGATAGGACCTATGAGTACACGTAACACCAAGAGAGGATGAACAAGAGACCAGAAGGAAAGGTGCAAGTAGCCCATGTAGATGAAGACACTTGGTCCTCATAGTCTGAAGATGCAGAAAGGGGTGAGTCCCTTGTTGTCAGAAGGGCCCTGATGAATGAAGAGAAGGAGACTGACCAGTGAAAGAATTTGTTTCACACTCGTTGTAAATGTGAAGGAAAGGCATGCAATGTCATCATTGACAGAGGTAGCACTTACAATCTAGTGTCAGAAGAAATGGTCACCAAATTGCAGTTGGAGAGGAGAAGGTACCCGAGTTCGTATTGGATTGCATTGTTGCAAAAGGATCAAAGGGTCCTGGTCAATGAATAGTTTCTGATAAAATTCAAAATTGGTAACTATAGGGATGAGGTTTTGTGTGATGTGATACCCATGGATCCTTGCCACATGTTGTTGGGTCAACAAAGGTAGTTTGATAGATGAGCAATACATGATGGAAATGCGAGCACTTATTCATTAATGAAGGATGGAGTTCGACATAAGCTGAAGCCTCTAAAGGAAGCAGATGAAATGGTATGCAACAATGCATGAATTTTCTTGGTTGACGGAAGGAAATTCTTGGAAGGTACATGAGACATGAACACATGTGTTTTGCATTAATTCCAAGAACTAAAAAGGAAGTTAGCAGTGAAGTTCTTCTAGAAGTGTCTGGTTTGCTAGATGAATTTCAGAGTATTATTTTTGATAATATACCTAAAGGATTACCACCAGTAAGGAAGATTAGTCATCAAACGGATCTGATTCTTGGATCCAGTTTTCCAAATAATGCATCCCATCAAATGACTCTAGCTGAGAGTGAAGAGTTAAACAGACAAGTGCAAGAGTTGTTGTGAAAGGGATTGATTAGGGAGAGTTTGAGCCCATGTGCAGTACCTATTGTACTAGCACCTAAGAAGGATGGAGAATGATGAATGTATATTGATTCACGAGTCACTAAGAAGATCACCATCAAGTATTAGTTTCCCTTGCCAAGGATGCACGACATTATGGATTGCCTGAGTGGAGTTGAGTATTTTACAAAGATTTATTTGAAGATTGGTTACCACTAGATTCGAAACAGAGAAGGAGATGAATGGAAGATAGCTTTCAAGACCAAAGAAGGTTTGTGCGAGTGGTTATTCATGCCTTTTGGGCTGAACAATGCACCCAGCACATTCATGAGATTCATGAACGACGTATTGAAATAATTTTTGGGTAAGTTTTTCATTGTTTACTTGGATGAAATTTTAATTTTTAGTAAGATGTTAGAGGAGCACTTGAGGCATATCCGAGAAGTTTTCGAGAAGCTAAGAGAGGAGAAGTTGTTGATCAACTTGAAAAAGTGCAATTTTGTGAAACATGAACTAGTGTATCTGGGATTTTTTTATCTCGGCAGAGGGTCTGAAAATGGATCTTGAAAAGGTGAAATCTATTGTAGAGTGGCCAAAACCAAGAACCGTTACTGAGGTAAGATATTTTCATGGTTTAGCAAGGTTTTATTGGAAGTTCATTAAAGGATTTAGTAGTATTTGTGCACCCCTAACTAAAACAATGAGAGGGGATAGAAAATCATTCAGATGGAGTATAGGAGCAACAAAGAGCTTTTATTTGCTAAAGAAGAAGGTCTTGGAGCTTAGCCTATTTTGCCACTCCTATATTTCAATAAAGTATTTTAGGTAGATTGTGATGCCAGTGGCAGCGCCATTGGAGCTATTTTAAGTCAGGAAGGTAAACCTGTTGCTTACTTTAGTGAGAAGTTGAATGATACAAAGAAGAAATATTTTATTTATGTTCAAGAATTCTATGCCATAGTCTAGGCTTTGAAAAAGTGTAGACATTATTTGTTGCCAAAATAATTTGTTGTGTTTACTAATCATCAGGCTTTACAGTATTTGAATAGTAAGGGAAAACTGAACCAAAGACATTTGAAGTGGGTGGAATTTTTGTAGAGTTATACATTTGTGTTAAAGAACAAGAGTGGATGATCGAATAAGGTCACAAATGCCCTGAGCAGAGGAAAAACTTGTTGAAAAAAATGTAGGTTGAAGTTGTCATGTTCAAGGAACTCACAAGTTTGTATCCAGAAGTTCCCGATTTTGTAGAAGCTTGGAAAGCTTGCAAGGAGCTTGTCGTGTTGGATAGGACAAGGTGGTTGGACTATACCATTCAAGATGGTATGTTGTTTAGAAGGAATAAATTGTGCATTCCCAGGAGTTTGATGAGGGAAAACTTGATCAAAGAGAAGCATAGTGGTGGATTGGTAGGACACTTTGGTCGGGATAAGACTACTAGGTCATTTTTGGTGAAAATTATTGGCCACAGTTACAACAGGACGTGAAGAAGTTTGTATAGGGTTGCAGGGTGTGTCAAATGGTGAAGGGCACTAGTCATAATACTGGACTATAGCAACCATTACCTGTACCTGAGAAGTTGTGGGAGGATATCAGAATGGACTTTGTTCTTGGTTTTCCAAGGACAAAGTGTGGTCATGACTCCATATTTGTGGTGGTGGACAAATTTTAAAAGATGTCACACTTCATTTCATGTCATAAGACCTATGATGTCATTCATGTTGCAAAATTATTCTTCAAAGAGGTGGTAAGACTACATTGTCTACCAAAGAGCATAGTTTTAGTCCAAGATACCAAGTTTTTTGGATATTTCTAGAGGACGCTGTGGAAAAAGTTAAAAACTGATTTTAAGTTTAGCTCAGCACATCATCTGTAGACTGATGGACAAACAAAGGTAGTGAGTAGTAGGAGACAAACCCAAGGGATGGGATGTATGATTTTACCCCAAGCAGAATTTTCTTGTGACAACAATTACGTCAATAGAAGCACTAGTAGATCACCATTCCAAATTGTGTATGGGAGTATTCTGAGAACTCCTACTGAATTGAGGAAGATGGATAAGGAAGCAAAGCATAGTGTTGAATTTGAGGCTTTTTTGGAACATATAAAGAATGTGCATGAAGAAGTTAAGGAGCATATCAATAAGATGAATACACAGTGCAAGGAATTCAGGCAGATCATAAAATAAGGCATAAGGAGTTTACTGTTGGAGATGAAGTAATGGTGCATTTTTGGAAGGAAATGTTTCCAATTAGTACATACAATAAGCTATAAAGATGAAGAAGTTTGGACTGTGCAATATTTTGAAGAAACATGACTCAGGGAACACACATGAGGTTGACTTGCTGAGAGGGATTCATGTCTCACCTGTATTTAAAATTTCAGATCTGACAAAGTATCTTGAAGGAGATAAGGAGCACGATTTGGTAGAGGCACAATGAAGTGTTCTAGCACAAGTAGTAGAAAAAGAAGAAATTGAAGAGATCCTGGATAGTCGTGTGGGATGAAGCACCAAGAATAGGTAGTACAATGAATACCTGGAAAAGTTGAAGGGAAGACTAGTAGACTTAACTAAACTTGGTTGTCCAACTTAGAGGTTAATTGTCTTGCTTTTCCTCTAACTCCCAAGAAGTGGCAGAGTCACTTTTAAAACTACCCCAGATGTCTGATGCGGGAGCATCCTAGGCAAAGAGAAATCTTGCATCATCATTCTGTGTTTGTTTATTTCAAATAAGGGTTGATCATGTTCTATCGATGAGACCTTGACATATTGATGTGACTTTCCTACAAGTCCCAATGAAATATCGATGACAACAATGAGTGAGCAGTGTGTAGAGTTACATCGAGAAAGCATTACTTATCAGCAGGACAACATCTGGTGTCCCAGTGGCGGGTCGATATTCTTTGTGAGTGGTGGTATGTATATCATTGGTAGGAGTGAGCTTCATTGATAGGATGCTAACTTAGGTCTCCCTGACATGGACTGATGGTCATCTATTGGTGGGACACTTGCGTATCGATAGGAGTCTAATGTGAGTCCCTCCAATAGGCCAACATTCATAAGGAAGTTAACAAATGACATTGGGTGAACTTGGGTATATCAGTAGGATGGGGGAGTGAGTCTTAGCGATGCGAGGCAATGAAAAAGGATGACAGGACAATGAGCTGGCGAACCCAATGATGACACATGGCATGTTGGTATTCATCGATTCACATCAATGTTGTTGCTATTCGACTAGGGAAAAATGAATTTATGGGCATGCAACAAATGTCTGGTAGACAACCTACTAGGGAACAAATGAAAATACAATCATGAAAGTCTATGTAACTACCTGGAGAATATGCATGGATACTACGACAACAGGGGGAAAGAACTGTTGGATCCCAGTTGTGTTTATGGTTTGTCCTTGATGACAAAATCTCTTTCAGTTAGTTCTCTTTGATGATCAGTCTCAGTTTGGATCCTTATGATTTTTTTATGGCACTTCTTTGATGTCTCTTGGCTATTACAAAAAGTTATTTGTTATGTTTCAGTTTCATGGTGATAAGAATTCTAGTTCACGTTATGAATGTTATTTCTTTAACTAACAGAGTTTGAAAGATGGTCTCTTTTACATATCACAGGCTTACTCATTTCGGCGTGAGAATGGCAGGGTCTCCCCAATTCTTTTTGAAATGTTTGTGTTTCCTATCGGCAAGACATTTCTGATGACATGTTGATTGGAATTTTTTCTTTCATATAGCCTTCGGCATGACATTCTCTGTTGTTTCAGCGACAGTGAGTGGTCTCTTTCGGCAGGAGTAATACTGTCGGTATGTGGTCACAGCGAATTTGGTATGTCACACCGACCGCCATTGAAAAATTCCATATCGGTAAGAGGTTGGTATTATCTCAGCGACTCAGAGTGGATAAAGTTTTTCGGCCAAACATAAAGTAATCTCCAAGAGGTCTCCCCGACATTGATATGTCTCGGTGATGCATAAATCAAAAGGAACATTTCGGTATGACTCATGAGCATCAAAGAAAGGTCTTGGCGAGTTTGATTTGTTACACTAACTGACAACATAAAGGTAGCCATTTCGGTAAGAGCTAAGGTTTTTGGCGTGAGGTCTCGGCGAGTGACCTTCGGTCTCGCCGATGGAATACATAAAAAGACTTTGTCAGCATAAGTTCTGACCTATCTCAGCGACTCACAAGATGGTGGGTGATCTTCGGTGAAACAAAATCTTATCTGTATGAAGTCTCTCCGAGAGCAATATGTTACGGTGACAATGTGTATCAAGTGACTTTCAGAAAAACTTTATGAAGTCTACAAGAGGTCTCTCCGATATCGTTTGGTCACAGCGATAGTGAATGAAACTAAAGGGCATCTCGGTGAGAAGTTTCCTTATGTCTCAGCGAATGAATAATACTCTAAGGAAGCCCATCAATGAAACATGATGCATTCATTATGTCTTCTCCCTGACTTTGATGTGTCACAGCGAAAGTGATAACTAAGGGGATTGTCTGGCGTTAAAGTTGCCTTCGACATACCGTTACATTGATTGAAAAGAATGTTAGGGTAAACTTTTTGAGTTTATTCTTTTAGCTGGGTATCGAACCCTAGCCTAACCACCATCATGAGAAAGCTTCATAAACTGTTCTTTACTGTTGTTGATGGTTGTAATAGCATTGTCAGGATGAAATTCATTTTTGGTTCAGAAATGAATGGTATGGCTGCTATATTTGATGTGCCTCTCTGGTTGGAAGCTCGACAGTGGTTGATGGAGTCATGGGAGTTATAGATTTTTCTGGTATTTTTATTTATGTGTTTCATGCTACACATACTGGTCTATAGTCGCCATTTTCTTTAACTACTCTCTGCATCTCTGTTACTAATATGACAAATGATGCCCTGACTGAGTATTGTCTTTCATACATTAGAAGTTATGATTTTCTGTGGTGGGAAGTTGTGCTTTTTATGCAGAGAAATGATCTCATATTTTTTAGACTTGTTGAGGATAGCTCTTAGCTTAATTCACCCCCCCTCTCAGTTGTCTTGTTCATTCAAAATATTGTATCATAGAAGTAGTTGAACCAAGAAAAATATGGATCCTAGAGATGGGATATGCGATTCTTGAGTAGGAAATTATTGCATATATGGGCTACATTCTTAGAAATCCTAAGGAAACCATAGAAGGAAGATATGGCACCTATGAATAAAAATAAATTGAGGTGCATATGGAGCAAAAGAAACCAATAATAAAGAAGAAGGCTAAAAAGATGGTTGCACAATTTGTGGAGGACATGGGATTGACGAAAGAAAAAGTGGAGAAAGCAAGAGAAAGGGTTGGAGCTCTGGAAATCTCATCAGGCACAAGAAGATCTAGTAGTATAGCTACCAATCCTCCTACTATTCAAAATTCATCTAGGACTAAGCCCCCTATAGGAGAAAAGAGAAAATAAATTGAAAGTATGTTGGTGAAGGAGAAGTCCTTGACAGTCGTGTAGAGTACAAGTCCTGAGAAGAAGAAGGCTACTTTGGTAACACCACCTACAACCTCTACCAAGAAGAGAACAAAATAGAAAGCAGTAAGATAAAAATTCATGTGTATATGTTGAAGAGGATGAAGAAGAATAAGAGGGGGAAGAAGGACCACAATTGGTTTGCAAAAGGAAAGGTGAAGCTTCAAAAGGTGAAGTAAGTGCTAAAAGAAATAAATTTGATATCATCGATGCATACAATGAAGAAGAAATAGAGAAGGAAAAGGAAGCTTTTTTAGTCCACAGTGAGAGAAGAAGAGACAATCATCCAAGAAGGTGTCACTAGAAAATAATAAATCAAAAACAAGTCAAAAGAAGACACCAGAAAAGAAACAAAATAAGAATGATCCAGTAAGAACTCACACTCCCATGAAGTTAGAAGCACTTTTCAATGGTATAGTACAAAATGAGATGTTAGCAGAAACTATATCCCTATATAATGAAGAAGATGAGGTGGATAAGGCCACCATTGTAGAAGTTATCATTAAGTATATTGTTGTTCTTGAGGTTGACATACGAAACATAAATAAATAAATACTTGTGGATTTATGGAATGTTTTGGTAGAAAGAAGGCAAGAAGCTATATATGAAGAGGCAAGGTTAAGAGACTATGCATTGGAAAATATAAATGCTCCTTTCTCTATGGAAAACAAAGCCACTTTGGCTACATTGTTCAATAAGGAACTGAAAACTAAGTAAAGGGTGACAAACCTTATGGGTAGAGATCAAAATGATCATGCGAGACTCAGGAAGGAGAGTATTGAAAAGGAAAAAGAGATAGCATAAAAGTTGAGAATAACCATGGAGAGAAAAGAGGAAGGGAATGTGGAGACACTTGCTTTGGAATAAAATATTGAAGGTGATATGTAGATGGATGATGCTCAACATGAGCATGAGGAAAATAAACAAGATGCATAGAATAATACACCTCTAGAAGTGGAAGAAATGACAGAGAAGAATGTTGAGGTAGTAGTGATTGGAGAAGATATTGTAAAGGAGGATACTCCTCCTTTGGTATCTACAGAAAATGTTGAGAATATACAAGGAAAACTAGAGAAAATTAATCCTCTTGATAACACAAACTAGTCTACTAGAGAAGATAATGCAAATAAGGATGGTAAAAAGGAGAATGGTGATGTAGAGAAGGATGACCAAGAAAATAAGGAAGATGAGGAAAATAATGAAGATGAATCCAAAGATGTAAAGACTAAAGTAGAGACACAAATGAGCTCTTAAGATAGAAAAGGAGTTGAAGGAAAAGACTTCAGAGAGTTTGAAGGCTACTAGTTAATCCTCTAGCACCTCTAGAGATTCATTAAAGAACTTACTAAGCATGCAACTCCAATTCCAGCTTGTTGTATCAACCCAACTGCTACAATTACCCATGCAATAGGGGATTGTAGACCTTGACAAGATTTCCCCACTCCACAAGCTTCAATTGGGAGATGTATTTCATACATCTTGCTAAAAGGAGATAATAGATACTCACCAAAAAAGTGGAGAGTTAATTGAGGAGGCAATAAAGACACTATAGGAAGCCATACCCGGGACTAGAATTGATAATTCATTGTTAGGTATGGAAAACCTTAAATTGTTGATTGATTCATTTAAAGGATATGCTTAGAGTTTGGAAGAAAAGTTGAAAAAGGAATTGGAAGGAGAAATGGAAAAAAATATGAGTGAGAAGAGGCTATTGGAAATCATAGAAAAATGTGCACATGCTCCCAACAAATTTCAAGATAGTCTTAAGGGTGCACAGGCTTGCATGGATGAGGCCAAAGAATTATTTCAAATTTATATGAAGTGGCTCGCAGCCACAAATAGTATCAAGGATGAAATGGACTCAATAGAGTCACAAATAGATAGATCTTCCAATGAATATGATCCTACACAAGACCTAGATGGAAGCATAATATTGACAATTGAGGACTTGCATGAGAAATATTTCCAGCTACAAAGACAAAAGGAAAATATTATCATGTAGTTTGGGAACATCAAGGACTTGGCGAACTCAAAGTTCACATCAGTTTCTTGTGCCCTAATGAGTGTTGAGAAAGCCACAAAGATCAATCCAATGCCCAACACTCCAAAAGAAAGAGAAGATACATTGATGTAGCTAGAGACCCAGTGTAGGATGCTTGGAATATCCAAGAAGATCTGGGAAGAGGGAAAGCAGGATTGGCAAGCCCATGTTGAGAGGCTCAAAAGGTCAACCTCCTTCGATTGACAGTACTGCTACTTTTTATGTATTTTTTAGTTCATTATTTCATATTTATTTATATATATGCATACTATGTACAAAGTTTTCTAGTACAAGTTTTTGATATGGTTATGATGCTTAACATTATTAGGGGGAGTTACTAAAATTTTCAGTTTGTATATATGAACATATTTGTCAAGGAGAGATCCAATGTAAATGAAGAATTGATACATATGCCCTTTTCCCTTGATTTCAAAGGGGGAGAGTAATTTTGGAGATGTTTTTGCATGTTTCCATATATGAAAAAGGGGGATATTGTTGGAAGATTGAGGAGATTCCATTGATGCATTTTTTGGCAATATGAGCATGTGGTACATACAGTTATTCATTGCAATGTTGTCATTGATGTCAACAATGTATCTCAGTAAAAAGACTATGGTGCAGATCAATTTGGGTATCATGAGCATGGTTGAATATGATTATGAAAGACAATTTTGCAAATAGGTTTGATCTAGGGAAGACAATTGTGATGAAAATTGACTAAGTGTTAATATCGATGATTCTATGTACAAGGGATATAGTAATTGATTCTGCATTGGTTTGCTATTGAAGATTTTTCACTATGATTATAGTATAATTATGTTGGATAGTAGAACTTAATTCCAAAATTTCAGCTTGTTTTGGTTTTTGGTTTTTGAGTTATGAGTAACAAAAGTTCAACTTTGTAGTTTCAGACATTTCCAATTCAATATATATGAGTTGATGAGTCCACACTTATCCATGAATTGGTTTTTGGTTTTGTGGAGTTGTGGAAGTGTTGATAGATGTTAGATGAGTGTGCATTCCAATTAGCATGATTTTTTGAGGTTTGTGTGTCTGAATTTGGGCATATAGTTAGAGAATTTTTGTATTAGGTCCTCTATGGCGTCGACCTAATAGGTTTGAAGGTATGCAAAGATTAAATAAGTATTGTAGAGTTATGTGGGATCTATTATAGGTCCATGTCAACCTATCTCAAAGTGTTTTGAGATTTTAATCTTGGCATGAAGCGTGTGTGGATAGATCTTGAGCCGACAAGTTACATTTTGCGTATTACATCTAATTAGGCAGACCTAATTGATGTTATGAGTGAAGTGGTATATAAGTTAGATATTTTTTAGTATTTTGAAGTAGGTGAGATGCGATAAGATTTGGAAAATGTGCATTGTGTGAATATAGTGTGAATGCAAAGTAGAGAAAAGTTTTGATTTAGATTAGTATGAAGATTTTTGAGTCTATATTCTAAGCTTCAATGGAACTGTATTCTAGCATATTGTAAATGCATTTTGTAATAGTTCAACACTTGGCTATGTTCCATAATCTCTTCTATCTCTTTTCCTTCTCAATAGGTAGTGAGTCCACTTGGACAGTGAGTCCACCTACAATGAGCACTTCTGTAATATACTATAATTGATTATAATATGTTGTGAGCTAATCCTCACTTTGGTTTTTACCATTTTTGGTTTTCCACATAAAAATACTAGTGTTCATGTGTTATGTGATGTTATTGAATGTTTTCATTCTTTCTTTCATTACCATAATTGAATATTCTATCATATTAAATGTTTAAATGTTTAAGTGGTTTAAAGGAATACTGACTCACCCCTCCTCTCAGTATTTTAGGTGTTCAATAATTCCAATACTTTGAAAGGGCCCACATATCTTGGTTCTAGTTTGGTAGCCTTTCCAAATTTAGTATAAGATTCATGAGGATTCACTCTTAAATGAACTTTTTCTCCTAAAAAAATTCTCATGAAGTACACTTGGAATCAACATAGCTTTTCTACTTGTTTGCTTCTTCCAATATTTTTCTAATTAACTTAATTTGTTCCTCCATTTTTGCTAGCATTTATGCTCTAAGGCTAATTGTATCCTCCAACTTATACCAACTAATAGGATTTTGGAATTTCTATCCATATAAAGCCTCAAAGGGCACCATATATTTATTGTTGAATTGTAGGAATTATTATATGCAAAGTATACCAATGGTAGGTAATCTTTCCACTTGTATTTTTGATCCATATAATACATTTGTAACAAATCCTCTAGGACTTGGTTAATTATTTTAGTTTGGTCATTTGTCTCAGGGTGACATGCTACACTTATGTTCAATTTGGCTCATAAGGATGAAAATAAGCTTTTTCAAAACCTAAAAATCATTATTGCATCCCTATTTGAGATTATTATTTTTGGAATTCCATTAAACCTAAATATTTCTTGAAAAAAATTTCTTGCAATTACTGGGGATCCATCAATAAGTTTACCAAGTATAAAATGTGCAACTTTAGTAAGTTTGTAAACCACTACCAAAATTACATCATGTTTGTTTCTAGACATGGGTAGACCTTGAACAAAATCCATGTTGATTACTTTCCATTTCCATTTTGGAACATCATAGTGTTGGATGTTGTGGATGTGTTGTTGATATGTGGTTGCCATTGATGTCAACACTATTAGAATTTGGTGTATCAGAGGCTGTATATGCCAAGGATATTGAGAAAATTGTAAGAGAAAGTGTTCCAGGTTCCCAATGGAACTGTGTAGGTCATGAAGGCATCTTGTTTTGTACGTTGAAGTTCAGCTATTGTGGATTAAAGGGTTTTCTATTGAGTGTATCTAGATCATCTATCGGAAGTTTCAGAGGTCCATGTATAGATTTGATCATGTTGTGGTATGACAATGTTTTTGTGGTCTCTGTCAGTGTTCCTAAGTAAATTTTGTGTGATCTAGAAATATTAGTTGTTGTGGATGTTTCTCTATTGTTTCTTGGTACTCTTGGATGATTCTAGATCGTGCTCTATCTTTGTGGTACATCCACATTGATCGGTGTGCTCATGGTTTGAAATTTTTCTTGCATGTGTTTAATTTTTCTTGTTCTTGGCCGACATGTTGGTGGTAGCAAGTTGTGGATCTTTGAGGAGGATGTAATTGAAGTATTTTTATGTTGGAGTTGTTAATTTGGGTCTCCAATATGTTGTGGCCAACCTTGGTGGATTCACATTAAAATTTTATTTCTAAATTTGGGCCGACATTGCAAATATGTTTTATTTTCCTGGCCGACTAAGTTGTTGATGAAATCTCATGATGCAGATATATAAGTGTGATTGTTTCATCGGTGTAGTGTAGGGAAAAGGTGCTTCATGTATTGGGTGTGTTCTTATGTTTGTATGTGTGAATATCATTTGATTATAGAGCAAAGTGTGAAGAAGATCAAGCGAAGTGTGAAGAGTGAAAAAGAGAAGGAGTTTTCTGTTCTTGCTTGGAACTATAATCAGGCTTGTGCATAAGCTAATTTTTTAGTTCATACCCTCTAGATTTTAATCCTATTCTGTATTGTTGGGTAGTGAGCCCCTTCTGTAATTGATCAGTGAGCTCTAGGTAGTGTGCCTGAATGCATGTGCATTCCCCTTTATTGATTTCATTATACTTTTAATAGGGTATAATCTTGTGGACTAACATCCACCATGGTTTTTCCCTTAATGGGGTTTCCACGTAAAAAAAATCTTGGTGTTCTTTGTCTCTGATGTGTTAATTGTTTATGGTTAATTTCTTATTCATAAGATTTTAAGTAAAGTTTGAAAATTTTATCATTTTGTGACAACTTATTCACCCCCCACTCTCAGTTGTCTGTCCTTGTTTTGCCAATAGTTGGTATCATAGCCCATTCCTCTAAAGAAGTCTAAAAGCTTGAGGTGATCTGAGATGGAAACATTCAAGAAGGACAGTCCAAGATTTGATGGAACTAACTACTCAATGTGGAAAATTAGGATGCAATGTCACCTAAGGTGTATTGGTGAAGCCTACTGGAATATTATGAAAGATCCATATATTGTTCCTCAGAATGGTCCCTCCACTACTGATGAGATCAAAGATCTTGAAAACAATATCAAGGCTATTGAAGCTTTGGTGAGTGCTCTGACAGATTTAGAGATGGAAAATGTGGTAGGACTACAGACAACTCATGAGATTTGGACGAAGCTAGAAACTTTGTATGAAGGAGATGCATAGGTGAAGATGGCTAAGTTACAAAGTATAAAAGGCAAGTATGAGAATTTAAAGATGGGGGAAGATGAAAATATCACTTCTTTTATGCAAAGAGTAAATGAAATAGTGATGGGTATTACATGTGCTAGTGGTTCTTTGGATGAGGATAAAATTGTAGCTAAGATAATCAGATCCTTGCCTCCTTCCTACAAATTGAAGGCTCACACTATTGAAGAGCTTAGATCAGTAACAAAGATGCCAAGAGACATGCTGGTTGGTAAGCTTGCTTCTTTTGAATTAAGTGAATTTGGTGAATCTATTCCAAAGACTGAATCAACATTCAAGGATATTGTATCCCGAAGTAATAAGAAAATATATGGTCTAAGAGAATGCTCCAAAAAGATATCCAAGTATGATGAAGAACTGAAGTAGCTTGAAGATATAGAAAGAGAAGTAGAAGAATTGGAAGCATTGATTGTAAAGAAAGAAGGCGAAGGAAAAGGTAAGTATGAAGGAGTGTTACTTATTAAATTTTTTTCTTATAGTAAAATAGGTCATTTTGCATCAAGATGTCCTAAAAGGGTTCCTAGAACTAAGCCTAACAAGTCTAGATTCCAAAAGAAATGTTACTTTGTTGAAGGAGTAACTGATGATGAGTTTGATAAAGATAATGGAAATGAAGATGAATGGGTTTTCTTTGCTACCGTTGAAAATAGTCATGTGGCAACTAAATCTACTAAAGATGAGAAAGATCTTGCAACCCGAGTTGAAGAAAAGGATGAGTGGGTTATTGATAGTGGATGCTCACATCACATGACTGGTGATAAAAACAATTTTTTAAGTCTAGAGAAGTATGATGGTGGTGTTGTAAGATTTGGAGACAACAATGTTGGTGTGATTCGTGGTAGAGGTTCTATTTGTCTTGGTGGTAAGGATAACATTGATGATGTTCTTTATGTTGAAGGATTGAAGCACAATATTTTGAGTGTTGGACAGATGGTGAGCAAAGGATATGATCTACAATTCAAAAATGGAAGATGCAAGATACGTGGAAGTTCTGGCAATATGATTGCTATAGGAAAATAGACAAAAGGTAATATTTTTCACCTGAATACTGCTAGTGGGAGTTGTTTAATTGCTCAAGTAGATGAAAGTTGGTTGTGGAATAGGAGGTTGTGTCATGTAAATTTTGATAACATTGTAAAAGTAATTTCCACTCAAGCAATAAGACATCTACCTAAGTTAGTGAAGCCTGCTAACACAATTTGTAAGGAGTGTCAAATGGGTAAACAAACTAGAGTCTCCTTTTGGAGAAAATAGTTTCATTCAAATGATTTGTTGGAGCTGCTACATACTGACCTCTGTGGTCCCTCTAGAGTTGAAGTATTCATGGAGAAAGGTACTTTATGTTGATTATTGATGATTACTCTAGAATGATATGGGTTTCCTTCTTAAGAGAAAAATGTGAAGCATTGTAAAAGTTCAAAAGTTTCAAGGCTATGGAAGAGAATGAGAAAGGTCTGAAAATCAAGTGTCTGAGATCTAATAGAGGTGGTGAGTTCACCTCCAGGGAGTTCAACTCTTTTTGTGAAGAACATGAAATTAGAAGACAGTTATTTGCTCCCCGAACCCCTCAATAGAATGGAGTTGCAAAAAGAAAGAATAGAACAATTTTGGGTGCTACTAGAACAATGATGATAGAAGGAAATAAGCCCCAAACCTATTGGAGTGAAGCTATAAGCACTACTTTGTACACTTTAAACTAGGTAAGTGTTAATGGAAATTTTGGTAAGACCCCTTTTGAGCTACGGTTTGGTTACAAGCCTACTGTTAAATATTTCAAGATCTTTGGAAGCAAATGTTATATCAAGAGAGATGATGATATAGGCAAGTTTGATGCAAGAAGCGATGAAGGAATATTTTTAGGATACTCTACTAAAAGCAAGGCCTACTAATGCTATAATAGAAGACTGAGAAAGATGGTTGAAAGTGCAAATGTTAGAGTTGATGAGGATTCTACTAAATCAGCTAGATATTGTGGATATGATTCAGATGAAGACAATACAAACAAAGGGAAAAATGTGTAGACACCAAATCTACTTTAGATTATTCCATATGTTCTAGAAAAGAAACCTCAATTCATTCCAGTAAATCAAGTAAGTCAGGAAGCACAAACAAGTGCAAGTAAAGAAGGAAGATTAGAAGAATCAAAAGTTTGAGAAAAATTCAAAAATCCAAGGTATGTAAAGCTAAATCATTCTAAAAAACAAATTATAGGAGATAAGAATAAAGGAGTGCAAACTAGAAGGAAGATTGCAAAAGAGTACTACTTGATTTCCAAGATTGAACCTAAAATTGTCACTAAAGTCTACCAAGATGAACACTGGATGGAAGCTATGAAGGATGAGCTGACACAAAATGAAAAGAATGACACGTGGATATTGGTTCCCAAACCTAAAGACAAAAATGTGATTGGTACTAAATGGGTGTTTCAAGACAAGCTAAATGAACAAGGTGAAGTGGTGTGGAATAAAGCAAGACTGGTATGTAAAGGGTATTCTCAGATGTAAGGTGTTGATTTTGAAGAAAAATTTTCCCTTGTTGCTAGAATTGAAGCTGTTAGATTATTTATTGCTTACGCTGCATACAAGGACTATATAGTCTATCAGATGGATGTGAAGTTGGAATTTCTGAATGGAGAACTAGAAGAAGTATACATTGAACAACCAGATGGATTTTAGCTAACTGACAAGGAAGATATGGTTTTTCGCCTGAAGAAATCTCTATATGGACTTAAGCAAGCCCCCAAAGCCTATTATGCTATATTGGAAAAATAATTACTAAAGCTTGGATTTATTAAAGGTATTACTGATAGCAACTTATATTTCAAATTGGATCATGATAAAGATTTAATTATAGAAGTCTTTGTTGATGACATCATTTTTGGAGGAGATGACAATCTACGTATGAAGTTTGTTGATGAGATGAAGGATGAATTTGAGATGAGTATGATTGGAGAGATGAAGTTATTTCTAGGATTACAAGTGACCTAGTTAGACAAGGGAATTTTCATATCTCAATCCAAATATGTGAGAGAGCTATTGAAGAAATTTGGGATGGAAGATTCAAAGCTTGTTGGTACTCCCATGGTGACCGAATGTAAGATAACAAAAAATGATGATTCTCCTAAGGCAAATCAAACTAGATACAGGTCAATGATCAGTGGATTGCTTTATTTAACCCATACTAGACCAAATATTATGAATGTTGTATGTATGGTTGATAGATTTTAGGCTGATCCAAAATAATCACATGTGATTGTTGTCAAGAGAATCTTTAGATATGTAAAAGGAACAATTGACTTTGGACTTTGGTATCCAAAGGATGATGATCTCACTTTGAGTGCATATAATGATATAGATCGGGCTGGAGATGTAGATGATAGGAAAAGTACTAGTGGTGGTGTTTTCTTCCGAGGGAAGAAGCTGGTATCCTGGTTGAGCAAGAAGTAGAATTCCATTTCTCTATCTATTGCTGAAGCAAAATATATTGTTGCTGCAAAAAATTGTACTCAAGTAATATGGATGAAACAAATGTTGAAAGATATCAGGGTGGTATATGAAGAGCCTATTGCCATATACTGTGATAATTCAAGTGCAATAAATATTTTAAAGAATCTAGTACTTCACTCTAAGACTAAACATATATCAATCAAGTTTCACTTCTTAAGGGAGAAAGTGAATGAGAAAGAAGTTAGATTGGAGTATGTACCTACCAAAGAGCAGATTACAGACATCTTTATGAAACTGTTGCCGAAGGATACTTTTGAGTATCTTAGAGGAATGCTATGGGTAATCACCCCTCTTGATAAGAACTAAGAGATGCATTTACTTGCATCAATTCGTGAGCTACATTGCTATATTTTGGTTTGAATTGATGTCTCTATGGCTGATACTTAGGGGGAGTAGTCAGATGTGTAGATATGTGGTTTTGAGCATGTATGGTTACCTTTTCCATTTATGTTAAAGGGGGAGAAGTGCAATGTGAAAAATCCTTTTAAGGGTCAAAGAACAATTAAGGAGATGAGTCAGAACCAAAGCGAAAGCAAGTGTGTTGGGTTGATGGTATTTTTCACATCATGTGTTTCCATCAATGCCAATGGGGGAGGTTGTTGGATATTGTGGATGTGTTTATGATATGTGGTTGTCATTGATGTCAACACTATTAGCATTTGGTTTATCAGAGGTTGTATATGTCAAGGATATTGAGAAAATTGTAAGAGAAAGTGTTCCAGGTTCCTAGTGGAACTGTGTAGGTCATGAAGGCATCTTGTTCTGTACGTTGAAGTTCAGTTGCTATGGATTAAAGGTTTTTTTGCTGAGTGTATCTAGATCATCTACCGAAGATTTAGAGGTTTGCGTATTGATTTGACCATGTTGTGGTTTGGCAGTGTTTTTGTGGTCTTTCTCAGTGTTCCTGAGTAAAGTTTGTGTGATTTGGAAATCTCAGTTGCTGCGGATGTTTCTCTATTGTTTCTTGGTTCTCTTGGATGTTTCTAGATCATGCTCTATCTTTTTGGTACATCCACATTCATCGGTGTGCTCATGGTTGGAAATTTTTCTTGCATATGTTTAGTTTTTCTTGTTCTTTGCTGACATGTTGGTGGTAGCAATTTTTGGATCTTTGAGGAGGAAGTAATTGAAGTATTTTTGTGTTGGAGTTGTTAATTTGGGTCTCCACTATGTTGTGGCTGACCTTGGTGGATTCACATTAAAAAAATTATTTGTAAATTTGGGCTGACATGGAAAATATGTCTTATTTTCTTGGCTGACTAAGTTGTTGATGAAATCTCATGATGTGGATATATAAGTGTGATTGTTTCATCGATGTAGTGTGGGGAAAAGGTGCTTCATGTGTTGGGTGTGTTCTTATGTGTGTATGTGTGAATATCATTCGATTGCAGAGCAGAGTGTGAAGAAGATCGAGTGAAGTGTGAAGAGTGAAAAGAGTTTTTTGTGCTTAATTGGAACTATAATTAGGCTTGTGTAGAAGATAATTTTTTAGTTCATACCCTTTGGATTTTAATCCTATTTTGTATTGTTAGGCAGTGAGCCCCTTCTATAATTGATCAATAGTGAGCTCTAGGCAGTGTGCTTGAATGCATGTGCATTCCCCTTGATTGATTTCATTATACTTTTAACAGGGTATAATCTTGTGGACTAACATCCACCGTGGTTTTTCCCCTAACAGGGTTTCCACATAAAAAAAAATCTTGGTGTTCTTTGTCTCTCTAATGTGTTAACTTTTTATGGTTAATTTCTTATTCATAAGATCTCACTAACTCATTTGACTGCAAAATCCAATGAAAATTTCTGACGAAAGATGGATAATTAGATGTATTGTCGAGTACTAGTGATATTTAATGTGTAATTTTAATTTTTTTTTAATTTTATCCCTGACGTTCGTTGAAATTTCGACGAACCTGTTTTTTCGTCGAAATTGTGACAAAAAATTTTTGTCAAAATTTCGACGAACATGTGAATTCAAAATTGAGACTGACATAACTAAAAAGTGATCTCAAATATTTATTGCAACAACGTTTTGCGATACTTATGAATTTTCTCTGCTTGTGAATTTTCTATACTTATGATAGTTTGTGGAGAACTAAGGACGATTTTCTTGAGAAAAGTCAGAAAAAATTCAAGAAGCTATCGTCAAGTTGAGGGTAGTCATTTTCCTTTCAAATAATTCATTTGTGAAGTCAGATTTGTACTTCGAGGTTTGAAAATCATATTTTAAAGCAACATCTCATCAGATTTCATTTTTAGACTTGTGCATTTTTAGAGTTGCATTTTCAGATTTTGTTGTGCAAGTTCAATATTCTGCTTTTAGGAGTCTAATAGTTGGAAATCATAGTAAAATAAGAATTTAATAAGTTTTGTAATTAGCATTTGAAATTTTTTTTTGGGGTTATTAACTTCAGAGTATCTTCTCTTTTTCAGGGATGGTTGCATGCCGAATTTTTTTGGTGTAAAATATCATAATTATTAGATTTTGTTACCTATCTATGAATAAAATTTATTGGAGTGTGAGTTTGATATTTTTTGAAGACCTAAATATTCAAGCTTGGTAAAGAAAAATCATGTCAGATAATATTATTCCAGAACAAAATGAAGAGACAATTGATAAATTGTGGGCTAGATTGAAAAGAAAGGATGATGGGAAGTGTTATTGTCCTTGCAATAATTGCAAGGGATTAAAGACAAGACAACTTTTAATCACAATAGCTAAGAAACATTGTAGGAAGCATGGTCACATTGAAGGGGGGCATGATTATAATCCATTGGTAAGTTGTTCATTGTATGTGTTTATATCGTTTTAACATTATATATATATATAATCACTTGATCATGATCATGGTTTATTTGTGTCTAACATTATTATAAAGGTGGGGCACCCTAGGGAACATGATATGGATTATCATGGCCCAAAGAATGTGGTTTTGCAAGTGGATGGACATGGAGCTGTGAATATCGAAGATGAAGTTAATGATCCTATGGAAGAGGATGATCATGCACTAGAAAACATAGTTGAAGATGATGGTACAAATACATTGATCCATAACACATTTAGTGGCAGAGCTGATCATGATGATGGAGATGACTTTGATGATGTTCATGATTTACCTGTACTTGAAAGGCATACGATCCCCTTTATGAAGGCTCCTAAACAACTCTTCTCTTTATTGTATTGTTGATGTTGAACTTGAAGGTTATGAATGGTTTATCAAATGTAGAAATCTCACGGATGTTAAGGTATGTCATATATGTCATCTTTTTTCATTTATTTTAATTTTTGTTAGTTCATCACTAGTAAATAAAGGATGAAATATGTACCATTAATATTCTTTATATTGACAAATTATTTTTTGTTGTTGATTGATTGGTGAGTTTTTGTTACCACCATCAAATATTTTACCTTGCTCATACCGAGATTTATCTGGCTTTATGAAAGGTATCAGAATGGAGTATCAAGCAATAGATGCATGTACCAATGATCATATTATATATCATAAACTACACGAATTTTCAACAGAATGCTCGGAATGTCATATCAATAGATATCAAACAGATCAACTAACAAAAAAGGTGCCTCACAAGCTTCTAAGTCAATCATCTTAATTAAAAAAATTGCTTTGGTAGACTATAAAATTTCTAAACCAAGGAAAAAATGTAACAAATCTAAGTCAATCATCTTAAAATTCCTCACTAAGTATACTTCCAAATCATGAATCTACTTGGTGTAAGATCCCATAGTTATTCAATTATCAACATAAAGTATAAAACTCAAGAATTTCTTATCTACTATTTAAGTGTAGACTATAGGGTCATGAGGAATCCATATAAAACTAGAATTGATGAGAAACATTTTGATCTTTTCATAAAAATCTCAAGGATCCTATTTCAATCTACACAATGATTTTTCAATGTTCACACAGAGTTGGAGTTATCACTATTGATAAAATCTAGAGTTTAAAACACGTAAAATTCTTCCTATAAGTCTCCATACAAGAAGGAACTTTTGACATCTATTTATGGACTTCAAATCTCTATGTTGCAACCAAGGAGAGTACAAGCCTAATGGAATTCATCTTAGCTATTAGAGAAAAAATTGCCAGATATGTGTTAGCTTTGATTTGAATCTAATTTGAGGGCTTAAGGTGTTGATTTGAGTTAGAAAGCTTCATTTCTTTGCATACAACCCGACTACCCTATTTTTGAGGGTTTTGTAGTTCAAACATGATATAAAGGGGCTCTTACACTTTTTGTGATTACTGTAGCTTGTGTAAGAGGTCCCATGGATACTGTTGTAATTGTAGGATGCATGAATAGGGCGTAGGATGCATAAATATGTATGTATTTATGTATTTGTATTTTTAAATGTAAATGTAAATGAAATTACTAGATGCTCTCCTAGAACAATAAATGCAACATATCATTAAAGAAATCTATATTTATGTATATAAATTTGTATTTCTAAATGCAAGTGTAAATGCAAAGAGCATATGGTTTTGTAGTGTTATAGAGTGTACAATAAATTGTAGGAAAAGAAAGCATGGTAGAATGATTGAATCCAAATTAAAAAGGAGTTGGTGTGAACTTGGATTTTCTATGTTGAAGCATCAAATAATGCCTTGAGCATATTTGGATTAATTAAAAAAATTGCTTTGGTAGACTATAAAATTCCTAAACCAAGGAAAAAATGTAACAAATCTAAGTCAATCATCTTAAAATGCCACACTAAGTATACTTCCAAATCATGAATCTACTTGGTGTAAGATCCCATAGTTATTCAATTATCAACATAGAGTATAAAACTCAAGAATTTCCTATCTACTATTTGAGTGTAGACTATAGGGTCATGAGGAATCCATATAAAACTAGAATTGATGAGAATTTTTTTGATCTTTTCATACAAATCTCAAGGATCCTATTTCAATCTACACAATGATTTTTCAATGTTCACATAGAGTTGGAGTTATCACTATTGATAAAATATAGAGTTTAAAACATGTAAAACTCTTCCTATAAGTCTCCATACAAGAAGGCACTTTTGTCATCTATTTATGGACTTCAAATCTATATGTTGCAACCAAGGAGAGTACAATCTTAATGGAATTCATCTTAACTATTAGAGAAAAAAGTGCCAGATATGTGTTAGCTTTGATTTGAATCTGATTTGAGGGCTTAAGGCATTGATTTGAGTTAGAAAGCTTCATTTCTTTGCATATAGCCCGATTACCCTATTTTTGAGGGTTTTGTAGTCCAAACATGATATAAAGGGGCTCTTACACTTTTTGCGATTACTATAGCTTGTGTAAGAGGTCCCATGGATACTGTTGTAATTGTAGGATGCATGAATAGGGTGTAGGATGCATAAATATGTATTCATGTATGTATTTGTATTTCTAAATGTAAATGTAAATGCAATTACTAGATGCTCTCCTAGAACAATAAATGCAACATATCATTAAAGAAAGCTATATTTATGTATACAAATGTGTATTTCTAAATGCAAGTGTAAATGCAAAGAGCATATGGTTTTGTAGTGTTATAGATACAACATATCCATAAATTAATGTAATTGAAATTATAAAGTCTTCAACACATATAATAAGAAATCGATCAAACTATTAAGCTACATGAGAAATAAATGAAAACAGTAAATGCATATGTATGTGTATTTGAAAATGTAAGTGTAAAATAAATAAGAATAATGAAAATTATTAAAGAATACAAGGGGAGACTAGTGCCTTATTGGGTATACGGAGTCTAATGAATATCTACAAATGAGGA
>VDFB02000017.1:252393153-252743644 GCA_007258455.2 Sequoia sempervirens
CTGAGATACTCAAAAGTATCCTTAAATCCAAGATTCAACAAATACTTTTCCAATCTAGCATACCATGCTCTTGGGGCTTGCTTAAGTCCATACAATGCTTTATTCAATCGGAAAACCATATCTCCCTGATAAGTCAATTGAAATCCATCAAGTTGCTCAATATACACTTCTTCTTGTTCACCATTTAGAAATGCTAACTTGACATCCATATGATAAACCTTGAAGTTTTTGTAAGCAACATAAGCAAGAAATAGTCTCATAGCTTCAATCCTAGAAATAGGAGCAAAAGTTTCTTCAAAGTCAGTTCCTTCCATATGAGAGTATCCTTTACACACAAGTCTTGCTTTGTTTCTAACAAATTCACCTTGCTCATTTAGTTTGTTCTAAAAGACCCATTTAGTTACAATTACATTTTTGTCCTTAGGTCTAGGAACAAGAATCCATGCATCATTCTTCTCAATTTACAGTAGTTCTTCTTTCATTGCTTCCACCCAATGTTCATCTTTGCATGTTTCATTGACACTATTAGGCTCAATCTTTGAAATCAAATAGTATTCTTTTGTAATTCTTCTCCTAGTTTGAACACCTTTGTTCTTATCACCTATAATTTTATCTTCTAAATGATTTAGTCTTACATATCTTGGAGTCTTAGGGTATTCTTGAACTTTAGGCTCTTGTGATCTCACTTCTACACTTTCACTAGTTTCTTCGTCTTGATTTTCCATATTCATTGGAATGATCTGAACTTGATTTAGAGTCTGAAATTTCTTTCCTTTATCTGAACTGTCATTTTGATCATCTCAATCATATCCATAGGTTCTGGATGGTCTAACCGTGTCTTTATAAACCTGATGTTAGCACTTTCAATTACTTTCCTCAATCTCTTATTGTAGCACCGATAGGATTTAATTTTAGTAGAATAACCAAGAAAGATTCCTTCAGCACTTCTAGCATCAAAATTTCCTATGTCTTCATCTCTTTTGATATAGAATTTACTCCCAAATATTTTGAAGTATCTAACAGTAGGCTTATGACCAAACCATAGCTCATAAGGAGTCTTACCAGTATTACCTTTGACATCAGTTGAGAGTATAAATGGCAGTACTCACAACTTCTCTCTAGTAGATATGCAAAACATTTCCTTCTAACATCATGGTCCTAACAACTTATTGAATTGTCTTGTTCTTCCTTTCCACAACTCCATTTTGTTCAGGGGTCTACGGGGAAAATAGTTCTCTTTATCCCATGCTCTTCACAAAAAGAATTAAACTCACAAGAAGTGATTCACCACCTCTATCTAATCTCAAACATTTAATCTTCAAACCTATCTCTGTCTCAACCATAGCCTTAAAAATCTTGAATTTCTCTAGAGATTTAGATTTTTCCCTTAAGAAAGTAACCCACATCAATCTAAAATAATCATCAATAAGTAAAATGAAATACTTGTCTCCTTGTAAACTTCTGACTCTAGAAGGACCACACAAGTCAGTATGCACAAGCTCCAACACTTCATTTGAACAATGTTGTTTGCTCTGAAATGAAACTCTAGTTTTCTTTCCTAACTGACATTCCTTGCATATAGCATTATTATGTTTTATCAACTTAGAATGATCTCTCACTGCCTGAGTAGAACTTATCTTGATAATATTTTCAAAGTTTACATGACACAATCTCTTATGCCATAACCAAATTTCGTCAACTTGAGAAATTGGACAACTTTTACCAGTAGCACTTAGGTGAAAGATATTACCTTTTGTTTTTGTACCAGATGCAATCACATTTCTGGAACTCCCTAATATTCTACACTTTTCATCCTTGAATTGAATATTGTATCCCTTGTCAACCATTTGTACAACACTTAAGAGATTATGCTTCAAACCTTCCACATATAGAACATCATTAGTATTATGCTTACCATCAAGAGAAATGGATCCTTTGCCATGGATTACACCAGCTTTTTCATCACCAAATCTTACAACACCACCATCATACTTTTCCAAGTTCACAAATTTACTTTTATCACCTGTCATGTGATGAGAGCATCCATTGTCAATCACCCATTCATCTTTTTCTTCAACTCTGGTAGCTAGAGATTTCTCCACATTTATGCAACTAGTAGATTTGGTAAATATTGGATCATTTTCCTTAATAGCAATAAATACCCATTCATCCTCACTTAAATTCCCTTTATCAGATTCATCATCTATCACACCTTCATCAGCAACATAATAACACTTTCTTTGGAATCTAGGCTTGTTAGGTCTTGGCTTAGGAACTCTTTCCAGACACCTTGAGGCAAAATGACCTATCTTATTACATGAAAACATTTAAGAGGAAATTTCCCTTTATACTTACCTTCTCCTCTGGCTACCCTCTTGACAATAAGTACTTCAAGCTCATCTAGTTTTCTCTCATTTCTTGCTCATACTTGGAAATTTTTCTTGAACTTTCTCCCATATCATATCTCTGCTTATCTTTTCTGAAGATAGTATCTTTGAATCTAGATTTTTTCTTAGGAAGATATTCACCAAAAAAACTTAACTCAAAAGCAGCAAGCTTACCAATCAACATGCCTCTGGTTACATTTGTCACAGTTTGGATCTCCTCAATAGGATCAACTTTGTGTTTGTATGCAATAGGAAAGGATATGATCACTTTAGAAACAATCTCCGATTCTTCCAATGTTCCACTAGCACATCTGATACTACACACAAGTTCATTCACTCTCTACATAAAAGAAGTGATGTTCTCATCTTCACCCACTCTCAACATTTCATATTTCCCCTTTCAAGATTTGTAGCTTAGCAATCTTCACATGGGTATCACCTTCATACAAAGTTTCCAACTTTTTCCATATCTCATAAGCATTCTTCAGCTCAATTACATTTGTCATCTTGGAATCAGTCAAAGAACTCAACAATGCTTCCTTAGCCCTGATTTTGTACTCAGGTTCCTTAATCTCACTTGCAGTAGAAGGAAAATTTTGTGGGATGATATACCTATTCTTTGTAATTATCTAGTAAGGTTCACCAGTACATCTCAGATGACACTCCATTCAATTCTTCCACAGAGTAATTAGTTCCATCAAATCTTAGACTATCCTTCTTATATGTCGCCATCTCAGATCACCTCAAGAAATCAAGCTTCTCTAGAGAAACCTGCTTTGATACCAATTGTTGGCAACACAAGGGAAGGCAACTGAGAGGGGGGTGAATCAGTCATCACAAAAATTATACATATTAAAATTATTCTCAGTTCTGATAAATAAACATGAAAGCATAAACCTTCACCACATCAAAAACACACATAACACCAAGACTTTTACGTGGAAACCCTATTAGGGGAAAAGCCACGGTGGAGGTTAATCCACAAGATTATACCTGGTTAAAAGTATTACAAATGGGGAATGCACATGCATTCAAGCACACTACCTAGAGAATGTTTCTCAAATACAAAAGGCTTATTGCCCAAAGGAAGACTCATTGTCTTACAGTCACATTTAGATTACATATGAAAGATTTTGAACTGAGAAAATAACATCTTCTAATGCTTGATTACAGTTCCGGTTAAGCACATAAACACTTTCATCTGCTCACTCTTCTTCACACTTTACTTCTACCTTCAAAATATTAGAACATTATTCACACTTAGCACATAGCATACATCGCACACCATACCATAAAATGGTATAAACAATCAATCATATATATCCACAACTAAGGATAACATCAACTACATGTCGGCCCAATAAAATATGAAATGTGTACAAACTGTCAGCCTAAATCAATAAACAATTTATCAACGTGAACCAAAAAAATGTTGGCCAAAACATAGTAAGGACCCAAAACAACATCCTCAAATACATAACACCTTCAAAAATTATGCCTCGAAGATCCGCAAACACTACAATCACCTTGTCGGCCATGATCATGAAAAACATTAACTCATAGAAGAAAATCACCAATCATGAGCACAACGATCAATGAAGACCAACAACATAGATAGATCATGATCTAGAAACATCCACAACCATCATGAATCACCACAGAAGCATCCGCATCAACTCAAATTACTAGAATCACATCATCTTCTTTCAGGAACACCAACTAAAGCAACAAAACAACTGTCAGAACACAGATACTCATAACTCAATCAAATATTCATGTGTACCTCTGAAACTTCATGTGGATGAACTAGATATACTTGTCAACAAAACCTTTAATCCAAAACCTCGTATCATCAATATATTGAGCTAGCCACCATATTGAACTTCACTGCATCACCGACAACCTGCAACTTATTTTATTACAATTTTCTCAATATCCTTGACATATACAACCTTAAATACATTAATGGAAATAGTGTTGACATTAATGAAAACCACATATCAGCAATATCCAATAGTTTACTATGTCAAGTGTTTGAAAAATGTGTAGAAAAGGATATAATCTTATGTTTTAGGATGATGGATGTGAGCTCAGGAAAGGATCCAAAACTATGATTTCTATTAGAAAGATGATAGATGCAAATGTTTATCAACTCAATGGTGTTGATGGTCATTACTTTATGACTAAGATTAATGAAAGTTGGTTATGAAACAAGACGATGTGTCACATTGATTTTGACAACTTGGTTACAATCAATTTGGTTCAAGCAGTGAGAGATTTTCCAAGGATTACAAAGCCTATCAATGATGTTTGCAAGGAGTGTCAGATTGGAAAGCAAACAAGAAGTTTCAAGGGTAAAGAACAATATTCTACTAGATTTTTTGAATTGGTGCATACAGACCTTTGCGGTTCTACAAGAGTGATAAGTATACAAGGTGATAGGTATTTCATGCTTTTGATTGATGATTATTCTAGAATGCATGGGCTATTTTTCTTAGAGAAAAATTTAAAGCTCTAGATAGATTCAAATCATTTTAAGGTTATGGCTAAGAATGAAATGGATTTGAAGATCAAATGTTTGAGGTTTGATAGAGGTGGAGAATTCACCTCCAATGAATTTAACATGTTTTGTGATAATCATTGAATAAAGAGGCACTTGTCTGCCCCTAGGACTCCTCAAAAAAATGGAAAGGTTGAAAGAAAAAATAGGATTGTTCAAGAAGCTGCAAGGACCATGATGAAAGAAGCTAAACTACCAGAATTCTATTGGAGTGAAGCAATTTTTATTGTTATTTCCATACTTAATAGATTTGAAACAAATGAAAACAACACAAAGACTCCCTATGAGCTGTGGTATGAAAGGATTCGTACTGTTAAATACTTTAGAGTGTTTGGAAGAAAATGTTATACTAGAAGAGATGATGAAAACTTAGGAAATTTTGATGCAAGGTCTGACGAAGGTATCTTCCTTGGATATTCTACTAAAAGAAAAGCTTACATTTGTCACAATAAAATATTGAGAAAGATTGTTGAGAGTGCAAGTGTCAAAGTTGATGAATATATATAGAATCTAGTGGTGATAGATGGATATGAATCAGATAAAATCTCTTGCAGAGAAGAAGAAAAAGCTAAGGAACAAGAAGCACATGATGAAGAGGAAGAAGCGATCTGAAAAAGAACCCTAGAACCCTTGAGTATGTGAAGAGAAATTATTTTGAAGAAAAAATCATTGGAGATAAAAGAAAAGGTGTGTTGAAAAGAAGGAAAGTTGTTGAAGAAGAGGTAAATTTGTGTCTACTTTCTAAAATTGAACCTAAAATAGTGATTGATGCATGCAAGGATGAACATTGGATGAAAGCTATGGAAGAAGAACTTATGAAAATTGAGAAGAATCAAACTTGGGAACTTGTTCCAAGACCAAGAAAAAAAAACATAATTAGATCTAAGTGGGTGTTTAGAAACAAAATAAATGAGAATGGAGAAGTGGTAAGAAATAGGGCAAGGCTTGTGTGTAAAGGCTATGCAGAAGTTGAAGGAATAGACTTTGAGGAGACATTTTCTCTAGTATCTAGAATGAAAAAAATCAAGATACTTTTGGCATTTTCAACACATAAGGATTTCAAAGTTTACCATATGGATGTGAAGTCTGCTTTCTTGAATGGGGAGTTGGAAGATGTATACAAGGAACAACTAGAAGGATTTCATTTATTAGATAAACATAATATGGTTTGCAGATTGAAAAAGAAATTTTATGGATTAAAGTAAGCTCCTAGAGCTTGGTATGCAAGGTTGGATAAGTATTTTATATAGTAAGGATTCAAAAGAGGCACCATAGATATTAACCTTTACTTTAAGGTTAAAAAAGATCAAATATTGATTGTATTTGTGTATGTTGATGACAATATTTTTGGAGGGAATAAAGCTATGTGTAAGAAGTTTAAAGAAGAGATGTAGAAAGAGTTTGAGATGTCTAGATTTGGGGAGATGAATTTATTCCTTGGACTAAAAATCAATCAAACAGATAAAGGCATATTCATTTCACAGTAGAAGTATGTCAAAGATATGTTGAAGAAGTTTGGAATGTAAGACTCCAAATTGGTATGTAATCCTATGGTTACTTGTTGTAAATTGAGAAAGAATGATGAATCCCCTAAGGATGATCAAAACAAATACAGGTCTATAATTAGTGGATTGTGATATCTAACTACTACTAGACCTGATATCATGCATGCAGTTTGTCTTGTGGCTAGATTTCAAGAAGATCTTAGAGAGTCACATGTTGCAACAATGAAGAGGATATTTAAATACCTAAAAGTCACTCCTGATCATGGCTTGTGGTATCCAAAAAATACTAACTTCACATTGAGTGCTTACATAGATGTAGATTGGGCTGGTTGTGTGGATGACAAAAAAAGTATAAGTGGTGGTGCATTCTTTATTGGATGTAGATTGGTTTCATGGATAAGTAAGAAACAAGATTCAATTTCTTTATCCACTGTAGAGGTTGAGTATATTTCAGCAACATCTTGTTGTACATAAGTGTTGTAGATGAGGTAAACATTGAAGGATATCAAAGTGGTGAATGATGAGCCTATTTCTATCTTTTGAGACAATACAAGTGCAATAAAAATTTCAAAGAATCTAATGATGCATTTAAGGAAAAAAAATATTTCAATTAGATATCACTTTCTAAGAGAGAAGGTTGTGGAGAATGAAGTAAAACTTGAGTATGTACCTACAAAAGATCAAATTTTTGACATATTCACTAAGGCTCTTCATAAGGATAATTTTGAGTATCTAAGGGAGAAGTTGGGGGTTATTGCCCCTCCTTTGAACTAGATGCATAAGGAGGTGCATCAGTCTAGTGGATCCCATGATCTATCCCTTATTCTAGATTGATGTTGGTGGCTACCTCTTAAGGGGAGTGGGTAGTGGTATTGTAGATTGTTGCAGTTGAAAGTAGGTTGTGAAATGTCAAAGGGTGAGAATAATACAATTTTTTTTGTCCTTTTTCATTGATGTAAAAGGGGGAGAGAGAATCATGTGAAAATTTGTAAGGTATAAGGGGGAGAAATTGTGTATGTTGTCTAATCATTGTCAAAGGTAGATTGTGTATGTTGTCTTTGATAGTCTTTCACATCTTGTGTTGCCATCAATGACAAAGGGGGAGATTGTTGCAAGTATATGTAGATTGGTGTTATCATTGATGTCAAAAAGCTTGTGTTGGAATTGGTGTCAACTGTATGTGTTGAGGAAGATTCATATTGGAGATGAATAGTTGGTGTTGTCTATGCTTTGATTTGTTACATTATGTTGTCATCAGTTAAGCTACTAGTGTTAACCTCTGATATTACCTTGATAAGATTTTATCTATGGTTGTGGTAGTGCTAAAGATGTTGTGGATATGTCTCTAGTGCTTGGTTTCCAAGTTATTTTGAGAAAATTTGATAAAAAGAGGAAACAATGTGTTGCAGTGGTGTTCTGGGTTATAGAGAGGTGTTCTGATGTTGCTCCACATTTCTTCTAGGTTGAAGATCTACCTATGAAATTTAGATAAGTTTTTAAGAGGTGTTCAAAGATGTTATATTCAAGATATCATATACTTTATTGTCATACAATAGAAGTTGTGTTCACCAGTGTGTGACTATACATTACATAGGTGTTTGGGAGAAATGTTTTTACTCCACATTTCTTCGTAATTGTGCTTCAATTCTTGCAATTTTGAAGGAGTGTTGATGGTGCTGGTAGTTTACCTCAGTTAAGAGGATTTGAGATTTGGTGCTTCAAAAGATAGTTTTTAAAGTGGCAATATTTGGCAGAGTTTTCTGAGTGTACAAACCTTGTACATTCTTCAGGTGGAAGTTGTTGCGAAGGATTTTGACATATTTTAGGGTGGTTGAGGAATATTCTAGATCATGTTCAAGAGTGGTATGCGGTTCACAAGTTGTCTTTGGGTTTGATTAAGCATGTAATTTAAAGTTTAATGGTTTTTGCATGGGTAACAACCAACCTAGTGTTTACACTACATGCGAAGGATAAATATTGTTTGTGGTAGCATGTGGTTAAGTGGTGTTGTTGATTTGGGTCCCAATTAAGTTTTGATGTGGTCTACATTCACTTATATCTACCATGTAAGTGTTTTGGCACTAACCTAATTTTAATTTGCACATTTGAGGTGCATTTCCAACCTTGGAGAGGGTTCCAAGGTTAAGGATGGTATGAGTTGAATTGTTGATGGAGGTTAAGATAGATGCAAGATAGATGAAAGAGTGAAGTGTATGATGTGAGTGATGTGAAAGTAAGCAGAGCAGTGTGAACTTTCAAGTGTTGTATTATCGAATGTAGTGAGGAAAAGGTATCTACAATCATTCAAACAAACTATGAAGGTATTGGAGCTATTGTGGTGGAATATTTGTTGCATTGAGATCATGTTCTGTATGTTTCTATGTCTTCATTTTTATTTCGATAGTGAGACTTGGTTGTGCACCTTTCTAGACAATTTGTCCTATTCTGGTAGTGATCCCTTGTAATTGGTTTTGCAATTACTTATATTGTGAGCTAATCCTCATCATGGTTTTTCCCTCATTAGATTTTCCATGTAAATATGGTGTTCTCTTGTGTTTGGTGTTGAGTTGTTTAAGTTTTTGTTATCTTCTTTTCATGTTAAATCTTCATAATAGTTTAAGGGTTTAATGAATGCATGTGGATCTGAATGTTAATTAGGGTTTTGATGTTTTTATAAGATACAAATAATTCACCCCCCTTCTCAGTTGTCTTGTTCATTCAAAATATTGTATCATAGAAGTAGTTGAACCAAGAACAATATGGATCCTAGAGATGGGATATGCGATTCTTGAGTAGGAAATTATTGCATATATGGGCTACATTCTTAGAAAGCCTAAGGAAACCATAGAAGGAAGATATGGCACCTATGAATAAAAATAAATTGAGGTGCATATGGAGCAAAAGAAACCGATAATAAAGAAGAAGGCTAAAAAGATGGTTGCACAATTTGTGGAGGACATGGGATTGACAAAAGAAAAAGTGGAGAAAGCAAGAGAAAGGGTTGGAGCTCTGGAAATCTCATCAGGCACAAGAAGATCTAGTAGTATAGCTACCAACCCTCCTACTATTCAAAATTCATCTAGGACTAAGCCCCCTATAGGAGAAAAGAGAAAATAAATTGAAAGTATGTTGGTGAAGGAGAAGTCCTTGACAGTTGTGTAGAGTACAAGTCCTGAGAAGAAGAAGGCTACTTTGGTAACACCACCTACAACCTCTACCAAGAAGAGAAAAAAATAGAAAGCAGTAAGATAAAAATTCACGTGTATATGTTGAAGAGGATGAAGAAGAATAAGAGGGGGAAGAAGGACCACAATTGGTTTGCAAAAGGAAAGGTGAAGTAAGTGCTAAAAGAAATAAATTTGATATCATCGATGCATACAATGAAGAAGAAATAGAGAAGGAAAAGGAAGCTTTTTTAGTCCACAGTGAGCGAAGAAGAGACAATCCTCCAAGAAGGTGTCACTAGAAAATAAGAAATCAAAAACAAGTCAAAAGAAGACACCAGAAAAGAAACAAAATAAGAATGATCCAGTAAGAACTCACACTCCCATGAAGTTAGAAGCACTTTTCAATGGTATAGTACAAAATGAGATGTTAGCAGAAACTATATCCCTATATAATGAAGAAGATGAGGTGGATAAGGCCACCATTGTAGAAGTTATCATTAAGTATATTGTTGTTCTTGAGGTTGACATACGAAACATAAATAAATAAATACTTGTGGATTTATGGAATGTTTTGGTAGAAAGAAGGCAAGAAGCTATATATGAAGAGGCAAGGTTAAGAGACTATGCATTGGAAAATATAAATGCTCCTTTCTCTATGGAAAACAAAGCCACTTTGGCTACATTTTTCAATAAGGAACTGAAAACTAAGTAAAGGGTGACAAACCTTATGGGTAGAGATCAAAATGATCATGCGAGACTCAGGAAGGAGAGTATTGAAAAGGAAAAAGAGATAGCATAAAAGTTGAGAATAACCATGGAGAGAAAAGAGGAAGGGAATGTGGAGACACTTGCTTTGGAATAAAATATTGAAGGTGATATGTAGATGGATGATGCTCAACATGAGCATGAGGAAAATAAACAAGATGCATAGAATAATACACCTCTAGAAGTGGAAGAAATGACAGAGAAGAATGTTGAAGTAGTAGTGATTGGAGAAGATATTGTAAAGGAGGATACTCCTCCTTTGGTATCTACAGAAAATGTTGAGAATATACAAGGAAAACTAGAGACAATTAATCCTCTTGATAACACAAACTAGTCTACTAGAGAAGATAATGCAAATAAGGATGGTAAAAAGGAGAATGGTGATGTAGAGAAGGATGACCAAGAAAATAAGGAAGATGAGGAAAATAATGAAGATGAATCCAAAGATGTAAAGACTAAAGTAGAGACACAAATGAGCTCTTAAGATAGAAAAGGAGTTGAAGGAAAATACTGCAGAGAGTTTGAAGGCTACTAGTTAATCCTCTAGCACCTCTAGAGATTCATTAAAGAACTTACTAAGCATGCAACTCCAATTCCAGCTTGTTGTATCAACCCAACTGCTACAATTACCCGTGCAATAGGGGATTGTAGACCTTGACAAGATTTCCCCACTCCACAAGCTTCAATTGGGATATGTATTTCATACATCTTGCTAAAAGGAGATAATAGAGACTCACCAAAAAAGTGGAGAGTTAATTGAGGAGGCAATAAAGACACTATAGGAAGCCATACCCGGGACTAGAATTGATAATTCATTGTTAGGTATGGAAAACCTTAAATTGTTGATTGATTCATTTAAAGGATATGCTTAGAGTTTGGAAGAAAAGTTGAAAAAGGAATTGGAAGGAGAAATGGAAAAAAATATGAGTGAGAAGAGGCTATTGGAAATCATAGAAAAATGTGCACATGCTCCCAAAAAATTTCAAGATAGTCTTAAGGGTGCACAGGCTTGCATGGATGAGGCCAAAGAATTATTTCAAATTTATATGAAGTGGCTCGCAGCCACAAATAGTAGCAATGATGAAATGGACTCAATAGAGTCACAAATAGATAGATCTTCCAATGAATATGATCCTACACAAGACCTAGATGGAAGCATAAGATTGACAATTGAGGACTTGCATGAGAAATATTTCCAGCTACAAAGACAAAAGAAAAATATTATCATGTAGTTTGGGAACATCAAGGACTTGGCAAACTCAAAGTTCACATCAGTTTCTTGTGCCCTAATGAGTGTTGAGAAAGCCACAAAGATCAATCCAATGCCCAACACTCCAAAAGAAAGAGAAGATACATTGATGTAGCTAGAGACCCAGTGTAGGATGCTTGGAATATCCAAGAAGATCTGGGAAGAGGGAAAGCAGGATTGGCAAGCCCATGTTGAGAGGCTCAAAAGGTCAACCTCCTTCGATTGACAGTACTGCCACTTTTTATGTATTTTTAGTTCATTATTTCATATTTATTTATATATATGCATACTATGTACAAAGTTTTCTAGTACAAGTTTTTGATATGGTTATGATGCTTAACATTATTAGGGGGAGTTACTAAAATTTTCAGTTTGTATATATGAACATATTTGTCAAGGAGAGATCCAATGTAAATGAAGGATTGATACATATGCCCTTTTCCCTTGATTTCAAAGGGGGAGAGTAATTTTGGAGATGTTTTTGCATGTTTCCATATATGAAAAAGGGGGATATTGTTGGAAGATTGAGGAGATTCCATTGATGCATTTTTTGGCAATATGAGCATGTGGTACATACAGTTATTCATTGCAATGTTGTCATTGATGTCAACAATGTATCTCAGTAAAAAGACTATGGTGCAGATCAATTTGGGTATCATGAGCATGGTTGAATATGATTATGAAAGACAATTTTGCAAATAGGTTTGATCTAGGGAAGACAATTGTGATGAAAATTGACTAAGTGTTAATATCGATGATTCTATGTACAAGGGATATAGTAATTGATTCTGCATTGGTTTGCTATTGAAGATTTTTCACTATGATTATAGTATAATTATGTTGGATAGTAGAACTTAATTCCAAAATTTTAGCTTGTTTTGGTTTTTGGTTTTTGAGTTATGAGTAACAAAAGTTCAGCTTTGTAGTTTCAGACATTTCCAATTCAATATATATGAGTTGATGAGTCCACACTTATCCATGAATTGGTTTTTGGTTTTGTGGAGTTGTGGAAGTGTTGATAGATGTTAGATGAGTGTGCATTCCAATTAGCATGATTTTTTGAGGTTTGTGTGTCTGAATTTGGGCATATAGTTAGAGAATTTTTGTATTAGGTCCTCTATGGCGTCGACCTAATAGGTTTGAAGGTATGCAAAGATTAAATAAGTATTGTAGAGTTATGTGGGATCTATTATAGGTCCATGTCAACCTATCTCAAAGTGTTTTGAGATTTTAATCTTGGCATGAAGCGTGTGTGGATAGATCTTGAGCCGACAAGTTACATTTTGCGTATTACATCTAATTAGGCAGACCTAATTGATGTTATGAGTGAAGTGGTATATAAGTTAGATATTTTTTAGTATTTTGAAGTAGGTGAGATGCGATAAGATTTGGAAAATGTGCATTGTGTGAATATAGTGTGAATGCAAAGTAGAGAAAAGTTTTGATTTAGATTAGTATGAAGATTTTTGAGTCTATATTCTAAGCTTCAATGGAACTGTATTCTAGCATATTGTAGATGCATTTTGTAATAGTTCAACACTTGGCTATGTTCCATAATCTCTTCTATCTCTTTTCTTTCTCAATAGGTAGTGAGTCCACTTGGACAGTGAGTCCACCTACAATGAGCACTTCTGTAATATACTATAATTGATTATAATATGTTGTGAGCTAATCCTCACTTTGGTTTTTACCATTTTTGGTTTTCCACATAAAAATACTAGTGTTCATGTGTTATGTGATGTTATTGAATGTTTTCATTCTTTCTTTCATTACCATAATTGAATATTCTATCATATTAAATGTTTAAATGTTTAAGTGGTTTAAAGGAATACTGACTCACCCCTCCTCTCAGTATTTTAGGTGTTCAATAATTCCAATACTTTGAAAGGGCCCACATATCTTGGTTCTAGTTTGGTAGCCTTTCCAAATTTAGTATAAGATTCATGAGGATTCACTCTTAAATGAACTTTTTCTCCTAAAAAAATTCTCATGAAGTACACTTGGAATCAACATAGCTTTTCTACTTGTTTGCTTCTTCCAATATTTTTCTAATTAACTTAATTTGTTCCTCCATTTTTGCTAGCATTTATGCTCTAAGGCTAATTGTATCCTCCAACTTATACCAACTAATAGGATTTTGGAATTTCTATCCATATAAAGCCTCAAAGGGCACCATATATTTATTGTTGAATTGTAGGAATTATTATATGCAAAGTATACCAATGGTAGGTAATCTTTCCACTTGTATTTTTGATCCATATAATACATTTGTAACAAATCCTCTAGGACTTGGTTAATTATTTTAGTTTGGTCATTTGTCTCAGGGTGACATGCTACACTTATGTTCAATTTGGCTCATAAGGATGAAAATAAGCTTTTTCAAAACCTAAAAATCATTATTGCATCCCTATTTGAGATTATTATTTTTGGAATTCCATTAAACCTAAATATTTCTTGAAAAAAATTTCTTGCAATTACTGGGGATCCATCAATAAGTTTACCAAGTATAAAATGTGCAACTTTAGTAAGTTTGTAAACCACTACCAAAATTACATCATGTTTGTTTCTAGACATGGGTAGACCTTGAACAAAATCCATGTTGATTACTTTCCATTTCCATTTTGGAACATCATAGTGTTGGATGTTGTGGATGTGTTGTTGATATGTGGTTGCCATTGATGTCAACACTATTAGAATTTGGTGTATCAGAGGCTGTATATGCCAAGGATATTGAGAAAATTGTAAGAGAAAGTGTTCCAGGTTCCCAATGGAACTGTGTAGGTCATGAAGGCATCTTGTTTTGTACGTTGAAGTTCAGCTATTGTGGATTAAAGGGTTTTCTGTTGAGTGTATCTAGATCATCTACCGGAAGTTTCAGAGGTCCACGTATAGATTTGATCATGTTGTGGTATGACAATGTTTTTGTGGTCTCTGTCAGTGTTCCTAAGTAAATTTTGTGTGATCTAGAAATATTAGTTGTTGTGGATGTTTCTCTATTGTTTCTTGGTACTCTTGGATGATTCTAGATCGTGCTCTATCTTTGTGGTACATCCACATTGATCGGTGTGCTCATGGTTTGAAATTTTTCTTGCATGTGTTTAGTTTTTCTTGTTCTTGGCCGACATGTTGGTGGTAGCAAGTTGTGGATCTTAGGATGTAATTGAAGTATTTTTATGTTGGAGTTGTTAATTTGGGTCTCCAATATGTTGTGGCCAACCTTGGTGGATTCACATTAAAATTTTATTTCTAAATTTGGGCCGACATTGCAAATATGTTTTATTTTCCTGGCTGACTAAGTTGTTGATGAAATCTCATGATGCGGATATATAAGTGTGATTGTTTCATCGGTGTAGTGTGGGGAAAAGGTGCTTCATGTATTGGGTGTGTTCTTATGTGTGTATGTGTGAATATCATTTGATTATAGAGCAAAGTGTGAAGAAGATCAAGCGAAGTGTGAAGAGTGAAAAAGAGAAGGAGTTTTCTGTTCTTGCTTGGAACTATAATCAGGCTTGTGCATAAGCTAATTTTTTAGTTCATACCCTCTAGATTTTAATCCTATTCTGTATTGTTGGGTAGTGAGCCCCTTCTGTAATTGATCAGTGAGCTCTAGGTAGTGTGCCTGAATGCATGTGCATTCCCCTTTATTGATTTCATTATACTTTTAATAGGGTATAATCTTGTGGACTAACATCCACCATGGTTTTTCCCTTAATGGGGTTTCCACGTAAAAAAAATCTTGGTGTTCTTTGTCTCTGATGTGTTAATTGTTTATGGTTAATTTCTTATTCATAAGATTTTAAGTAAAGTTTGAAAATTTTATCATTTTGTGACAACTTATTCACCCCCCACTCTCAGTTGTCTGTCCTTGTTTTGCCAATAGTTGGTATCATAGCCCATTCCTCTAAAGAAGTCTAAAAGCTTGAGGTGATCTGAGATGGAAACATTCAAGAAGGACAGTCCAAGATTTGATGGAACTAACTACTCAATGTGGAAAATTAGGATGCAATGTCACCTAAGGTGTATTGGTGAAGCCTACTGGAATATTATGAAAGATCCATATATTGTTCCTCAGAATGGTCCCTCCACTACTGATGAGATCAAAGATCTTGAAAACAATATCAAGGCTATTGAAGCTTTGGTGAGTGCTCTGACAGATTTAGAGATGGAAAATGTGGTAGGACTACAGACAACTCATGAGATTTGGACGAAGCTAGAAACTTTGTATGAAGGAGATGCATAGGTGAAGATGGCTAAGTTACAAAGTATAAAAGGCAAGTATGAGAATTTAAAGATGGGGGAAGATGAAAATATCACTTCTTTTATGCAAAGAGTAAATGAAATAGTGATGGGTATTACATGTGCTAGTGGTTCTTTGGATGAGGATAAAATTGTAGCTAAGATAATCAGATCCTTGCCTCCTTCCTACAAATTGAAGGCTCACACTATTGAAGAGCTTAGATCAGTAACAAAGATGCCAAGAGACATGCTGGTTGGGAAGCTTGCTTCTTTTGAATTAAGTGAATTTGGTGAATCTATTCCAAAGACTGAATCAACATTCAAGGATATTGTATCCCGAAGTAATAAGAAAAGATATGGTCTAAGAGAATGCTCCAAAAAGATATCCAAGTATGATGAAGAACTGAAGTAGCTTGAAGATATAGAAAGAGAAGTAGAAGAATTGGAAGCATTGATTGTAAAGAAAGAAGGCGAAGGAAAAGGTAAGTATGAAGGAGTGTTACTTATTAAATTTTTTTCTTATAGTAAAATAGGTCATTTTGCATCAAGATGTCCTAAAAGGGTTCCTAGAACTAAGCCTAACAAGTCTAGATTCCAAAAGAAATGTTACTTTGTTGAAGGAGTAACTGATGATGAGTTTGATAAAGATAATGGAAATGAAGATGAATGGGTTTTCTTTGCTACCGTTGAAAATAGTCATGTGGCAACTAAATCTACTAAAGATGAGAAAGATCTTGCAACCCGAGTTGAAGAAAAGGATGAGTGGGTTATTGATAGTGGATGCTCACATCACATGACTGGTGATAAAAACAATTTTTTAAGTCTAGAGAAGTATGATGGTGGTGTTGTAAGATTTGGAGACAACAATGTTGGTGTGATTCGTGGTAGAGGTTCTATTTGTCTTGGTGGTAAGGATAACATTGATGATGTTCTTTATGTTGAAGGATTGAAGCACAATATTTTGAGTGTTGGACAGATGGTGAGCAAAGGATATGATCTACAATTCAAAAATGGAAGATGCAAGATACGTGGAAGTTCTGGCAATATGATTGCTATAGGAAAATAGACAAAAGGTAATATTTTTCACCTGAATACTGCTAGTGGGAGTTGTTTAATTGCTCAAGTAGATGAAAGTTGGTTGTGGAATAGGAGGTTGTGTCATGTAAATTTTGATAACATTGTAAAAGTAATTTCCACTCAAGCAATAAGACATCTACCTAAGTTAGTGAAGCCTGCTAACACAATTTGTAAGGAGTGTCAAATGGGTAAACAAACTAGAGTCTCCTTTTGGAGAAAATAGTTTCATTCAAATGATTTGTTGGAGCTGCTACATACTGACCTCTGTGGTCCCTCTAGAGTTGAAGTATTCATGGAGAAAGGTACTTTATGTTGATTATTGATGATTACTCTAGAATGATATGGGTTTCCTTCTTAAGAGAAAAATGTGAAGCATTGTAAAAGTTCAAAAGTTTCAAGGCTATGGAAGAGAATGAGAAAGGTCTGAAAATCAAGTGTCTGAGATCTAATAGAGGTGGTGAGTTCACCTCCAGGGAGTTCAACTCTTTTTGTGAAGAACATGAAATTAGAAGACAGTTATTTGCTCCCCGAACCCCTCAATAGAATGGAGTTGCAAAAAGAAAGAATAGAACAATTTTGGGTGCTACTAGAACAATGATGATAGAAGGAAATAAGCCCCAAACCTATTGGAGTGAAGCTATAAGCACTACTTTGTACACTTTAAACTAGGTAAGTGTTAATGGAAATTTTGGTAAGACCCCTTTTGAGCTACGGTTTGGTTACAAGCCTACTGTTAAATATTTCAAGATCTTTGGAAGCAAATGTTATATCAAGAGAGATGATGATATAGGCAAGTTTGATGCAAGAAGCGATGAAGGAATATTTTTAGGATACTCTACTAAAAGCAAGGCCTACTAATGCTATAATAGAAGACTGAGAAAGATGGTTGAAAGTGCAAATGTTAGAGTTGATGAGGATTCTACTAAATCAGCTAGATATTGTGGATATGATTCAGATGAAGACAATACAAACAAAGGGAAAAATGTGTAGACACCAAATCTACTTTAGATTATTCCATATGTTCTAGAAAAGAAACCTCAATTCATTCCAGTAAATCAAGTAAGTCAGGAAGCACAAACAAGTGCAAGTAAAGAAGGAAGATTAGAAGAATCAAAAGTTTGAGAAAAATTCAAAAATCCAAGGTATGTAAAGCTAAATCATTCTAAAAAACAAATTATAGGAGATAAGAATAAAGGAGTGCAAACTAGAAGGAAGATTGCAAAAGAGTACTACTTGATTTCCAAGATTGAACCTAAAATTGTCACTAAAGTCTACCAAGATGAACACTGGATGGAAGCTATGAAGGATGAGCTGACACAAAATGAAAAGAATGACACGTGGATATTGGTACCCAAACCTAAAGACAAAAATGTGATTGGTACTAAATGGGTGTTTCAGGACAAGCTAAATGAACAAGGTGAAGTGGTGTGGAATAAAGCAAGACTGGTATGTAAAGGGTATTCTCAGATGTAAGGTGTTGATTTTGAAGAAAAAATTTCCCTTGTTGCTAGAATCGAAGCTGTTAGATTATTTATTGCTTACACTACATACAAGGACTATACAGTCTATCAGATGGATGTGAAGTTGGAATTTCTGAATGGAGAACTAGAAGAAGTATACATTGAACAACCAGATGGATTTTAGCTAACTGACAAGGAAGATATGATTTTTCGCCTGAAGAAATCTCTATATGGACTTAAGCAAGCCCCCAAAGCCTACTATGCTATATTGGAAAAATAATTACTAAAGCTTGGATTTAGTAAAGGTATTACTGATAGCAACTTATATTTCAAATTGGATCATGATAAAGATTTAATTATAGAAGTCTTTGTTGATGACATCATTTTTGGAGGAGATGACAATCTACGTATGAAGTTTGTTGATGAGATGAAGGATGAATTTGAGATGAGTATGATTGGAGAGATGAAGTTATTTCTAGGATTACAAGTGACCTAGTTAGACAAGGGAATTTTCATATCTCAATCCAAATATGTGAGAGAGCTATTGAAGAAATTTGGGATGGAAGATTCAAAGCTTGTTGGTACTCCCATGGTGACCGAATGTAAGATAACAAAAAATGATGATTCTCCTAAGGCAAATCAAACTAGATACAGGTCAATGATCAGTGGATTGCTTTATTTAACCCATACTAGACCAAATATTATGAATGTTGTATGTATGGTTGATAGATTTTAGGCTGATCCAAAATAATCACATGTGATTGTTGTCAAGAGAATCTTTAGATATGTAAAAGGAACAATTGACTTTGGACTTTGGTATCCAAAGGATGATGATCTCACTTTGAGTGCATATAATGATATAGATCGGGCTGGAGATGTAGATGATAGGAAAAGTACTAGTGGTGGTGTTTTCTTCCGAGGGAAGAAGCTGGTATCCTGGTTGAGCAAGAAGTAGAATTCCATTTCTCTATCTATTGCTGAAGCAAAATATATTGTTGCTGCAAAAAATTGTACTCAAGTAATATGGATGAAACAAATGTTGAAAGATATCAGGGTGGTATATGAAGAGCCTATTGCCATATATTGTGATAATTCAAGTGCAATAAATATTTTAAAGAATCTAGTACTTCACTCTAAGACTAAACATATATCAATCAAGTTTCACTTCTTAAGGGAGAAAGTGAATGAGAAAGAAGTTAGATTGGAGTATGTACCTACCAAAGAGCAGATTACAGACATCTTTATGAAACTGTTGCCGAAGGATACTTTTGAGTATCTTAGAGGAATGCTATGGGTAATCACCCCTCTTGATAAGAACTAAGAGATGCATTTACTTGCATCAATTCGTGAGCTACATTGCTATATTTTGGTTTGAATTGATGTCTCTATGGCTGATACTTAGGGGAGTAGTCAGATGTGTAGATATGTGGTTTTGAGCATGTATGGTTACCTTTTCCATTTATGTTAAAGGGGGAGAAGTGCAATGTGAAAAATCCTTTTAAGGGTCGAAGAACAATTAAGGAGATGAGTCAGAACCAAAGCGAAAGCAAGTGTGTTGGGTTGATGGTATTTTTCACATCATGTGTTGCCATCAATGCCAATGGGGGAGGTTGTTGGATATTGTGGATGTGTCTATGATATGTGGTTGTCATTAATGTCAACACTATTAGCATTTGGTTTATAAGAGGTTGTATATGTCAAGGATATTGAGAAAATTGTAAGAGAAAGTGTTCTAGGTTCCTAGTGGAACTGTGTAGGTCATGAAGGCATCTTGTTCTGTACGTTGAAGTTCAGTTGCTATGGATTAAAGGTTTTTTTGCTGAGTGTATCTAGATCATCTACCGAAGATTTAGAGGTTTGCGTATTGATTTGACCATGTTGTGGTTTGGCAGTGTTTTTGTGGTCTTTCTCAGTGTTCCTGAGTAAAGTTTGTGTGATTTGGAAATCTCAGTTGCTGCGGATGTTTCTCTATTGTTTCTTGGTTCTCTTGGATGTTTCTAGATCATGCTCTATCTTTTTGGTACATCCACATTCATCGGTGTGCTCATGGTTGGAAATTTTTCTTGCATATGTTTAGTTTTTCTTGTTCTTTGCTGACATGTTGGTGGTAGCAATTTTTGGATCTTTGAGGAGGAAGTAATTGAAGTATTTTTGTGTTGGAGTTGTTAATTTGGGTCTCCACTATGTTGTGGCTGACCTTGGTGGATTCACATTAAAAAATTTATTTGTAAATTTGGGCTGACATGGAAAATATGTCTTATTTTCTTGGCTGACTAAGTTGTTGATGAAATCTCATGATGTGGATATATAAGTGTGATTGTTTCATCGGTGTAGTGTGGGGAAAAGGTGCTTCATGTGTTGGGTGTGTTCTTATGTGTGTATGTGTGAATATCATTCGATTGCAGAGCAGAGTGTGAAGAAGATCGAGTGAAGTGTGAAGAGTGAAAAGAGTTTTTTGTGCTTAATTGGAACTATAATTAGGCTTGTGTAGAAGATAATTTTTTAGTTCATACCCTTTGGATTTTAATCCTATTTTGTATTGTTAGGCAGTGAGCCCCTTCTATAATTGATCAATAGTGAGCTCTAGGCAGTGTGCTTGAATGCATGTGCATTCCCCTTGATTGATTTCATTATACTTTTAACAGGGTATAATCTTGTGGACTAACATCCACCGTGGTTTTTCCCCTAACAGGGTTTCCACATAAAAAAAAATCTTGGTGTTCTTTGTCTCTCTAATGTGTTAACTTTTTATGGTTAATTTCTTATTCATAAGATCTCACTAACTCATTTGACTGCAAAATCCAATGAAAATTTCTGACGAAAGATGGATAATTAGATGTATTGTCGAGTACTAGTGATATTTAATGTGTAATTTTAATTTTTTTTTAATTTTATCCCTGACGTTCGTTGAAATTTCGACGAACCTGTTTTTTCGTCGAAATTGTGACAAAAAATTTTTGTCAAAATTTCGACGAACATGTGAATTCAAAATTGAGACTGACATAACTAAAAAGTGATCTCAAATATTTATTGCAACAACGTTTTGCGATACTTATGAATTTTCTCTGCTTGTGAATTTTCTATACTTATGATAGTTTGTGGAGAACTAAGGACGATTTTCTTGAGAAAAGTCAGAAAAAATTCAAGAAGCTATCGTCAAGTTGAGGGTAGTCATTTTCCTTTCAAATAATTCATTTGTGAAGTCAGATTTGTACTTCGAGGTTTGAAAATCATATTTTAAAGCAACATCTCATCAGATTTCATTTTTAGACTTGTGCATTTTTAGAGTTGCATTTTCAGATTTTGTTGTGCAAGTTCAATATTCTGCTTTTAGGAGTCTAATAGTTGGAAATCATAGTAAAATAAGAATTTAATAAGTTTTGTAATTAGCATTTGAAATTTTTTTTTGGGGTCATTAACTTCAGAGTATCTTCTCTTTTTCAGGGATGGTTGCATGCCGAATTTTTTTGGTGTAAAATATCATAATTATTAGATTTTGTTACCTATCTATGAATAAAATTTATTGGAGTGTGAGTTTGATATTTTTTGAAGACCTAAATATTCAAGCTTGGTAAAGAAAAATCATGTCAGATAATATTATTCCAGAACAAAATGAAGAGACAATTGATAAATTGTGGGCTAGATTGAAAAGAAAGGATGATGGGAAGTGTTATTGTCCTTGCAATAATTGCAAGGGATTAAAGACAAGACAACTTTTAATCACAATAGCTAAGAAACATTGTAGGAAGCATGGTCACATTGAAGGGGGGCATGATTATAATCCATTGGTAAGTTGTTCATTGTATGTGTTTATATCGTTTTAACATTATATATATATATATAATCACTTGATCATGATCATGGTTTATTTGTGTCTAACATTATTATAAAGGTGGGGCACCCTAGGGAACATGATATGGATTATCATGGCCCAAAGAATGTGGTTTTGCAAGTGGATGGACATGGAGCTGTGAATATCGAAGATGAAGTTAATGATCCTATGGAAGAGGATGATCATGCACTAGAAAACATAGTTGAAGATGATGGTACAAATACATTGATCCATAACACATTTAGTGGCAGAGCTGATCATGATGATGGAGATGACTTTGATGATGTTCATGATTTACCTGTACTTGAAAGGCATACGATCCCCTTTATGAAGGCTCCTAAACAACTCTTCTCTTTATTGTATTGTTGATGTTGAACTTGAAGGTTATGAATGGTTTATCAAATGTAGAAATCTCACGGATGTTAAGGTATGTCATATATGTCATCTTTTTTCATTTATTTTAATTTTTGTTAGTTCATCACTAGTAAATAAAGGATGAAATATGTACCATTAATATTCTTTATATTGACAAATTATTTTTTGTTGTTGATTGATTGGTGAGTTTTTGTTACCACCATCAAATATTTTACCTTGCTCATACCGAGATTTATCTGGCTTTATGAAAGGTATCAGAATGGAGTATCAAGCAATAGATGCATGTACCAATGATCATATTATATATCATAAACTACACGAATTTTCAACAGAATGCTCGGAATGTCATATCAATAGATATCAAACAGATCAACTAACAAAAAAGGTGCCTCACAAGCTTCTAAGTCAATCATCTTAATTAAAAAAATTGCTTTGGTAGACTATAAAATTTCTAAACCAAGGAAAAAATGTAACAAATCTAAGTCAATCATCTTAAAATTCCTCACTAAGTATACTTCCAAATCATGAATCTACTTGGTGTAAGATCCCATAGTTATTCAATTATCAACATAAAGTATAAAACTCAAGAATTTCTTATCTACTATTTAAGTGTAGACTATAGGGTCATGAGGAATCCATATAAAACTAGAATTGATGAGAAAAAATTTGATCTTTTCATAAAAATCTCAAGGATCCTATTTCAATCTACACAATGATTTTTCAATGTTCACACAGAGTTGGAGTTATCACTATTGATAAAATCTAGAGTTTAAAACACGTAAAATTCTTCCTATAAGTCTCCATACAAGAAGGAACTTTTGACATCTATTTATGGACTTCAAATCTCTATGTTGCAACCAAGGAGAGTACAAGCCTAATGGAATTCATCTTAGCTATTAGAGAAAAAATTGCCAGATATGTGTTAGCTTTGATTTGAATCTAATTTGAGGGCTTAAGGTGTTGATTTGAGTTAGAAAGCTTCATTTCTTTGCATACAACCCGACTACCCTATTTTTGAGGGTTTTGTAGTTCAAACATGATATAAAGGGGCTCTTACACTTTTTGTGATTACTGTAGCTTGTGTAAGAGGTCCCATGGATACTGTTGTAATTGTAGGATGCATGAATAGGGCGTAGGATGCATAAATATGTATGTATTTATGTATTTGTATTTTTAAATGTAAATGTAAATGAAATTACTAGATGCTCTCCTAGAACAATAAATGCAACATATCATTAAAGAAATCTATATTTATGTATATAAATTTGTATTTCTAAATGCAAGTGTAAATGCAAAGAGCATATGGTTTTGTAGTGTTATAGAGTGTACAATAAATTGTAGGAAAAGAAAGCATGGTAGAATGATTGAATCCAAATTAAAAAGGAGTTGGTGTGAACTTGGATTTTCTATGTTGAAGCATCAAATAATGCCTTGAGCATATTTGGATTAATTAAAAAAATTGCTTTGGTAGACTATAAAATTCCTAAACCAAGGAAAAAATGTAACAAATCTAAGTCAATCATCTTAAAATGCCACACTAAGTATACTTCCAAATCATGAATCTACTTGGTGTAAGATCCCATAGTTATTCAATTATCAACATAGAGTATAAAACTCAAGAATTTCCTATCTACTATTTGAGTGTAGACTATAGGGTCATGAGGAATCCATATAAAACTAGAATTGATGAGAATTTTTTTGATCTTTTCATACAAATCTCAAGGATCCTATTTCAATCTGCACAATGATTTTTCAATGTTCACATAGAGTTGGAGTTATCACTATTGATAAAATATAGAGTTTAAAACATGTAAAACTCTTCCTATAAGTCTCCATACAAGAAGGCACTTTTGTCATCTATTTATGGACTTCAAATCTATATGTTGCAACCAAGGAGAGTACAATCCTAATGGAATTCATCTTAACTATTAGAGAAAAAAGTGCCAGATATGTGTTAGCTTTGATTTGAATCTGATTTGAGGGCTTAAGGCATTGATTTGAGTTAGAAAGCTTCATTTCTTTGCATATAGCCCGATTACCCTATTTTTGAGGGTTTTGTAGTCCAAACATGATATAAAGGGGCTCTTACACTTTTTGCGATTACTATAGCTTGTGTAAGAGGTCCCATGGATACTGTTGTAATTGTAGGATGCATGAATAGGGCGTAGGATGCATAAATATGTATTCATGTATGTATTTGTATTTCTAAATGTAAATGTAAATGCAATTACTAGATGCTCTCCTAGAACAATAAATGCAACATATCATTAAAGAAAGCTATATTTATGTATACAAATGTGTATTTCTAAATGCAAGTGTAAATGCAAAGAGCATATGGTTTTGTAGTGTTATAGATACAACATATCCATAAATTAATGTAATTGAAATTATAAAGTCTTCAACACATATAATATGAAATCGATCAAACTATTAAACTACATGAGAAATAAATGAAAACAGTAAATGCATATGTATGTGTATTTGTAAATGTAAGTGTAAAATAAATAAGAATAATGAAAATTATTAAAGAATACAAGGGGAGACTAGTGCCTTATTGGGTATATGGAGTCTAATGAATATCTACAAATGAGGATTTCAATAATGGAAATAATTCAAACTGTCAGGCACAAAAATTGTTTACAACTTGTGTAAACGTGTAAGTGAATAATTGAAAAACTCTTCTTGAGATAGAATGGAAATTCTAGTTATGTGATTATTCTTATTAATCCAACTAACACTTCCCAATTGCTGTGATTGATTAAAAGATTTTAATCCCTACTTGAGAGAACCGAATAACCAGATCACACATATATAGCAAATGTACAATGATAAAATGAGTATAAACTTGTTATATCAATTTAAAAAATAGTGAAGCATCAGAATGGAGACAATCAAATAACTGCATAAATTTAACAAACAACTGATACCAAAATCTTAATCCATAACATAGATATCTTCATTTACTCCATCAAAATACATGCATTTGAGTCTTTGTATATGAAAGCAATTTGCTAGAAATCTATCTACTGAATATCTCCTAACTCCTATATCTGTTGCATTACTATGGAACAAATATAAATACATCAAAACTTGGAAGGGGCATGTCCCTTTGTTAGAAAAATATGTCTCAATCCCACAGGCTGAAACCTCTATTGGAGCCAAGTCGGTGTGACATATTCTATGTCTGGCCGACGAGCAGATTTGTAGCCTTATGTTTTGTACAGGTTGTTGTGACCTTGCAGAAGTCTTACCGAATGGTTATACATTGGAGTCATTGGGATAACCTATGGTGGCTCGGTATGAAGTCTGGGCGATGTGTGGATCTCTCACCGACAGTATTTAGTTTGAAGTCATTGGGGAAACTCTCGCCAGAAGGCTCGTTTCGATATGATGTCACATTGAATATCGGAAGTCTCACCGACGGTGTTACACTTGGAGTCTTCGGTGTAACACGAAGGCTTCGCTAAGAACTCTTGGCGATAGTAATATGTCTCATCGATGGTATACACTTGGGGTCTCGGGGTAATGTGGAAGCCTCGATAAGAAGTCTTGCCGAAGGCTGATTCTCTTGCCTACAGTGGAATGTTTCGGTGTAACTTGGAGGATCCAGTATGACCTCTTGGCGAAAGTGGTAGGTCTTACCAATCATTTTGGAACTTCAAAATAACATGAAGTATTCGCTGTGATGTCTTAGTGAGAGTGGTAAGTCTTGCCAACCGTTCAGTGCTCGATATAACATAAAGATCTTAATGAAACCTCTTGGCGACAGTTGAATATCTTAGCAAGAGATGGGTGCCGATGGAAATGCTAATGTTTCAGTATGACTTAGGACCTCAGTATGAAGTTTTGGCGAAAGCAATGAGTCTCGCTAACTGGTGGATGTACTCAAATTAACTTGAAGGCTCGGCGTGAGGTCCTTTCAAGAGTGGTATGTCCTACCGATAGAATGACTCTTCGGTGTGACTTAGGATATTGATATGTGGTCTCACCGAAGAGTGATAGTCTTGCTGAAAGGAAAACTGAAGTCGATGCAACGGGTGAACTCGATATAACCTCTTGTTGATTGTAAGGACTCTTGGCGATATTGAATGCTGACTATGTTGGCATTGATGAGACATGGTCAGTGTCTCACCGATATGCCAACATAGCTTGATTTCCTTTTGACCGTTTGACTTTCCTATGTGGTGTCTCGTGGACCAATCAGAGAAGCTGAATGGGAACTGTTGGAAGATAGTTCGTTGTGGTAGTTCTGAGAGGAAGCTCGACAGACAAGGGTGACAGGGTTATACTCAAAGATTGCAGATGATGTCTAGTTAGATGATTTGAAGGATCGACGGATTGCTGTGTGGTTGTATAATCAGAGTAATTTCTATTCTGTAAAGATTGTAACTTGAAGGTTCCTGTACAAGTTTGATCATTGTGAAAGCTATTGAAATATGACATCAGAAAGATAAGTCTGATATTTGTATGTAATTTCCATTACTATAATACAAAGTGATTTCTCTTGGTGTGGTGGGTTTTCTCACGTAAGGGTTTTCAAACGTATATCTGGTGTTCATATGTGTTTGTCTATTTCTCTGTTTTAGTAATCTCTTTCATGTGCATCTTAGTTGAACTGTAATTGTAATTTTAAAAGGTATCTTTGCATTCTTCCCTGAGGTTTTGATGTTAGGAAAGTTGTTTCTGCATCTAGCTTTCCTTACAAGTGGTATCAGATCCTGGCTAGTTGTGTTATTCTTGTGGGTACGTTGGGTTTTTTTGAGTCAATTTCTGTTCAGTGGGAGTCTTGTAGAAGTTTTTCAATTTCTAATTATAGATTGAGATAGCTAGCACGTCAAGAAAGGTTAAAATACAAAATTTCAATGGCAACAATTTTGAGTTGTGGAAACTTAAGATGGAAGATCTATTGGTTGATCATGATCTTTGGCTTGCTGTGTCTGGAACTAAATGTACAGGCATGAACCAAGAGGATTGGGACCTTGCAGATGGAGAGTCTAAGGTGCTGATAAGGCTCTATTTGGCAAACTCCGTTCTTCTCAATGTGCATTAAGAGAAGATTGCATCTTCCTTGTGGAAGAGACTGGCATCTATTTATTAGGGGAAGTCCTTGTTGAATAAAATTTTCCTGAGGAAGAAGTTGTACACTTTGAGAATGCAAGAAGGAGGTTCTGTAGCTGATCATTTGAACGCATTTAATATGTTGATTGCACAGTTAGCATCTATTGGTGTGATGATTGATGAAGAGGATCGCTATATGTTGATATTGTGTTCTTTGCCAAATTCATGGGATCACCTAGTGATGGCTATTGGGAGTACAACATCCAGTTTCAAGATGGAAGATGTTGTTGCTTCTTTGTTATCAAAAGAAATGAGAAGGAAATCTTCTAAGATGGCGAAGGAGGCCCTTGCTGTTAGAGGAAGTTCGAAAGAGAAAGGCAAGAAGAAGGGCAAGAAGTCCAAATCAAAATCAGAAGGGAGATCAAAGTCTCCTGGCAAGAAGTCCAAGGTGAAGTGCTGGAACTGTGGGCAACCTGGTCATGTCTGAAAGGATTGTAAAGATGAGAAGAAGAAGAAGAAGAAGTATTCTTCCGACAATGATTCTTGTCACAGTGATGGGGATGCCTTCATTGCAGCCTTGGCTACACAAGCATCAGATGATGTCTGGTTGATTGATTCTGGAGCATCTTTCCACCTGACATCTCATAGAGACTGGTTCACAAAGTATGAAGAATACGATGGTGGAAAGGTGTACTTGGCAAGTGATTCAACTTTAGAGATTGTTGGCTGTGGAAGAGTCAGAATCCAATTCCCCAATGGCAGAGTGAAGGGAATCAATAATGTAATGCATATACCAGGTCTGGCTCAAAACTTACTTTCTGAAAGTATGCTAAATAATATTGGAGTGCAAGTCACATTCTCTAGAAATGGTTGCAAGATGACTAGAGGCTCAATGGTGCTAGCAAGGGGTGCTCGTATTGGTACCTTGTACAAGTTGGATGCACATGTTTTTCAATGTAACAATGTCTCTATAAAGTCACAGAAGGCTACTCATGGAGGAAAAGAGGGAAATATTTCTAATTATGTAAACTCTATGGAAGTTAAAATTCCAGCAGAAAAGACTATGCTCTGGCATCATAGGCTAGGCCACATAGGAGATAAGAGAAGAAGAGATTTACATGTCCTAGCCTGAGCACTTTGTTGAAAAAGGTAAAGAGAAACTAGTTTGCAAGTTGAAAAAGTCTTTGTATGGGTTAAAGCAATCACCTAGAATGTGGTACCAGAAATTTGATACTTTTGTATTGACTTTGGGATTTGTGAGATCAAAATCTAATCATTGTGTCTATTACAAAGCTGAAAGTGATCAAGTTCTTATTATTGCTCTCTATGTTGATGATATGATGTTCATAGGCAATAGTAAGTTGATGATTTCTGATCTTAAGTCTCAGTTGTCTGCTAAGTTCAAAATGAAAGATCTTGGTGCAGTAAGGTATATTTTGGGGATGGAGATAACTAGGGACAGGAATAGTAGAAAACTTTGGCTCAGTCAGAGTAAGTATATCAAGACTGTTCTAGAGAGATTTTGCATGAATGATTGCAAGCAACTAGTTGTTCCAGTCTTGCAGGGAATGAAGCTATCTGTTGAAGACTATCCAAAATCTCCTACTGAGATGGAGGACATGACCAGTGTACCCTATGCTAGTGCGGTTGGAAGTCTCATGTATGCAATGGTCTGTACAAGGCCAAACATTTCCCAAGCAGTGGGAGTACTTAGTCGGTTTATGGCTAATCCTGGAAGGACACATTGGGATGTTGTAAAGAGATTTTTCAAATATTTGATGGGCACTTCAGATTTTTCTTTGTGTTACCATGGGAACTTGGTTGAATCACAGAGGACTCTCAATATTTGAGGCTATGTGGATTTTGATTGGGCAGGGGACATTGACAGCAGGAGGCCCACCAATGGATACATTTTCATGTTGAATGGTGGTGCAGTGAGTTGGATGAGTAAGCGGCAGGCTGTAGTCGCTTTGTTCACTATAGAGGGTGAATACATGGCAGCTACTCATGCTTGTAAAGAAGTAGTTTGATTAAAAATTTTGTGTTCTAACATTGGTTTTGATGCAGGGCAAATAACTATTTTTTGTGACAGTCAGAGTGCAATTTGTTTGGCAAAGAATCCTACTTTCCATGCCAGGACGAAACATATAGATGTATAGTACCACTTTGTACGAGATATGGTGGAGGATGGAAAGGTCAATTTGGAAAAGGTTGATACTCTAGAGAATGTTGTAGATGCATTGATGAAGCCAGTGAGCACAGACAAGTTCAAGTGGTGTGCCAGTTCAATGGGCCTTAGTGCCCATGATTTTTAGTAAGTTTTTTTGTGCTCTGGAGGTTCTTGTGTGATCTTTGTCAAGTGGGAGATTGTTAGAAAAATATGTGTCAATCCCACAGGCTGAAACCTCTATTGGAGCTAAGTCGGTGTGATATATTCTATGTCTGGCCGACGAGCAGATTTGTAGCCTTATGTTTTGTACAGGTCGTTGTGACCTTGCAGAAGTCTTGCCAAACGGTTATACATTGGAGTCATCGGGATAACCCATGGTGGCTCGGTATGAAGTCTGGGTGATGTGTGGATCTCTCACCAACATCGTTTAGTTTGAAGTCATCAGGGAAACTCTTGCCAGAAGGCTCGTTTCAATATGATGTCACATCAAATATTAGAAGTCTCATCGATGGTGTTACACTTGGAGTCTTTGGTGTAACACGGAGGCTTCACTAAGAACTCTTGGTGATAGTAATATGTCTCACTGATGGTTTAGACTTGGGGTCTCGGGGTAACGTGGAAGCCTCGATAAGAAGTCTTGCCGAAGGCTGATTCTCTTGCCGATAGTGGAATGTTTCGGTGTAACTTGGAGGCATTGGTATGACCTCTTGGCGAAAGTGGTAGGTCTTACTGATTGTTTGGGCACTTCGGAATAACATGAAGTATTCGCTGTGATGTCTTAGCGAGAGTGTAAGTCTTGCCGACCGTTCAATGCTCGATATAACATAAAGATCTTGATGAAACCTCTTGGCAATAGTTGAATGTCTTAGCGATAGATGGGTGTCGATGGAAATGCTAATGTTTCGATATGACTTAGGACCTCGATATGAAGTCCTGGCGAAAGTGATGAGTCTCACCGACTGGTGGATGCACTCGGATTAACTTGAAGGCTTGGCGTGAGGTCCTGGCGAGAGTGGTATGTCTTGCCGACAGAATGACTCTTCGGTGTGACTTAGGATATCGATATTTGGTCTCACCAAAGAGCGATAGTCTTGCTGAAAGGAAAACTGAAGTTGATGCAACGAGTGAGCTCGATATAACGTCTTGTTGATTGTAAGGACTCTTGGCAATATCGAATGCTGACTGTGTTGGCATCGGTGAGACACGGTCAATGTCTCACCAATCTGCCAACATAGCTTGATTGCCTTTTGACCGTTTGAGTTTCCTATGTGGCATCTCATGGACCAATCAGAGAAGCTGAATGGGAACCGTTGGAAGATAGTTCATTGTGGTAGTTCTAAGAGGAAGCTCAAGAGACATGGGTGATAGGGTTATACTCAGAGATTGTAGATGATGTTTGGTTAGATGATTCGAAGGATCGACGGATTGCTGTGTGGTTGTATAATCAAAGTGATTTCTATTTTATAAAGATTGTAACTTGAAGGTTCATGTACAAGTTTGATCATTGTGAAAGCTGCTAAAATATGACATCAGAAAGATAAGTCTGATATTTGTATGTAATTTCCATTACTGTAATACAAAGTGATTTCTCTTGGTGTGGTGGGTTTTTCTCCCATAAGGGTTTTTCCATGTATATCTGGTGTTCATATGTGTTTGTCTATTTCTCTGTTTCAGTAATCTCTTTCATGTGCATCTTAGTTGAACTGTAATTGTAATTTTAAAAGGTATCTCTGCATTCTTCCCTGAGGTTTTGATGTTAGGAGAGTTGTTTCTGCATCTAGCTTTCCTTACACCCTTCACAAATGTTCTATTTTACTTAACTAATTAAAACAAGAGATTAGGATCTATTTAGCCATAGATGAACATTTGATAAATGATCTAGATAATCCCACCGTTCATGAGTATCAAAATCTCCTAATGCATTCCTGGCTGATATTTCCACCTTTATCATCCTTTCGGTTTTCTTGCAGCTCTTGTCCAATGTCGAATCCTTCCCTGTAGTATTTTCAAGAATTCCCTGTAGCATCAATTCACATTCTTCGATCCACTTGACTTTATCTTTCAACTTTTTTCCATCTTCAAATAGTGTAGCCAGTCCCATATTCATAACATCAACCAACCCCTTTGCATCTTTTTGCAGTTCCTCATTATAGTCCCTGTGTCTCTTTATAATTTGGTTACCTATACCAATGGCCACACTGTCAGGAACATCTCTTTCATTTAATTCTCAGAACTTTTCTTCAATCCTTCCATAAATTCTTTTGTGTTCCTACCCTATAACATGGTTCTTTGAATATGCTCCCCATAGCTTATTCAACCAAATCGTTAAGTTGGCCTATCTTTTTCTGATTATTGTAGCGAGTGTATCATATTTACCTTGTGAATATGCAATTGACTCCTCCCAATGATCTTTTACCTCATGTGAGCTTTCACCATGTGTTATTAATTTAGGAGGTCCCATTGTGACTCCTAGCATGTCCTTCAAATGGTCATTTTCTCTCATGATCCTTTCATTAATCATTTTGTACATTTCCTTTTCTTTTATCAACATTTGTATTTGGGCTTTATTGATTTTTGCCACATTAATCCCAATGTCTGCAGTCGCCACATGATCTACCTCTCCAACCTTCAGAGTCATGACATGTCCAAATGCTTTCTTAGTATCAATCACCACTGACTTTCTATGAGGTGGATACAAGGCCCATATCATGAGTGATCCTTCATCAAGGTTATATTTGGATCCAACATATATTTTTGTCACCCCCTCCAGACTAAGTTTGTTTTTGGCACTATGATCCTTTAAGAAGCTATCAAACACCAATGCAGATTTCAAATCAAGCCCTAGAAAGATCATAACTCCAACATCCTCTAACATTTTCCTTCCTTTTTTGGGGGTGATATTAGCCATTTCTCTATCCACAGTTAATTTCAAATTATTTAGTAGCTTCTCCTTATTGCTTGGTGTAATATTATCAACTATTTCCCTTATCTCCTTGCCCTTTTTATTATACAAGAAAGATCTAAATTATGAAGAATTCACAAATTCATTGTCTGCTACAAATGGCCTATATGCCATCTGTCTAGTGTATGTATCTTAGCTCTCTTCAACACTTAGTTCTCTAGGAGGGCAGTTGTAATATTGAGTTTTTAATCTAGAAATCCTACTAGGTAGGTCTCGTGTCATATCTTCTCCAATTTCCTTATCTCCAGAAAAAAAGGGAACCCTGTCTCTGGCAACCCTTGGTTGTATTCCTCCACCACTCTCTATGCTTCCTCTACCTCCAAATTTCTAATCATGTCATCAAAATGATAAGGCACATGATCATATCATCCAAAGTTTATCCTTTGTTTGACATAATTGATATATCCCTCTGGATCAAAACCATCTCTTGGTGGACCCTTATTCATATTATACTGCATTAATTTGTCAAGGATCAAATCATATCCTTCCTTTGCAAGCATAGTAAAATCACCAAAGCACAGAGTACTAGGCATAAATTCTTGTTTTCCAAATGAACCAAAATTCATGAAACTAGAAAAATCCATTTTTCTTACAATTTCCAAATATGTAATCCTATCCGAGATTGTTTTAGGAAAAATGAATGGAGAATCCTCAAAACCAAACACCCTTACTATAGTAGCATCTTCCAAGCAATACCAGTCTCCCCAATTGTGATCAATTGGTCCATTAAATTCCTTAGGTCGGAGGAAGCATTTTATTTCATCAGACAATGAGTGCGCACAAGGATGACTATAGAATTCATATACTGGCTTTACAAAATATTCTTCAAAATACAAGAAACTGGAATTAGAAAACCTATTGTCCCAAATAGCAGTCCACAATTGAATGGGTAACAATTTGCCCTCTTTATCAAACTGTGAAACCTTCAAATTTTCTAGCCAAATCCCTAACTCTTGTCTGAAGTACAATACTAGATGCATTAAAAGAGAATAATGCCTAAGGTGCAGAACATGGGATTTATTCTTGATTTCCACCAATGCTAAGTTGAGCTCCTTGGAGACAAATGAAGCATAATTAAGTAACCTAGAATTATGACATTGAATGTCAACTGCAATTACCATGGGAACAATGGACATATACTCAAGAACTTCCATACCCAACACTTGTCCTACCGAGAAATAGGTATATCTCATATAGGGCTCGAATAAGTCCACATGGAATGGAGGCCCATCACCATTTTCAAGTGGGACAATTTTACCATCTTGTTTAATTCTATGTAAGGGAAACCTCCAACCCTTGTAAGTGGTGTCCATTCTCCAAAACTCCTTTTCCAACTCTTCATTCACAATTTTCTCATTACACCACCCTTCCAACTTAAAAACCTCACATATTGAAGCCTCTGATATGTGTACGAATGGTTTCCCAGATGGTTTGCATATGGCCTTAAGTTTTGAGTCATAATGGGTGGCCAACAATTTTACCAGCTCTATATTGGAAAACACATTAGGGAAAACCATTTTTCCCAAATTTAGACGCCACAGATTACAAACTGTCTCAAAACGATCTCTTCGTTGAAAGTGGAATCTAAACAATTCATAGCCTCTTATTGGGGTCCAAATATCTCCTATGTGCTTGCACTTGTCATCCAATTTGTCCAGTTTCACCCTCAATTGCGTGGAATGCCTACCTCTAGACCCAAAGCTAGGAAATTGGTCAATTAAATCCTGATTCAAATTTTGTTCAACACCCTCCAGCTCAATTCCAGACTCAACTTTCTGCTTCTTACTCTTAGGGTGACTGCTCTCACTTTATTTTCTACCTTTCAACTTCCCCAAGCTGGTTCCTTCCACATTACTCGCTTAAAATTGCAGAAATGAAAAAGTTAAAATGCAGAGGACTTACTGGTTTTGATTGAGGTCTTTTAACTAAAACAATTCTCTAGCCCTTTGTTTGTCTCCTCGTTTCCTTCGTTACCAATTCACAATAATGTTCATTTTGCAACTATTTCCTTTCAATTTATGAAATTACCTGTACTCTGTGGCGCCATTAATTTTTTCTCCAGGAATGAATGTAACAAATTTTTGAATTCCTTACTGTTACATCAAATGAACTGGTCGGCGAGACACCTTCAAACTTTGGTCAATCTATACATTAGACCCCAACAAACGTTCACTGAATACTCTACTGATTAGAGTAACACTCTACACATTTGACTGATGTTAACATTTGTCTCATATACATCGCCAAGAGTCACCCCGACAATAATTTTGGTTCATTTGTTTCTTCATCGGCCTGACTTTAATTATCACTAACACATTCAATGGTTCCTCTGAAGTTATAAGTCTCGCTGATAACTTTTCTTTTGGTCTTGAATATGTCGCCATAACTCTTGCCGATATCCTCCTGTCGATGTAACTTAGCAGGTCAGGAAAACATTCAGTACTTACACTAATGGCACATGTCTCACCGATATATTCCCAGTGTTCCTACTGGTGAAATAAATGATGGTCTTGCTGATGAAATTTCATCGATGAAACTCTTGGTGATGACCACCAAAGCCAACCCATCGGTGAGAGATCAATCATTGGCACATGATAGAAAACTCACTTTGATAGTTCATGTCTTGCCAATGACTTCCGTCGGCAAGACAAATCCAATGTCACACCGATTTGACCTCTTCAGGAGTTTTAAATAGACCTACAACATGTCATCCTGGAGACTCTTGGTGATGACCACCGAAGCCAACCCATTGGTGAGAGATAAATCATCGGCACAAGATAGAAAACTCACTTCGATAGTTCATGTCTTGCTGATGACTTTCGTTGACAAGAAAGATCCAATGTCACACCGATCTAACCTCTACGGGAGTTTTAAATAGACCTACACCATGTCATCACAGAGACTCTTGGCGATGACCACTGAAGCCAACCCATTAGTGAGAGATCAATCATCAGCACAGGATATAAAACTCACTCTGATAGTCCATGTCTTGCCGATGACTCCCATCGGCAAGAAAAATCCAATGTCACACCGATGACTTTCCTTGCCGATAGATTCCCTTCATTGATGAGACCATAATCCAATCTCCCTGATATGTGTTCTTTAGTAATCCTAGCTTTGAACATGAGCGTAGGAAATCTTCGAATTTACCCACTGTCACATCAAATGTTCTATCGGAAATAAAATTCAAAATTTGGGTGATCATTTTATTCAGGCTTGACCAATGTTCATTAAACATTCTTTTGGTCATGGAGACATTATGTCGATATCACATAATCTATCCATTTGATTCATATAAATGTCACCAAGAGTCACCCTGACGATTATCTTGATCTTTTTGTCTTCATTGGCAAGACATGGTGTATCGCTAAGACATTCAATAATTTACTTGATGTTATAAGTCTCCCCAATGATTATTCCTTTGATCTCATGTCGCCAAGACTCCTTCCGATACAACTCCTTGTGCTTTGATCGGTGAGACAAGAGAGGTTTCTTTTCGATGGAACTTCATCAGTGAGACCTATATGCTTGCTATGACCTTTTCATTTCACCCTAATGGAACTTGTCTTGCTGACGAAAATATTTATCGGTGAGACCATGGACTGCGTCATCCTGATGTGTATCTTCTTATGTAGTATGATTGGTGTGACATTTTTGTTCTTTCGCTGATATGCTAAAAATGAGAATATAATGATTTCTAAATCAGAGAGACCTACACAAATTCTTGTCGATATGGGTTATTTGAATACTAGATTTTGGAGGTTTTTCATGATATAAAATGGTCAAGAATGATGTGATCATATGTGACTATGATGGATTATACTCAAGATAAGGTTTTCTTTAGGGAATCAACGAGTGCAAAATCACTGTAAAATTTGCAAAATCACATGTACTTTCCCTTGAAGTATGTTTAATAACTCCAAAATGGGTGCCTAAAACCATCAAGGGTTTCTCTAGTGTTTTGGGAAAGTTTTGAGTTATTGGGCAAAAACTAGGTTTGCATTGTTACAAGGATTTAAGGAGTCAAAGTGTGAAATCTAACTTCTGTTCTTTGTCACGCTTTGAGAATTGTTTGGATTTTTTAAATTGGTCATTCTAAACTTGTTGGAAGCCTCTTAAAGTCAGGTTGATAGGTTGGTTGAGTTGAACCTACTAGGTCTAAATCAGGTAGTTGTTATTGCTAAGGTGGATCACTCCTTTCTACAAAGGCCATACACTTATGATTGGGTCAAGTGTTCTTTTCTTTAGAAAATTCCTATTGCCTTTTTGATAGGTTATGATTTGATTAGATGGGTTATGAAGCACTTATTTCAAACAAATATCTTTATGAAAGAAGTATATTAGCATGAAATTAAATATGATTTGTATTCCAATGTAAAAACTACAAAGAATGGAAACAATTCTTTCAACACATAAACTATTATGTAGTAGTCAATTAAAATGAAAAAGCTTACTCTATATTAGTTAGGATACACAACTAAGAAAATGATCTAAAGTGACTTATTTATCCTAGAGGAACTAAGTATATAGTATGCAAAGAAAATCAACAAACCCACAACTACCCCTATTTTGAAGGAGTTTAGTTTTCTCCCCTTCCTGATCTCGCTAATATTGTCTAATTATTTGAAAGAGATGAAGGGTCATAGCACAAATTTATTCAACCTAGTAAATATCTTGGTTAATGAAACTTGACAAAAGAAACAAAACAATTGCTACATTTGGAATTTCATGTTGAATTAAGAGTGGTGACAATAATCTACTTATAGTTTAATAAAACACTATTTTTATAAGAAGGCTTGACATTAGAAAGATAAGTGTTACTTATAGTTTAATAAAACACTATTATAGTTTTACCAACATATACTATTGTATGCTTGCATGGCTTCTTAGTTAATATATTGGGAGATAGAGATAGATGGAGAGAAAGAGAGAGAGATAGAGATATATGGGAAGAGAAAGAGAGATGGAGATATATGGGAAGAGAAAGGAAGAGAGGTGGAGATAGAGAGTCGATGGATAGGGGATAGGGAGGAGAGATGGTGAGAGATAGAGAGGGGGAGATAGAGAGGGGGAGGGAGAGAAAGGGATATAGATAGGTAGAGGAGGAGAGATAGAGAAGAGGGGGAGAGAGGGAGAGATAGGTTGAAGAGGAAAAGAGAGAAGAGAGGGAGATAGATAGGTAGAAGAGGGAGAGAGAGAAGAGGGGGAGAGGGAGAGAGATATGTAGAAAGGGAGAGAGAGAAGAAGATAAGGGAGAGAGGGAGAGATAACTCAATATATATAGAGGGAGAGGGAGAGACATAGAAAGGGGTTGATATAGAGAGATAGAGGGGGATGGTAAAAGAGATAGAGATATCGTGATAGAGGTAGAGAAAGATATGGATAGAAAGAGATAGGGAGAGGAGTGAGAGGGAGATAAAAAGAGAAATAGAGATAGAGATATAGAGTAGGAGAGATGGAGGGAGAGATGGAGTTAATGAGAGAGAAAGGGGGGAGAGGGAGAGATAGCTCAATAGATAGAGGGGGAAGAGGGAGTGACATAGATAGTGGGAGATATAGAGAGATAGAGAGTGACAGGGAGAGATATATCAATCACCCTCCCTATATCTCTATCTATTCATCCTTATCTCTTTATCTCTCTACCTCTCTCTATCTCCTTGTCTCCCTTTCTATTTGTATGTTTGTCATTATATCCCTCTCTCTCTATATTTTCTTCCCTATATTTATCTGTCTCCTTAAGTGTGCAATGGATACATTGAAGAGCTCTTAAAGGAGAATTATCATATCTTTAATCAAATGGCATGCTACCTTGAGCATAATTCCCAAAGGACACATGCCATCCTTGGATTGTTGACATGAAACAACCAATCAAAATTTAGTTTCTCTCTCTCATATTAATATTATATTAATATATATTACTATTATATTAATTATATTTTGTATTATATAAGAATATACTTATTATTAATTATTAATTATAATAATTTTATACGTATTTAATAATTTTGTTAAAGAATATAATATATAATTATAATAAGTTGAATAATTATATCATTTATTATGTAAAATATAGCTAATATATACTTAACTATATTGTAGAATATTAAAACCTAGCTAAATTGCACCATAATTTTCAATTTAATTAACATACTCTAAAACCTAACGAAACCAGGTTGTAGCTCATCAAATTGGAGAAGTGAAAGGTCAATACCAGCGCTGAGGAAGATTTTGGAGTAGTGAAAACAAGGTCAATGCCAATGTCGAGGAAGAGTTTGGAGTTAAAAAAAGGTCAATACCAGCGCTGACGAAGAGTTTGGAGGAGTGAAACCAAGGTCAATATCAACGCCGAGGAAGACCTTGGAGGAGTGAAAACAAGGTCAATACCAACATCGAGGACGAGGTTGAGGGAACTCAGGGAAAATCAATGACCAAGGGACAATGAGTATTGCAAGTTTGGCACCCCCATTCTCTTTAGCCTACAATTTTTATGCCTAGTTTCCAAAGATCTTCTCGTACATTGGCATCCCATTCTCGTAAAACGGTATAAGTAAGACAAGAAAAAAAAGCTTAGTCTTTCACATTTTTATCGACCAACCTCAAGTCTTGGCAAAACTCCCATAATCTACCCACATCTTGGTTGAGGTCTAGGATTTCATCACACATAGCCTTCATCGCATGAGTCTAAAGCAATTGTAGACTTATCCCAAGTATATGCTAGGATAAGAAAGATCTAATTAATGGAAATAGAGGCATACAATTCTTCTTTAATACCTCCAACACAAACATATGCAAGGAAAGGTCTCCTCCCTTCTTGGTAGTGATAACCTCCTCCACACACAACCCTTAAAAATTATGAATAGAGGAATATAATCTTTGAAAAACTAAAAGTTGATTCTCTCCTACCTGATGCAATTAGTCATTTTATCCTTACAAACATTTATAGTGATTACTAGAGGCACATAGACCGATTCTTCATAATAGAAGAATTTGATCATACTTTTCCAATGATGGCATTATGAGAAAACCTTAGGTTAAATGAATAATTCCTAGCTAAGTTCTTTGAATCATGTCCAACCATATAAGAGAAGACTGCTGCTATGTGTACTTGGATACCATGGAGAAAGGCTCTTTGGGCTCTTTCATCAATCAAGGTATTGTTAAATTTTAACACCTAAAAATGAGAATGAAGAATCTTTCCTATGATGGTGGCCATCCCATTATAGCTCTTAGATTTGTTAGAGATTATTTTTTCTTTCGAAGTAGAGATATTTTAAGTTATCAAATCCTACCATCAGACATAATCAAAATATTGTTGTTTCAAATGACTATGAGCACCAACTTTCACTATTTGAAGACGTTGAAACCTTGTCATAGAGAACTAAAACATTGATGCAACCACTCATCCTACCTTAAAACATACCACAAGTCTCCTAGAAATTAGACATAGGAATATTTAAGATGACTTAAAAAAACCCTAAACCCTAAACCCTAAACTTATGATGACTTAACCAAGCGTAGTACACACTCCCTCCCCATTAACCACTTAGACATATGGAAATTAAATGTAAATTTTATGCTATTTTTAGTCATGTAGGTGTCCAATAAACCACTTGGTGGTGTTTCCCTTCAAGTTTTTTTACTTGAATGAAGAGAAAAAGTCCTTTGATTACAATTGGAGAATACATTTGAGGCCTTGGTTGTGTAACTAGTGGACCATAGTCACATTTAACACTTGTTACAAAGTTTGGGAGTCAAAACATTAAGTAGATTTGATTTGTGATGGACACATTTGGAAGATAGTAACGATAACTTGCAATCTATCAAGACTTGATTACCTTATAACCCATGAAATTCTAATGATGAAATGATAGATTAATCATAATGTCACCTTGGGATCACATCACCATGAAAGAACTTCATCCAACATCTTTATGAGTGCAGGTACCACCAAATAGGTACTTGTCAGATCTATCTTCCTCGAGCGAGGGAAATTCAGGAAGAGAAGAGGAAAGCGAGACATGTAGTAGGTCTAAAAGAGGGAGTTCAACTAGAGGTCAAAAGATTAGAAGAAAATTTTGTAAACACAAGGAATTTTTTCTTGTTGAAGGGGGGTCATGTTCTTATGATGATGAGAGCATAGGAAATTTCAAGGTGCCCTTGAGGTACAAACATCTACAGAAACAATGGGTACCCAAGGAACTTCCTCCAATAAACATTGATTTTTGTGTCAATGAGAGGATATATCGCATAGCACCATCATCATTACATGGTTTGGGCCTATTTTGCATGGATGGCATAAAGGTTTGTTACAAAAAAGTTACTAAATTGATGGAGTATGTCAGACCCTGTTACAGTTGCAAAGATAGGATGTAGCTGGTTCGATATACATGAAGTATGCATAGGTATGCATTTTTAGCAAATTATATACAACTAAAAGATAAGGATCAAAATAAAGGAGTGGCTATGTACATTGAAGGAAAGCCAAAACAATCAGGGAATATTGCAGGGTTTATAAATAGTACACAACCTGGGTCAACAAATAAGCAACCCAATTACATATTTGAGGTGCGTGAGGGAAATTGTGTATTCGTATGTGCGATAAAATCAATAACTGCAGGGGAAGAGTTTCTAATCGATTACAATTTGAATCGCTTAGTTACAAACACAGTTACTAAAGGGGTGGTATGTACTATGTACCATTTTACCCAACCTCCAATTAATGACTCCAATATACCATTTTATTCTTATGTTTTTTTTCGTAAGTCTAATGGTTTCATTTCGGTAATGTTATTTATATTTAATTTTTGTCATAGCAGGACATTGATCATACGGGGAAGTCTTCGGCCCAAAGCACATATCGTGATGCATTTTCAGGCGCTTCTACCTAATAGGTTTACCTTGTTGTAATTGTACAAATTAGATACGAGCAAAATGTTTTATTATTATGTTTTTTTCATAAGTTTATTGGGTTAATTTCGATAATGTTTTTAATATTCTTGTTGCAGTCGACTAATTAGGGAAAGGCACCAGTAGTAGACAAGAGAATCCATAGGGAGGTGCAGTCAATATTATGTGATGATGACATTGCTTATTCAACAAACCCTCTCGATATGATAAGGAAGACCCACAAAAAATGCAATGAAGAAATCCTTAAGTTGTTATTCATAGTGCCTCAAATAGATGAGATAAGAGAGAGGGTTAAAATATTGACTGAGAGAGCACAAAACTTACAAATAAGTTGTCATGAGGTCTTTAATTATAACATAAGTTCATTCATGGTTTTATATTTTGTACTCTTTTATGTCATGAACTAAAATATGTGTTGTTTTTATAATATTTTTTGTGTCCTCATGATGCTCCTAGCCATGATCAGGGTACTGCAAGTGTTGCCCGAGGAGTAGGGGTTAGTACAAGTTTCCATCCTGATCTTCCTGTGCATACATCACATCATCTGACATCATCTGTGCCTATATTGTCATCTAAAATTTTGGCAAGACATACCATGCAGGCATCTGTTACTGCACCCTCTGGCAGCGAACACATGCCATAACATGTGTTAGGACATGTACCTGGGGATGCAGAGGCCACTAGTACTGGTGATGTTTTAGTAGCATTTCCTAGATCTTCCTGTATTACTAGTACGGGAACATTTCCGGTCACATTTGTGGTGACTGAGGATTTCATTCCCATGAAGATAGAGAAGGTCCCAGGTACTTTAAAATGTTTTAATTATTATTATATATAATCCAATTGAAATTTACTTATTGATCACTCTTTTTAGACTATTGATCCCATGATCATTTTGTAGGAAATGATGTTTTTTATAAACATCTAAGTGATATTACATTGGAGCTCTTTGGGCCCACCATACGTACTGGTGGAATGCCCAAAATCAAGATTTAAAAGATGAGCTCATTAACCGTTTAGTTGTGTTGTTCGGTGATAAAAATTCAACCAAACCAAGGTCCTTAAGAAAGTTGGTACCTATCTAAAGTATGTGAGGGACCAATATAGGTCACATTTAGAGAAGAACAAAAAGTACGAGTGTCCCCCCATGATTCCGGAGAGGGAGTGGAAGGACCTAGTGTCGGATGGAAAGGAGAAGGCTGAAAAGAAAAAAGGAAAGACACCACCGGGCCAAGGAAGGTATGTGATACTATCAACAATGTAATTATATACTGATTACTCTTTATTTTTACATAATCTAGCATATTTCAAACTTTTAATAGGCTGCCCGACACATCGAAGGCAACAAAGGAAAGACTAGAAAAAAACAGGTAGCATAAACTTGGCTCTGGTGGTTATATGAAATTAGCCACACGAATTGTAAGTATCAATAAATGAAATATTGCATCCAAATAATAAATTGTAAACAATTTTGGTTTTATCACACCATAGAAGCAAAATTCATGATCTTATGCAAAAATGCAGGGCTTTGAATTCAACAGAGTTCCCACATAAGAGGACTTGAATATTTCCTTCCAGCAATGCTATGGAGCCGTGGTTGAATGCCTAAGAGTCTTGACTGGGCAAACACAATCTTCCACTACATCTGACACATAGGTAAATAAACTCAATAAAGTTTATTTAAAATTGAATACTTGTGCAATCTATTCAATATTAATTTTAACCATAAAGTAATTACATTCCTATTTGTTTTAAACTTACAAGCAATGATAATACTGCACATGACATTGGAATGCAACCTGGTGAGGGTGGAGCACAACCTACAGATGAAGGTCATGGCGTACATCCTTGTACTGGATGTATTCATGTGCTATACAAAACACAGTATGGATTAATACAATTAAACATCTTTAATTGCAAGTGGTGTATTAATTAATGTAACCTTTCATGTTTCAACTTTAGAGCATGTAGAGCGTGATCAAAATGTTGAGCATGATCAGGCTAGAGAAGATCAGGAACATGATGTGGCCCCATCAAGTAAAGAGGACCATTCTAATGTTCTTTTAAACATATTTAATTGCAATTGGTGTATTAATTAATGTAACCTTTCATGTTTCAAATTTATAGCATGTAGTGCGTGATCAATGTGTTGAGCATGATTAGGCTAGAGAAGATCAGGAGCATGATGCGGCCCCATCAGGTAAAGAGGACCACTCTAATGTTCTTTTAAACATATTTAATTTCAATTGGTGTATTAATTAATGTAACCTTTTGTGTTTCAACTGCAGATCAAGATTTAGAGGGTGTTCAACATGTTGAGTATGAGTCTATAAGAGAAGTTCAATAACATGATGTGGACCCATCAGGTAAAGAGAACCACTCTAATGTTCTTTTAATTAATGAAATACTTGTAACAATAATAATAAAACATCTCAATTTAACATTTCTTTGTTATTGCAGCAGACCCCCCCTTGCAGCGGTGTCCACGTCGTGAGCACATGACTAGGCATACATTAAGATCATGAGCAGAAGGAAGAACAAATAAAGGGGGGACAAATGATTTAGAAAACGATACTCCACTTCAGATTTTTTTAGCTTTAAAAAAGAAACAAAAAAAAAGTGATTGTAATCATATCATGACAACCATATTTTTGATAGTATGTAAAAAATGAAAGAATGAATGTTATATGTTAATGAATGAATGTGAATATGTTAATGAATGAATGTTATATGTTAATGAATGAATGTTATATGTTATTAATGGATGAATGAATGATTAATGTTATATGATCGGGTATGGGGAATTGAGAGTGATGTAAGGGGGGGAGGGACCAAATGAGCTTCCACTATCACGTGGTTGGCCCTGTTAAGTAGAGAATATTAAACTATTCTTGAAACAAAAAGAATCTCAATAAGGTAATGCACTTTTCAATATAAGAAATGCATCATTTGAAGCATCAAACCAATATGCAAAGATGAAAGAAAGTGCTAATTTTTCACTATGGTGGCAGAAAAATGATTCTTTATACCCTTAATACATGCTCTGCATCATAATTTGCAGTTGTTTCCATTCTAATGTTTTGAGTTTAGTTTGTTTGTATGGATTTGTATGAATACCACATTGTGTTGCGTGTGGATTTGGTTTCAAAGCTATGTTTCTTCCATTTTTAGTGGTGACATAACTCTAAAATTTGACTTTTGTGCATAACAAGTTAGTGGAAAAATTCATAGCTTTGAAGGGTTTAGAGGCTCGATTGAGATAGTTACATGGATATTTGGATCTTGTTGTTGATGGGAGGCTTCCACTTAACCATGAAATTTTGTACCATCTGCAGGTATGCAAAAATTTCTCTACTTACATTCATTCTTGATCATAAATGCTCTAAATGATATTAATGCTTCAAACTTAAGATTCGTTTCATTGTTATAATGATCAAAATGTTATACTTTGCTATACATTCAAGCATTCTCTTGCCACCTACCCTTTTCTCTCTTCCCCCTCCTTTTAAGATTTTTCTTTTTCATAAAAGATTCACATTTATGTCTCATTTACACAAATTTATATGAAGCTCTAGGAGTGAATAAAGATATGTAAAAGATGATGGATTATGTCTAAACAACTTTCCATCTTATAGCTAATTAAATCATTAATATTTGAATACTTTAGAGCTCAAATAATGCTTGTATATGCATGTGTAGCAATAAGGGAGCATTGATATTTTTCGGCATTGCATTGAGGAAATTGTTTTCTCTTATACCTACCCTCGGCTAGACATGGAGGTATATAATATTGGTTTATAGGTTTTTTCTATAAGTAGTTAATTTCACAGAGGAAGACTAAAATCTTCTTAATGTCCTATCAGGTGTGAAAGCATATGAATCACTTGTTGAAGGCACCATTTTGCATTCATCCAAAAATTGGTTTGTTCTTTTTTTATGTTTCTTGCATGTGTTTTTTTTAGGCTCTAGAGATGTAGCTCGGCTCTTTCCTTTGCACTTTTCATCTATTTTGATGATTACAGTAGTTTGTCCACATAATTTTTTTATGTAGATCTGTTTGTAACCTTATTTTATACCAATCAATTTGCAAACCAGTCACATATTAAGGACCATTTCACTAACTTCTAGTCATCCATTACTTCATATGTTGCAAGTTGTGTCTGTGTGCCAATAAATCCTGATGATTGCGAGAAATTTAATCCTACAAGTGTACCCACTCTTTCTCAAGTAAAAGTCTTACCTTATTTTATAGTACTTTAAATGGTTAATTCAAAGTGCTTCTTTAGATCTGAGATAGTTGAACCCTGGATTAAAATATGGTATTAGATGGGTAGTATAATGATAAAACTAAGGTCCATTGAACACAAGCTCTGTTCTCTTGACACTGCTCAGCATTTTCCCTACACATTTAATTAAATCCTTAATATTTGAATAGTTTGGAGCTCGAATAATGCTTGTCTATGCACGTGTAGCAATAAGGGAGGATTGATATTTTTCGGCATTGCATTGAGGAAATTGTTTTCTCTTATACCTACCCTCGGCTAGACATGGAGGTATATAATATTGGTTTTTGGGTTTTTTCTATAAGTATTTAATTTCACAGAGGAAGACTAAAATATTCTTAATGTCCTATCAGGTGTGAAAGCATATGAATCACTTGCTAAAGGCACCATTTTGTATTCATCCAAAAACCGGTTTGTTCTTTTTTTTATGTTTCTTGCATGTGTTTTTTTTAGGCTCTAGAGATGTAGCTCGACTCTTTCCTTTGCAATTTTCATCTATTTTGATGATTACAGTAGTTTGTCCTCATAATTTTTTATGTAGATCCATTTATAACCTTATTTTCTACTAATTAATTTTGAAACTAATCACATATTAAGGACCATTTCAATAACTTGTAGTCATCCATTACTTCATATGTTGCAGGTTGTGTTTGTGTGCCAATAAATCCTGATGATTGCGAGAGCTTTAATCCTACAAGTGTACCCACTCTTTCTCAAGTAAAAGTCTTACCTTATTTTACAGTACTTTAAATGGTTAATTGAAGGTGATTCTTTAGATTTGAGATAGTTGAACCTTGTATTAAAATATGGTATTAGATGGGCAGTATAATGATAAAACTGAGGTGCATTGAACACAAGCTTTATTCTCTTGACACTGCTCAAAATTTTCCCTACACATTTTCTCTTCAATCCAGACGTTTCTTAACTCCTTCCCTTGTTATCCCTTGGTTGTTCTCAAGTGTAATGCTTTTTCTATGTATCTTGTAGTCTATATGTATGATCAATCATCTCTTATGAAGCATGGATAACCTTTCATGGAATTGTTGTTGTCATTAGACAATTTCCATTGTAAGAATAATCATTTAATTTGTATGGAGGTAAGTCTTTTACATATTATTTGACTTGGTATTGTAAACTTATCTTTGCAGGATTCTCTAGGGGGGAACAACATAACTATAATGATAGGTAGAGTTGTACAACACCATAAATCATTTGGCATTATCAATATATTTCTTATAGAATACTCTATGCAAGTAAAATGGAATGTGCAATGACAATTGGTCTCAAATTCAAATCTAAATATAAGTACATTACACAAGAAGATGGTATCTATTCTAGGATTTAGAGAGCCTCAAAATAAGAAAATTAATAGGTTTCATCTGTTTACTTGCTCTTAGACACTTGTTTAATCGACGAGACCCTCAAAATGTCTTGTTGATAACCAACAATGTTCAAAACTATTGAAGAGGTCAAATAAATGTGACATTGGATATGTCTCGCCAATGGAAGTCATTGGAAAGACATGGACTATCAGAGTGAGTTTTCTATCCTATGTCGATGATTGATCTCTCACCGATGGGTTGGCTATGGTGGTCATCGCCAAGAGTCTCCGCGATGACATGGTGTAGGTCTATTTAAAACTCATGAAGAGGTTAGATCGGTGTGACATTGGATCTATCTTGCCAACGGAAGTCATTGACAAGACATGGACTATTAGAGTGAGTTTTCTATCCAGTTCCGATGATTGATCTCTCACCGATGGGTTGCCTTCGGTGCTCATTGCCAAGAGTTTCTACGATGACATGGTGTAGGTCTATTTAAAACTCCTATAGAGGTTAGATCGATGTGACATTGGATTTGTCTTATCGATGGAAGTCATCAGAAAGACATGGACTATTGGAGTGAGTTTTCTATCCTGTGCCTATGATTGATCTCTCACCGATGGGTTGGCTACGGTGGTCATCACCAAGAGTCTCTGTGATGACATGGTGTAGGTCTATTTAAAACTCCTAAAGAGGTTAGATCGGTGTGACATTGGATCTATCTTGCCAATGGAAGTCATCGACAAGACATGGACTATTGGAGTGAGTTTTCTATCCTATTCCGATGATTGATCTATCACCGATGGGTTGGGTTCAGTGGTCATCACCAAGAGTCTCTATGATGACATGGTGTAGGTCTATTTAAAACTCTAGCAGAGGTCAGATCGGTGTGACATTGGATCTGTCTTGCTGACAGAAGTCATCGGCAAGAAATGGACTATCAAAGTAAGTTTTCTATCCTGTGTCGATGATTGATCTCTCACCGATGGGTTGGCTATGGTGGTCATCGCCAAGAGTCTCCATGATGACATGGTGTAGGTCTATTTAAAACTCCTGAAGAGGTCAGATCGGTGTGACATTGGATCTGTCTTGCCGACAGAAGTCATTGGCAAGACATGGACTATCAGAGTGAGTTTTCTATCCTATTCTGATGATTGATCTCTCACCGATGGGTTGGCTTTAGTGTTCATCGCCAACAATCTCCGCAATGACATGGTGTAGGTCTATTTAAAACTCTTGCAGAGGTTAGATCAGTGTGACATTGGATCTGTCTTGCCAATGCAAGTCATCGACAAGACATGGACTATCAGAGTGAGTTTTCTATCCTATGTCGATAATTGATCTCTCACCGATGGGTTGGCTTCAGTGGTCATTTCCAAGAGTCTCCACGATGGTACATTTCAACGAATATTTTTTTAAAAAAAATTGCATTGTTTCGTCACAATTTCAATGAAAGAAACCGATGAATCATCGAAAAGGTCTGACAAAGTTGCTATAGATGTGACAAATGCTTTGTCATAACTACTTTCCCATTTCATCGAAATGGCGATGAACTTCTGGTGTTGTTTCGATGCTTTGGAAGAGCCATTGCAATTGTGTTTTGGTTATAGTTCGTCGGTGGATACACAAAGTTGTCATTGATATTCTGACAAACAACAGAGCCATTTTATGATGCCAGCGACTGATGAATCTAGGCTGCTATTTCGATGTTTAATTCTTCGTCCGAATTTAGACAAAAAATTAGCAACAAAAATTATTTCATTAGTTTGTCGGTTGTCTGACAAAGGTTTTTCGCAAGAACGACAAACATTTGTCAGAAAATGGAGTCAAATTCAGTAGTGTCTGAAGTAAAGTTTGAAAAGTTTATCATTCTGTGACAAATGATTCACCCCCTGTCTTAGTTGTATGTCCTTGTTTTTCCAACACATAGGGGATATAATAATCCCGCTAAGTGTTGTTTTTCAACTATAACTTTCTAACATTCTAGACATGAGACCATAATATCCTAGATGACAAATCTACATGAATATTTTTATCACTAGTTAGAGTGAACCAAACTAGTGGGTCCCTTAACAAGTATCTTATCTAATGATTATTCTCAAAATGAATGAAACAAGGATTTTATGCCTCCTCTTCCATTTCCCTATAATACAACTGATTTCTATCAAACCCACTAACCAAAATTATAACTTTGTAACCTTGCTTGTATTACAACCTATTAACCTTATATGTACCAAAGTTATCTAAAATCCTTTAGATTAAAATAATCACACTTGGGATTCCAAGCATAATTGAATTACCAAAATCCAACATTAGGATATATTATCAGAGGACTACATCCACTCACACATGACCTGATCTTAGGGATTTATTTTACATACCTCAAAGAATAGACCATTCCATTTAAAACATCATATTACATTTACCTTTTCTTGATCTCCCCAATTTCAAGGAAGAATGGCATCCCTATGCAAACTATAACAAACCTTACCTAGTTTCTTTAATGAAAACACCACAATTTTTTAGAAATATGCATTGATAAAATAATTGCACAATTTCCTTTTCATACAATACGAAAAGATACATAATAAATTGTGATACATAACTGAATTAATAATTTCTCTCATTCAAGTACATTCAAGTACATAAGAATACAAGCTAGTACAAAAGTCATGTTTACATCTTAAATATCCAAGTCCATAGTACACAAATATAATTACAATGTTGTCACCTCTAGATGAGATTAATACAACATCAATAATACCACAACAAAAGGAATCAATAATGTTGCATCTGATAATACAAGTCTTCAATAATCAACTGTAAGAGGGAGGGAATCACCCATGTGCTTTTCCTCCAACCACAGACCAACAGTCCCCCACACACCTTCCTACTAGAAGTGGCCCTACCATTTGTGAGAGTAGTAGATTAGAGAAAATTCTGAGGTCATCAAGCCATCTAAGAACTATTTCTTTGTACTAATGCATTTAATCTATCAAGCAACTTATATATACCCTCTAGCTATGCATGATACATATGATTAACATGAAACTTTAGACCTGGTAAAATGATAGTGCAAGCAATGTTTTACATTACTTTGGCCAAAGATTTGATAATTAACACATAATCATATGTGGTCAAATGTTCACATACACCTCTATCTTAGATTGGATATCAACAGTGATTCCACAAGACATATTCAATAATATTTCAAAGAACATATTCAATCTTATTGATAAACATCTCTTTTCTTGTTATAGGAAATTCATAAATTTTGAGAATTAAATATAATAATGTAGATGTAATTATTTTTCTAGGTTTCACAAGAATTTCATAAATCTTTAAACTTCTCAAAATAATTTGTATTCATATTGACTTATTGATTCTATTTCATTGAACATGGACATCTAAGAAAAAATGCACCATCACAAACACTCGCATACACATGTTCATATATTCATACATATTCATACACATACACACACACATATATGTAAAAGTATACATATATATAAGCATACATATTGAAATAAAAAAATAGGTTAAGGGTGGATATCAAAATAGGGGTATGAACCACTTAGGGACCTATTCTTCCTAGATTTCATAGGGAAATGAGATCCACACAATGAAATGACTATCAACCCTTAGGTGAACCAAGTCAAAGTGTGAATCTACAAATTTCATTTTTTTGCAAGGATGGGGGTGCTGGTTAAACAACACTTTGGGGACAAAAACTAAAATTAGTAAACTAACTCCAAAATATAATCTATAACTTGGATCTTAAAGATTAAGCTAAATATTGATAGAACCAGAAAAAAATGCAGATCAAAGAGAGGTAGAGCTGAGTGTACCTTTCACCAAAAGTCAGTTGTTGAAGCTGATCTGGGACTCATTCACCCAGGGACGAATGGGTCCTAAGTTTGGGTTTTTCTGTAACTTTCAGGAGACTCTGCTATAGATCTGAATCCTTCAATTTTCCTAGGTTTTAGGTTCAAAAAGCTAGAAATAATTTTTATAAGTGAGTTTTCTTGAGATGACAAATTTTACAACTTTGAAAAGTTCTTCAATTTTTCACTTCAAGAGATCTTCAAGATTTCTTCCACCTAAATCTTCAAACACAAATCAAGAGGGATTTTTTTTTTTTGGTGAATGGGGGTTAGCCTTGGTCAAAACCCATTTTGGTAGTCAAACCTTGAAATGAAATAAAAGAGCATGAAAGGAATGATGAATGAACAACTCAATGTGACAACTCACCAAACCCTTGAATGAACCTTGGAATGAAAATTTGCAACTTGCATGAAATGGCTTCAACGGATGTGGATCTTGAACCTTGAATCTTTACTTGAAATAATGATTTGAATGCTTGAATGGATCAAGAAACCTACATCAGCATATTGGCTCCAAAAAACATGCATGATGCAAGAAGAATTTGATGTGACAATTGGATCTTGATTTCTACAATAAATATTCAATAAGTTTTCTCTTGAATGCCTTGAATTGCTCCAATAATGCTCACTTGAAAATTCTAGGTTGCTTATATGAAACTTAGTGAAATGACCTTATATTTATAGATATGTATCCTTAATTTCTTGAAATTCAAATATCAGAAGCTGACATCTGAATATAGATTTGAATATGCTAAAATACAACCAAAAACATAATTTAAATTTAGGTCCTAGGTCTAAGGGAGGACCCATTTTCCCATGGGAAAATGGGTCCTAGGTCCCTAACCCTCGGAAACACATTTCTTAATGAGAAGTGTTATGTTAAGGCATTAATGAATGTTAGGTGTCCTCTTCAGAAAATATAATAAAATAGGCTTGGATTTGAATTAAAGGGGCCAATTAAGGAAAATTAAGCTCAATTAATTAAAGGAGTGCTAAATAAGTGTGAAAGTGTAAAGGGGTACACTTTAACACACCAAAATAAGGCACAACTAAATCCAAATTAATATTAATTCCAAATTAAGTGTGAAAATATAAAGGGATACATTTTTCTATACTACACATATACAAATTTATATATGAATTTCATATTATCATCGTTTAATAATTTATTATTTTCAAACAACTTAACATGTATGTACCTAAATGAAATATTGTATCCATACAAAATATTATTTATGTGCAATTATAGACAAACACAAGCACATATGTTTTGATTATATGGGAAAAAAATGTTTTGAATGGACCTAAAACCATTAACAAGTAGGTTTTAATGGGGAACTGAAACCCACACTAAAAGACCAAGCTGCAAAAGCGTAGAACAAATAAAACTAGCAGCGAACCAGAGGTAGATTATAAAAGAAACAGTATGAATACACAAATCTGCACCAAAAGAAAAGGTTTAAATGGGAACCTCAACCCCAAAACAACCAATTACAAGGGAATTTGCATCTAAGAACCACCTGAAATGGTTAGGTAACCATTAGTCTATAACAACCAGACTACAACACAACACTTATCAACACTAACCAGAAGCACACTTCCTAAAACATCCAAGTAACCATCAGCCTGTATCAACTAGACTACAACACAACACTTATTAACACCAACCAACAAAGCTAAACTCCCCACCTCAATAGGAGAGTTAGGAATCAGAGTGGAACAACAAGAAACCTCCTAGCCACACCAGCAGGGAAAACAAAACCTCTTGAAGCATCCCCAAACCCAAAGATTCGAATAAAACTCCACCTCAAAAGGAGTAGGCTCCCCTCTATAGGAGCAAATGCCATAAAAAACCTTACCACAACTATAGCCAAAGTGTAACAAAAAATAACTCCACCTCCAAAGGTGTTGTAACAACAAGGACCAACAACAAGGAAAGAACCTCCACAAATCCATAGACCCCAACTCTACCTCTAAAAGAGAGGGCTCCACCTTCATAGGAGTAATCTTCACCTCAATTGAAGACTCAGACTATAGAAAAGGGAAGAAAGCCATCCAAACAGGAACAAGGAGCTCCATGACAACCATCGAAAACTCAAGAACATGGCCTAGCAAGAGACTCACATGGATAAACCCAACCACTCCACAAGGGGGTAAATATAACACACAAAAAAACAATAAATTCTTCATAGAAGAAACCACAAAAGAAAAGAAAAAACACCTTAGCCACCAGCAAAGAGAGAAGAAACTTATGCTCACCAGAAAACAACAACCACCCTACCCAGAGAATAACAACATCCCTACTTAGAAAAAACAACCAAAATCAACAAAGAGATAATTGGCCTCAAAAGAAGGAAAAGGAAAGGAAAGCATCTAAATAGAGAGAGTAGAGAGCCATAAAGACACTGAAGACAAATCTCCAACCCTACATGCCAGTCAGGGTTTGAAACATGCCAAAAACTATCCACAACCAACTCCAGCAGAGGTATACCAACAACCTTAACCCTAAGCAATGAACGTATCCACATAGAGGAAAAGAAGCCCCTAGAGAGTTGGAGAGAGCCCAAAAAATCTAAAGAAAGGGCAAGAGGAGAGAAGGAACAAGAGAAAACCACTTCCAACTCTACATGCCAATCAGGGTCTGAGATCCAACCAGTATTATCCTTAAACAACCCCTTAGAAAGAACTCCAAGCACCACAACCAACACCAACACCAAAAAAGAGACCCAAAAGAAGAAGGATGAGGCAAGGAAGCTTGCCTCTAAGGAGAGAGAGTAGAGAGCTAGAAAGAAAATGAAGAACACCCTCCAATCCTACATGCTAGTTATGGTTTGAAACATGCCAAAAACCATCCACAAACAACTCCACCAGAGGAAGACCAACAACCACATCCCCAAGCATCAAAATCCCCCAAATAGAGGAAAAAAATCCACCAAAAAGGACAGAGTAAACCAGGAAAACCTACAAATAGAGAAAGAGGTTAGAAGGCATAGCAAGAAAAATCCACTTCCAACCCTACATGCTAGTCATGGTATGAGATCAGGCCACCAAAATCTTCAAACAACCCATTAGTAAGAGTTCCCAGCAAGGAGGATCTGGGAAAAACCCCACAAGGAAAATGTAATAGCCAGACCCAAAAAATAGCTCCTCAGCAGGAAAATGGCATCACCCAACACCAATCCACAACATCCTAGAAGGATGTCAGTAGAAAATGGATTTGCAACAACGCATCCCAAGCAAAAAATAGAAACCAACACCACTCCATAGCAGCCCCATAGAATGACCCCAGCAACAAGCAATGAGAGCCTGCACAGAAAGGGAGTAGAGAGCAGGAAAAACAAAAAAGCTCAACAATAGACTCGACATGCTAGCCAAAGTCAAAGGATAGCTAGAAACTCTCCACAAACCTCCCAGTCACAAACAAACCAAACTGAACATTGAAAGCCAAAAAATGAACCAGAGCCACAAAAAAATTAGGTGCCCCCTCTGAAAGAGAGAGCAACCAAGCAGCATTTTCATCGTCATCTGAATTAGAGCCACCATCTCCCTCCACACCTGAGGATTTCAAAATCCCCATCTCATTCCTCTTCTCACTCATGTGCTCCATATATTACATAGATGCTATAATGATAGATATACATACAATTTTACAGTCATATGATCACTTTTTTTAAAAGCACAAGTTTTCTTTGAATCATTATAAGTATGTATATATTTATATATGCATATAATTTAATTTTGTATCCTTACTAGACACTATTTACATTCATTTATGAATAAATATAATTCACATATATTACAATGTTAAATTTTGAAAACCCATCAAGAAGAAATAAACTACTGTAATTCTTGTGTTAAAGAATAATAATCATAGACAACAATTCAAGGATAAGATCAATGTCAAAATTTAAATTCATTGCTCTTGGCTCATTATAAGGTCAAGAGCTTGACTATTTACAATTAACATTTTTTTCAACTCGACTTGAGAATCTCAAGAATCAAAAGTATTTCCAACTTGACTAGTAAAATTCCCAATCTTACAAATTAGAGAAGGCCAAACTCATACATGAAACTCAAAATTTTACATAGAAGTATCAATTGATCAAATATCTCCAAGTTAATCCTCCATATACACATAATTAAAGAGGTAAGAAATTATACACTAATGCCTTTGTTTACATAGAGTCGATAGGTTTTCTACTTATATAATAATGCCTCTATTCACACAAATTTGCTAGTGTCTATATTTAAATTTCAATACCTTTATTTACATAGATTCGATAGGGTGTACACTTATATAATAATTCCTCTGGTCACACAAAATCACTAGTTTCTATATTTACATTTTGATACCTCTGTTTACATAGAGTGGATAGTTTTTATACTTACTTTTTTGATACCTCTATTTACAAAGAGCAGATAGTGTCATTACCCATATAATAATACCTCTATTTTCAGAGAGTGGATAGTGTCATGACCCATATACTTATACCTCTATTTTCATAGACTTGATAGGGTTGACACTCATAAGACTTAGGATAATATGAATTAAGACCTCTAAATACCTAGGAAACACATGATCAATTTCAAGTAAAGTCACAACTGATAGCTCAAGTAAGTCACAACTAAGAGCTCAATTAATGTTAGGAAAAGATGTGTTGTCAACCTTGCATAATATTATAATATGATATTTTATTATTATGTGGTGCACCTAGGGGATCTAGGGATGTGTGGATCACATGGGTTAGAATTATTGGGGCCACTTTATGTATTGTATGTAACATTGTGATAAATATTTAATGTTGGGTTGTTGTAGCATCAAAAATTGTACTCCCTTTAAGGTGAAAGTACAATTTCACACTCTATTTGGAACTTAATTTAGTAACTTTTTCATCAATGCATTTTAGACATTCCATAACCCTAATTTTTCCTATCAACCTAGGAGAATGAGTCATTACTGCCCTAGAAAATGATTTAATTGATCAAACATCATCAAATTGACCCTAACAAGTGATATTATGTTGAATAATTCCTTATTATAGTAAACACTCAACACCCAAATCAAATTTGGTTGAGTGAAAAGAGATAGATGGGAGCACCCAATGCCCTAGTATATGTATTTTTCTTAACAAATTTGATTTCTTATTTTTATCCATCTCAAATTTTGAAGATGAAAATTCAAATTTGAGCCTCAACAATAAATTAATCTAAAAAATTAAAATTAAATGAGTTGACCTACACTTTAATTTATTCCTATGTTCCACTATATAAACATGAATTATTATTTCAAAATTAAGAGGAAGCAACTATAAGTACAAGAAGGCTCTACCAAATACATTTTTACAAATTTTCAAGGAGAATTTTAGAATTATTAAAGTTGTCAAAATGATTGAAGTTTGATTCCAATGGAAGGACATGATGGAATCTAGGTTTTGGAGATAGATTTGGCTTCTTTCAAGAACCTAATGACTTGTTTTTGAAATGTTCTCATCTTCAGAATTTGACCTACTTGCTGCCCCAAGCAAGGTATTTATACATTTATATTTTCCGAAGGGTATTTGACTTTCTCTTGGGTTGATCTTTTTCATGTCATTTAGGAATATTTCTCTAACACATTTGAGTAGGATTTGTAGTATCTTAACTCATTGTAGCCTTAGACACACTTAAGGTTAAGAGAACACATATTTTATTAGTCAATCAATGGGATATTCATGGAGGTAGAAATACCCAAATGAGGGTTTGAACTAGGAAAACTCCTATATAGCCACCCCCTTTCCACTCTCTCTTGAGATTTTGTAGGTTCAAGTCCATAGATGAAAAATTACAAAGTGAAGATCTAGAAGTTGTAGAGCCATAATTCACTCCCATTATAGGGTGCCTAGCACCCTAACCTCTCATTCCAATCTCAAATTTATAGTACAGGTGCAAAAAGAATTTCCCTCCTCAGATAAGTCTTTTGTTTGTGGAATTTCAATTTCGTCTATGGGAAAAAAATGTATTTTCAAATTAGGTTGCATAGTTAAATTAAATCAATTAATTAACAATAAATCTAGTCAATATTCAAAGCAATAGAATAATCATGCCAAGGAAATATTGTTTATCCTTCTAGGTTGTTATCCAATATCACACCCTTGTTTTTTTGGCTTCTAATGTTGGTGAGAATAAAAAATGATCTTATTGATCTATTCACTAACTCTAGGATCTCTTTTTTCATACAACATTTTGGTGAACTTGACATATCCCACACTAGATAAATCATTTGATTTATATTTCATATCATTTAGATCTGAATTATCCAACCAAAAATTTAGAAATTAGATCTTGTTGTGTTTGCATTAGAAAAAGGAAAGTGTTATTTGTTCAAATTCTTGCAATAATTGGAAATTTTGTTTCATTCTCAATTTTGTAATAGATTAGATCTATATAATAATTTGATATTTTTTGAGCTAGTACATAATTTTCTTGAGAATAATATCATTTTTGCAAAATTTGGAAACCCTAGTTCATTGCTTTAGGTAACATTTTACAAAATTGGGAAATTTTTTAGAATTTTTAGTCTTAGATCTAGACTATACCTATCTTAGACATTTGTTAACTATAACCACTATCACAAAACTTAGAATTTTCAATAGCTATAATCCTAGTCTAGGGCACCCACTGCCCTTGACCTACTTAGTTTTATCCAAATTTCAAGAGAAATTTTATATTTGTGTTTTCTATGCCAATATGCAGTCTATTTCTAAAATATGTGTCTATAACATACCTTTGTGGCTTTGTTTGATCATAATTAGTGTTAAGAGGCATAAAAACAAATTTAAATTCATAATTAATGTTGTAATTAATCTCTTGGAGGAAGTATAGGCTTAATCTGATAATGTTAGATCTCTTTCTAGAAGTTTGTTATATATAAAATGAGCCTTTTATTAGTGATGATTTTGATATGCTAGATGATGCCCTTGAGGAATTTATCTCACATAAATCGTCCACTAAATCTCCTAAAGTTTCAACATGTCAAAGAACAATAAATGTAATTACACCTCAACTAGCTATTTACCCACATTAAAATCAACCTCAAACACAAAATCAACTCGTGCTTATCATTGGACCACTATTAAACAAGGAAAAAAAACTATTCTATCCTAAACTTTGCAAGACAGTTGACTCAACACAACCACATCCAATAAAATGTATTGAAAAAACACCATTACCATGTCATTGCTCAAACATACAATACACAAAACAACAAGAAACCAAATAAAACACCAGCTATCCCTTCATCAATTCCTTTCTCGCAACCTATTCTCCCTACTGGACCTCATTTTCCTCAACATAATGGTAAGGAGTATGATCTTGTGGAGCAATTTTGTGCCACTCCCTTTAAGATTTTATTGTGGAATTTGATTCAAAACTCACCTATTTATCATAATTTGCTTGAAGAGGCTTTACAAAAGTTTTTTTTCAACTTATGCTAAAAAAATGATGTAGCAACTTTTCTTGAGGATACAAATTAAAAAAAAGAAGATATTATCTTTTATCAAAGTGAATTGGGTATGTGCAGGATCATCATGGAAAAGACAACCCCTTAAGTGGCAAAAAATTCAGAAAAGTCAGTGTTAGGCAACTTGACGTAAAAATTTGAATAAGTTATCTATATTATTTCAAAAATATGTAAGAATAGAATTTGTAGAAAATTGAATGTAGTTTCTAAACTACTAGGTTTATTAAAAAATAAATAAAATCTATTTCATGAAAATTTGAAATTTCAATGCACTAGTACTTAAATTTCGGGAAAAAATAAGAAGTAGGTGTCTTACCCTAACCATAATAAATTGATAATATTTTTTATATGATTTTATATATAAGTAGAGGACTCATGTCTAGATGTGATGCATATTTTTGTATTTTTTCCAATTAAATAATTAATTATGATTTTTTTATTACAACTTTTAAAAAATATAAAAACTCGTATGTCGACCACCTTAACTTGGTTAAAACTTCATGAAATTTATTTTTTATTTTTTTAATCCTATAGTATGTGAAGCATAGAATGTGATGCATGTTTTATATTCAAAAATGTGATACCATTTGAAAGTTATAGATGTTTTTCAATTAGCCTATCGATCAGGACTTTAGTTGTAATTCTAATAGAAAATGAATAATAATTATTTATTAAATTCAAATTAAAGCATAATTTATATTGGTGGAAAGCTGATAATCTCCTCTAAAAACCTTTTTCGTTTCATCAATTTTGGGTAAAAAAAAGTCATCAGCCACATACCCTACAAATACCCATAATATTGCCACTTTTTGGCCCATCATGATCTTGCACATACCCAATTACCTCCTCTCTATACACAAAAAACAAAATGATTCCTTGATGATAATGGTTGTTATTAATAAAACTAGTATTAGACGTACCCTTATTAATAATGGTCCAATTCTTAGTGTTTGTAGCATTACCTTTTAAAAAAGCTTGGTGTAGATAGGTCTCTCATCCAACCCGACACTTTATCTATCCATGGTTTTGATAATGGGGTAGATAACCATTAGGAATGATCACATTACATATTAAAGTAGGTCTTTCTATGTTACCTACCATTATTCATGTCATGCTAGATGATATTTCATATAATCTTCTTCTGGGAAGACCTTGGATCCATTCTATGGGTGGGGTTCCTTCCACTCTTCACTACCTAATGAAATACATATATAACAACAAGGTTTACACTTTGAAAGTTGATCGCAAGACTAAAAATTGTTTTCAAATAGAAATAGGAAATAAAATACCCTTTAGCACATTTATTTTCTCTTCAAAGGTGGAATTTAAGCATGTTGAAGATAACAATGATTGTGTTTCACCCACAACAAAACTCTTAGATGATGATTTTGGATTATTAGATTTTACACCTACTTTCATGTGATAGTATAAAATATCATCTTCCATGTCCAAAGAATCACATGAAACCATATTAAAATCTACACAATATTCTATGGATGTTCCTCAAACATCTAATTTTACAACTTCTAAAAATAAAGATGACATGAATTATACATCCATATATGATGCAAAAAATTATGAAAAACTTCCTTCCTTGAAAGAAATAGAATCCATTTATGGAAGAAGCTATAAAATATTTTTACAATTTGGGTATTAAGGGTAATGGATGTGGTATAAAAGAACAAGTAATCAAAGTCCCTATAGAATTAAACATGCAATGAAAAAAATAGCCTTGGCTATCATCCCTTGAAATCCACTAAAGTTTCACAGACCTCTGCTTAATGTAAACACAATAACACAGGACCTTCCTAAGGTGTCACTCAATTTGGTTCATCTTGAATTGATAAGTCAAACATGTAAAAACATGTAATTAGATATATATTTCAGAACTATGAGTCCTTGAAATAATTTTTGGGAGTTTATGACAACTTTCCTACTTATCATCATGATTGTGGATTTCCCTATTGTCTAAATGTGGAAGCATAGTTTGGGAAATAAGTTGGATTATCAAATAGTACAATAGATTATAAAGACATACCCCAAAAGTTTCTCAATGTCCTAGACCACAATACGCTTCTTGTAGGAGATACTATTGATGTCTTGATGGACCCATCTAACATAGAAAAAGTAATTTTAATTCAAAAATTCCTTGATTATGATGAACAAAAAGAGCATGCTATGTTATTACATAATTTTCTTGAACTATTTATGTGGTACTATTTAGATATGCCTGGCATAGAACCTAAGGTAGTTATGCATAATATTGTATTAGAAGATGATGCTAAACCTATGAGATAAAAGATTCATAAAATGAATCCCAAAGTGGCTTTTTTGGTTAAGGATAAGATTGAAAAGATCTTACAATCTGGTTTCATTTTCCCTATCGACTATTCACCTTGAATATCAAACACATTGGCTGTCACAAAATCAGATAATTATATTTGAAAGTGGAAAAATTTTCATGACCTAAATAAAACATCTTTAAAAGATGATTTCCCTCTTCCAAACATAGACATGATCGTTGATTCAACCACAAGACATGCTTTATTATCATTTATGGATGGATTTTCTGGATATAATCAAATTTTTATTAATCCTTAAGATCAATATAAAATTGTTTTTATTACACCTTGGGGGATTGGGTTGCCATTCCATTTGGTGACAAATGTTGGAGAAACATATCAAAGAGCCGTGACATTAATATTTCATGATTTTATATATAAAATTTTAGAGGATTGTGTCAATGATATCTTGGCTAAATTTGTATCATACGAAGATCATTTCAAAATCATCCATCAAATTTTTGAGTGAATTAATGAATACATATGGTTGAATCCTAGAAAGTGTGTCTTTGATGTGGATTGTTGAAAACTTAGGCTTTATAGTGTCACATAAAGGAATTAAGGTGGAAATAAAGAAAATTGATGCTATAATAAACATGCCACCTAAAAATATTTCTCAACTCCATAGCTTACAAGAAAAGATTAAAGCTATCTATCACTTTGTTACATCATTGGTAGATTAGACTCTTTCTCTATCCAACTTCTTGAGAAAGAATCCAATTTTAAATGGAACAAATATTGTCAAAATACTTTGAAAGTTTAAAATAATATTTGGCTAATCCTTCTATATTACAACTAGCTATCTCAAGAAGTCCCTTTATTCTTTACATTTCCATGTCATCTAATGCTCTTTCCACACTATTAGCACAACGAGATGTGAATGGTAAAGAATGTTATGTTTATTATATTAGTCAAACATTAATCAATTATGAAACTTGCTACACAAATATAGAAAAAATATTTTTTTCTCCTGTGTTCTTTGCAAATGAGTTGAGACAGTATTTATTAAATGTTGAAGTGCATGTTGTTACAAAGTTTGATCCATTAAAACATCTCTTCGCTAAAACTGATTTATCAAGATGCTTAGCTAAATGGGCGATGTTGTTAATTGAATTCAATCTTAATTTTGTCTCTCAAAAGGTGATTAAGGGTCAAGTATTGATTGATCATTTAGTTGAAGCTCCTTCACCATTAGGCTTACCAAATCAAGAATCATTTCTCGATGAACATGTCTTGACATTAGAGGAAAATGAAACATATGATTTGTATTTTGATGGTTCTAAGTGTCAAACTAGCTCTAGTGTTGGGGTTATATTATTACCTCCTTTAGGTAAGCCAATTCACTTATCTTACCATCTACATTTTCTTTGCATGAATAACATTACAAAATATGAAGATCTTATCATTGGTTTATGTGTGACATTGTCTCTTAATATTCAACACCTTTGTATATTTGTAGATTCTCAATTAATCAAAAAAAATTAATGGATTGTATCAAGTGAAAAAGATAAACTATCCAAATATCATGATTTGGTTTTAACAATATTTAAACATTTTTCCTTGTATACTATTGACAATATTCTATGGAAGGATAATCGACATGTAGATGAAATGGAAAGCACTGCTTCCCTTATATCCCTTGATGGTTTATTTGTGAATTTTAAATTTACTATTTATAATCTCACATCACCATCGATAGTTGAAAATATTAAAGAAGAGATAGTATGCCACATAATTAAATTAGATGAATGGTACTCCCACATATTTCAATATTTGCATGATGATATCTTTCCTAAACTAACCAAAAAAAATATTTGAGCTTGTATTTGAAAGCTCATAGCATGATATATAATCTTAGCTAATGTGTTTCAAGCAATTGGTCCCAAACAAAAAACTCCATCTCCACCCATCATTGCTCATCTACCCAAGTTTGGAGAGTCAAAGGTTCCAAACTATGAACCAATCCATCTCATACCCCTTCACACATGTCACCATCCACTCCATTCCAAATATCCAATTCTCACATTAACCATGTGTTGGTAACTACTATTCATTATAAGGATTCCAAAGGCACTCTATTGTGATGTGCACACATAAACAAGGTTAATTCTGGTATCAACAAGGCATATCACAATTCTCAAAATTTGAATTCAAGTGCCTATATCTTAGTAAAGAAGATTCTTCAAGAAAGATATTGTTGGCATTTTATGATAGTGGCCTCTACATCAATACCATCAAGTGGTTCAACATGAGCATAAAATCTTCAAAAAATCTTCAAAAATTAAAAAATCAAGAAAATAGTAAAGATAAAAAATTTCCTCTAGTGAAAACCACTACGGTGGTTCTTTGGGCAAGTACTATGATGAAAACCTAGAAAATAGGCATCATGGGTAGAATCGAGCATCTATATGATCCTTTTGTAGATAGAAGTATCTTATCCCCTTCATGATAAATCTAGTATTCCCTCCATTTACTCAATCCATCTTTATCCAGATCTTCCAGTTTATCTTGATCTTGACAAAGGTTCGGCATATACTTCAACTCTACTCATGGAAAATTATTGACATGGTATTTTTTATTCCATTTTATCCCATGAAGTCTCATTGCCTATTTATAACATTGATCCTATTACGTACTAAAAATTTGTTGAAATCTTCATGTATAAATTACCTAGCTTGATTTTTCCATTGAACTATGAAACATTACTAGATGCTAGGGGCATGTTCTTGCACTCTTGTTTTTGAATAATTCTTGATCCATGTCTTATACCTCACAATGTGACATCAACATCATGATCTAGGTATAGTTTATCCCAAAATATAAAAATAGTCGCAAAATCCCAAAATCCAAAAACAGTTACAAAATCACAAAAAATACCAAAAAAATTCAAAACATTTGTATAGCCGAAATACCAAAAACATTCAAAACATTTGTAAAGTAAAAATTCAAAAACATCCAAATCATCTCCAAAATTCTAAGAACATTCAAAACATCTCCAAAATCCAAAAACATCTAGATCATATCAAAATCCCTAAATAGGTCTAAAAGTCAAAAAATCAAAAACACCTTATCGAACTACATTGTCTTTGAGCTTGAACATAGGAAAGGCCATCATTGATGAGCCCTCAAGGCTTTAGGTCAGTCTTTAGGTGTTCGTCAAAATAAACTAACAATACGTCAATGTTCATATATCATCAATAAACAGTTATTGGTCAGAGTCAGTCAAACTATGTCATCTCTAAATGTATAACATAGGAAAGGCCATCATTGATGAGCCCCCGAGGTGCTAGGTCAGTTTCCCCTTAGGTATTGGTCTAATCTCATAAAACACAAAAAATTGGAAAACCTTGAAACCAAAACATTTGTAAAACATTCAAAAATATGAAATACTCTCAAATAACTTGAAAAATTAAGCATTCACGTAAAATCAAAAAGATAAAAAATAACCTCAAAACATTGCAAAATATCAAAAAAATTGAAATATTCCAAAAAATTCAAAAATAACCCATCTTGGCTCTCTTTCATCCACAATAAGCTTCCATCCATAATAAATTGATCATTCTCACACTTTAGCAACACAAATGGAAATAGGTACAATAATAACTAGAAAGCAAGAACCATTAAATGCAAAAAAAAAACTCTTCATCATTATCAAACATGTAAGTTGAACCTTATAACAATGGCCTTTCAAGCAACCTATCAACTTTCCAGCATCCACTAAAATTTCCTAGGATACATCTTTCCTACAATGGGCATTATCATTGGAAATCATTTTGGATACTTATCCTAAAAAACACACACACTTTTTGGCAAGAGATATGGATGACATTGGTTGTTTGTTCATTTTGATCTTTTCTTTTGATTTATCTTATTGGTCCATTCCAATGATCTCTTGATGATGTCTATCAAAATGATTTAGAGAGAAATGAATGGGGCATTGATCATTGCTTTCATTTTTTGTGCTTATTGTATGTTGTAATACAACCTCAACGAGTACTTATCTTGCATGTGCAGAGTAGTCTCAAGTAAAACAATGACTAGGACATAACAAGTTCTTCATACCTTTTGTGTGGTAGTTTTATTACTTCGATGGCTTATTATTTTACATGGTTAAACAAGGTTTCCATATGTCAGGTATGAACAAGGATACTCCTATCTATTTGCAAAGCCAAATTCCATTACATTAGATACAAATCCATCCTAGTTTTTAATACCTTGATGCATCATGTCTATTTGCTATATCAAAAATAAGGAATGAAATGATGAAGTATCTCTTGACATGAACAAGAAAAATGAGAGGGGGTGAATCAGTTATAGCAATTTATTCCTTCAAAACCATCAACAACAATTAGATCCACAAGAATTCATTAACACCTTATTCTATTAGTTTGATCAAACATGAAATGCAAACAATAGAAACTAAAATCACAAAAACATACACATAAGAACACCAGATTTACATGGAAAACCCAATGAGGGAAAAACAATGGTGAGGATTAGGTCACAATATAGAGAATTCAAAAATCAAATACAAAGGCTCACTGCCATAATGGGACACATTGTCCAAAAGGGCTCACAGCCAGGGCTCACTACCATAGAAAGAAAACAAGAAGATAGAAGAAGAATGTCACACAAAGAAACACTTATCAATGCAATAAGGAGTCCACCACAATTTCCCGCATGCTTCCATAGTCTCACATGAAAGATATCAGATGCCTTCAACTAACTACTTTCAGAACTATAACATGAAATTCACACTTCTTTGCTTAAATTCACATCACATTACACTTCCCTCGCAAAAATATCACATCTATCTTGCTTCTTACTCTTTATTCTCACAACTCTCATTAATACCATACATATTTATATCATCCTCTTCTTCAAAAAATTTCTCCAATGTCGGCCACTAGTTGTTATATATTCAAATTTGAAATACGTTAGCACCTAAACATTCCCGCGGTGGATAGGAATGGAATGCGACCTACATAAATCCTTAATTAGGACCCAAATAGATCCAAACACACTTCAACATGCTTCTACAAGCATCACATGTAGTGCTAAACACAAGGTCGGCCAACACTCATGCAAAACACCATAAACATTAAGTACATGCTTCCTTAGATCAAGCTGAAAGATACGAACAATATAATTCACTTGAAATCTATCTAGAACAATCCACAAACTATATAAGATTCATCAAATGCTTCATTCAAGCTCACATCAAAAATTACTTCAATTGAGGACAACTAATAACCTTTGTTTGTATACTGATAAATGAAACTTACACTGTAGTACACCAAATCAACTAAAACCTTGAATACAAAAGGATAAAAGAATTATAAAAAACTTCCCAAATCTACACAGCTTGAAACCAAATAGAAGAGAAAAGCGAAGAAAAAACATTTTTCCTAGACAGTAGAAAAAGTCACTGAACAACTGGTTCACACACTGGTGAAAATATCTCTCACTGTACTACAATCCAAACACCCAAATTATAAATTTAGCAACTACCAACAACCATAAACAATACCTCAGATTTGCAAAAGTATAGAATCAACATAGAAGAAACACATAGCACATCCTAGAGCATACACTAAATACCTGCAAGACACTATTTTCTCTATTTATCAAATTTTCTCAAAAGCATTTGGAGACCAAGTACCAGAGACATCATTTCAGCACACTTCTTCACTCTAACACACTTTCAAACATAACAACATAAGGATAACTCCATGTACTCACAACACTTCTTCAACATCTCAACTACACATGAACAAACACCAAACCTTCTTTATTACAATTTTGTTAATATCCTCAACATATACAATCAATAACCAACTTCCTCTACCCATAGTTGACATCAATGACAAAACCAACCATTGACCAACTAGTTGACATCAATTATAACACCTCATACCTTCAACAATCTCCCCCTTCATCATTGATGAAACACATGATGTGAAAAACCATTAGAGACAACACAACATTTTTGAACAACTTTTCTTGCAACTTTTATGAATGAATAAGATTTTTCACATGATACTTTTTCTCCCTCTTTGACAAAAATGGAAAAGGAAAAAGATTTTTTGCATTTTTTTATCCTTTTTACATTGAACCAAGATTTATACCAACACTAAACAATGCCCCTTAGGAGTACACCCAATCATCTACAAAATGACAACACATGACACTACCTACTCCCCTTGGGAGGTAGCCACCAAACATCAGTCCAGAAAGGAGATGGATCCATAGATCCACTAGAATGATGCATCTCTATATGCATCTAGTTCAAGAAAGGAGAGGCAATAACCCCCAACTTCTCTCAGAGATACTCAAAAGTATCTTTAAGAAGAGCCTTAGTAAATATGTCAACAATATGATCCTTTGTAGGTACATACTAAAGTTTTACTTCATTCTCCATAACCTTCTCTCTTGGAAAGTGATACCTAATTGATATATGCTTTATCCTTGAGTGCATCACTAGATTCTTTTAAATGTTAATTGCACTTGTATTATCAAAGAAAATAGAGACAGGATCATCATACATGACTCTGATATCCTTCAATGTTCATCTCATCCATAAAACTTGTGTGCAACAAGATTCCACAACAACATACTCAGCCTTTGCAGTGGATAAGGAAACCGAATCTTGCTTTTTAATTAACCATGACACCAATATGCAACCAAGAAAGAATGCACCACCAATTGTACTTTTTCTATTATTAGCACAACCTACCCAATCTGCATCTGTATAAGAACTTAAAGTAAAGTTAGTATCCCTAGGATACAATAAGCCAAGATTCAGAGTGCCATTTAAATGTCTAAATATCCTCTTGATAGCTGCAACATGTTTTTCTTTAGGATCCTATTGAAATCTAGCTAGAAGACAAATTACATGCATGATATCTGGTCTAGTAGTAGGTAGTTACAACAGTCTGCCAATCATGGATTTGTATTTGATTTGATTAGGCTTAGGTGAATCATCATCCTTAATTTTCAACCAATTACCATAGGAGTGCATACCGATTTGGAACCATCCATCCCTAACTTCTTCAACATTTCTTTTGCATACTTGGATTGTGAAATGAAAATCCATTTGTTTGTTTGATTGATTTGCAATTCAAGGAAGAAATTCATCTCACCAAACATAGACATCTCAAACTCTTTCTATATTTTTTCAGCAAACATCTTGCACATAGTTTCATTTCCTCCAAAGATAATGTCATCCACGTACACAACTACTATCAAGATCTTGTCATCTTCAATTTTGAAATAGAGATTTCTATCTGCAGTACCTTTGTTGAAACCTTGCTAAATCACATACCTATCCAACCTTGTATACCAAGCTCTGGGAGCTTTCTTCAAACCATATAAAGACTTTTTCAATCTTCATACCATATCCGGTTAATCTGACAACTGAAATCCCTCTAGCTATTCCATGTAAACTTGTTCTTCCAATTCTCCATTCAATAAAGCATACTTCACATCCATTTGATAATCCTTAAAATCTTTATGTGCTACAAATGCCAAAAAAATTATAATAGCTTCCATTCTAGCCATCGAAGCAAATGACTCCTAAAAATCTATGCCTTCCACTTGTGAGTAACCCTTACAAACAAGCCTTGCCTTATTTCTTATCACTTCTCCATTCTCATTCAATTTTGTTTTCAAAACCCACTTGCTTCCAATTATGTTCTTGTTTGCTTGTCTAGGAACCAATTCCAAAGTTTTATTTTTCTCAATTTGCATAAGTTCTTCTTTCAAAGCTTTCATCCAATGTTCATCCTCACAAGCCTCACTCACTATCGTAGGTTCAAATTTAGAAAGTAAGCAATAATTTACCTCAATTTTAGTAGCCTTGCTTCTTTTCAATACTCCTTTCCTCTTGTCTCCAATGATCTGATCTTCAAAATGATTCTTTTGCACATACTTAGTGGTTTTAGGAGCCTTTTCCAGAGCTTCTTCATCTTCATCTTCATTTTGCATTTCTTGTTCTTCAACCTTTTCTTCTTCTTCTCTGCAATTAGGTTCATTTGACACATATCCATCGACTTCAATTGAATTCTCCAATACTTTATCAACCTTGAAATTTTTTCTTTCTACAACCTTTCTCAACCTTTTATTGTAACATATGTAAGTTTTTCTTCTTGTAGAGTATCCAAGGAAGATACCCTCATCACATCTTGCATCAAAATTTCCTATATTTTCTTCATCTCTTATGATATAACATTTGCTTCCAAATACCTTGAAATACCTAACAGTAGGAATCTTTCCATACCATAGTTCATAGGGAGTCTTAGTGCTGTTAGCTTTTGCTTGAACTTAGTTGAGCACATAATCAACAATGTGAATTGCTTCTCTCCAGTAGGCTTTTGCTAGTCATACCTTTGTTATCATTGTTCTGGAAACTTCTTGAATTGCCATGTTCTTCCTTTCAACAACTCCATTATGTTGAGGATTTTTAGGGCCAGACAATTGTCTTCTTATTCCATTAACTTCATAAAACATGTTAAACTCATTGGAGGTGAATTCACCACCTTTGTTAGACCTCAAATTTTTTATTTTTATATCCATTTCATTTTCAACCATGGATTTGAATGTCTTGAATTTGTCTAATGCATTAGATTTCTCTCTAAGAAAAGTAACCCATGTCATTCTAGAATAATCATCAATCAAAAGCATAAAATACTTGTCACCTTGTAGACTTCTCACCCTTGTAGGACCACAAATATTTGTATGAATCAATTCCAACAATTCGGTAGTAGATTTTTCTTTTGTTTCGAATGTGTTTCTAGCATGCTTTCCATACTGACAATTCTTTCAAACAACATTAACCAAATTTGTGATTCTTGGTAAATATCTCACAACTTGTATTGCACTAATTCTCACCACATTGTTGAAATTCATATGACACATCCTCTGGTGCCATAACCAAGTGTCATTAATTTGAGACATAATGTAATATTCATCAGCTCCTTTCAGTTGATAGATGTTTCCTTCAATCATTTTTCCAACACCAATCATAGTTTCTGATCCTTTTCTGATTTCAAAATTTTCATCCTTGAACACAAGATTATATCCCTTTTTACACATCTAACCAACACTCAAGAGATTATGTCTCAAATCCTTAAAATAGTAGACACCACCAGTATTATGCTTTCCATCAAAACTGATTGAACATATCCCAAAGATCTTAGCACCAGAATCATCTCCAAAATTAACTAAGCATCCATCATATTTCTCAAGTTTAACAAACTTAATTTTATCACCGGTCATGTGATTCGAGCAGCCACTATCAACAACCCAGTAGTTATTTTCTTGTTTAGCATGAAAATTAGATACCACAGTACCTCCAAATTTCTCCAAAGCAGATTCCTTCACACATATTTTAGGAGTAGTTCCATCTTCTAAAGCTAGGAACAAGCATTCATTATCATCAAAATCTCCATAATCAGACTCATGATCAAAAATTCCATCATCTTCATTAACATAATATGATCTTTTGATCATCTTCCTTTTTTTTCTTTGTCTTCTCTATGTTTATTTCTTTTAGCTCTTTTAGGACATCTTGAAGAATAATGATCAATTTCACCATAACTAAAACATTTGAAAGGTAATTTACCCTTGTACTTATTGATGCCCTTCTTCATTCTTCTCACAAAGCTAGCTTCCACTTCATCTAAATCTTCCTTATTTGTTTCTTCAATCCAACTAGATTTAAAGGAAGCTTCTAGAGCTATTTTTCATTTTTTCCTCATCTCAAAAGAAGTTAGTGTACCAATCATCTGATCTATAGAATAATTATCAAGATTTACAACTTCCTTAATAGCAAAAAAAAATTCACTATAAAAATCAGGAAGATATCTAAGAACTTTCTTCACCAGTTTAGATTCTTTGAATTATGCACCAAGACCTCTCATTCCACTTACTAGCTCATCAAATTTTTGCATGTAGTTTGCAAGTGTTTCATCTTCAGACATCTATAGATCCTAAAAATTTTCCTTCAAGATTTACATCCTTGCTTGTTTGACTTTGTCATCTCCTTCATAGATGCTCTCTAGCTTATCCCAGACTTCTTTAGTAGCCTTCAAACTCATAACTTTGACTAATTAAATTTTTGAAAGACCATTCACAATAAGGAATCTTGCCTTAGCATTTGCCTCATGTACCTTGATCTCTATAGTTGTACTTAGACCATTTTGAGGTGCAACATATGCAGTATTATATTCCTTTTCAACTTTAAATCCATGTGATGGCAGATATCCTTCCATTTGTGTTTTCTAGAATGCATAATATGTGCCATTGAACTTAGGGCAATCCAAAGTAATCTTACTTGCCATCTCGGATCTACCTTAAGCAATTAAGTTATTCTTCCAAGGAACCTCACTTTGATACCAATTGTTGAAATGAACAAGACAATTGAGAGGGGGGTTGAATCAATTGTAGCAATTTATTCCTTCAAAACCCTCAACAACAATTAGATCCACATGCATTCATTAACACCTTATTCTATTAGTTTGATCAAACATGAAATGCAGATATTAGAAACTAAAATCACAACACCAAACACATAAGAACACTAAATTTACGTGGAAAACCTAATGAGGGAAAAACCACAATGAGGATTAACTCATAATATAGAGAATTCCAAAACTGAATACAAAGGGCCACTTCTAGAATATGACACACTGTCCAAAAGGTCTCATTGCCACAAAAAGAAAACAAGAAGATAGAAGAATAATTTCTCACAAAGAAAAAATTCTCAATGCAACAAGGAGTCCACCATAATTGCTCACACACATCCACAGTCTCACATGAAAGACATTTGATGCCTTCAACTCACTGCTTTCAGAACCCTAACATGAAATTCACACTGCTTTGCTTAAATTTGCATCACATTACACTTCCCTCACAACAATCTCAGATCTATCTTTCTTATTACTCTTTCTTCTCACAACTCTCATTAATACCATACATACTTATATCATCCTCTTCTTCAAAAAATTTCTCCAATGTCGACCACTAGCTATTATATATTCAAATTTTAAATAGGTCGGCACCTAAACATTCCTGTGGTGGATAGGAATGAAAGGCGACCTACATAAATCCTTAATTAGGACCCAAATAGATCCAAACACACTTCAACACGCTTCCACAAGCCTTGAAATTAGTGTTAAACACAAGGTGAACCAACACTCATGCAAAACACCATAAACATTAAGTACATACTTCCTTAGATCAAGAAAAAATATCCATATAGCATAAATCACTTGAAATCAATCTAGAACAATTCATGAACTATATAAGATTCATCAAATACTTCATTCAAGCTTGCATCAACAATTACTTCAATTCAGGACAACTAATAACCTTTTTTTGCATACTGATAAATGAAACTTACACTGTACTGCACCAAATAAACTAAAACCTTGAATACAAAAGGATAAAAGAATTATAAAAAACTTCCCAAATTTACATAACTTGAAACCAAATAGTAGATAAACATAGAGTGAAAACATTTCTCCTAGACAATAGAAAAAAATACTAAACAACTAGTTCACACACTGGTGAAAATATCTTGCACTGTACTATGATCCAAACACCCAAATTTTGAATGTAGCAACTACCAACAACCATAAACAATACCTCAAATCTGCACAAGCATAAAATCAACACAGAGCACATCTTAGAGCATACACTGAATACCTATAAGACACTATTTTCTCTATTTATCAAATTTTCTCAAAAGCACTTGGAGACCAAGTACTAGAGACATCATTTCAGCACACTTCACTCTAACACACTTTCAAATAGAAACATAAGGATAACTCCATGTACTCACAACACTTCTTCAACATCTCAACTATACATGCACAAACAATAAATCGTCTTTATTACAATTTTCTCAATATCGTCGACATATACAATCAATAGCTGACTTATTCTACACATAGTTGACATGAATGACAACACCAACTAGTTGACATCAATGAAAATACATCATACTTTCAACATTATCCCAATCCCAAAAATAAGAAAATTAACTTTCTCATCACCATATCCAATAAAGTTTTAAATAATCATAGGCTTGCTAGAATTTTGAATCAATTCAAAAACAATTTGGTTAATCAACATTCATTCTTCTACATCTATCCATCTTATTCTTCTATCTTTACTACTATCCAAGTATTGAATCTATGTGATATATATCAAAATATACATGAGGCTACCCATGGTTGATGACTGTCTATATATCATAAAATTCATCTACATCAAATATTTGATCTTTCTAAAGAAGTATCTTTGCATCCTCTTTGAGTTGAATTGATCTTGCATCATTTTCGTGATCTCAACCTAAAAATTAAAAAAATCACTTGATCTCTTGAGGGGATAGTATACCAACATAACTTCCTTCCACTGGGACAACAGTGTGGGCATTTGAAAAATCATGAATTTTTAAATTTTTGATTTGAGTAGTTGTATTGATTTGAAAAGCATTAGTCTTTGAGCCAATGTAACACCTACCTCGCTTCAAAGAGGGGAAAAATTTAGACACTTAAAATTGTCCTGATCAATATTGTGCATCTGAAATCAATCGCTAACACCTTTTTCATCCTAATTCACCTCTTTTCGACCATTTAATTAAATAATCTTAATTGTTTAATTAAATTCATCATTTTCTCCTATTAATCAAATAATCAACAATATCATGTTAATTCACCCTTTTCATACTAATTTTCATCCTGTTTAATTTAATTAAATAATGCGAATTATTTAATTAAATTCCCTGAGTCCTCTTATTTGATTAAATAATCTGAATTGTTTAATTAAACATCAATAATTATCCTTTTTAATTAAATGAGTAAATTGTTTAATTAAATTTCTAAATTCCTTCATCTTGCACAATTAAATAATATTCTAATTATTTACTTGACTAATTTCTTTCATCTCTCCAATTTCTCCCACTTGCAAAGGAATATTCCCATGGAATATTCCTCCAATTCAAATTCAAACCAATTTCCCTCTTAAATGGAAATATCTTGCACATTCCTCCTAAATTTTAGGATTTGTGTTTCCTAAAATCATTTTGAACTATTGATTAAAATTATCAATCCATGTCAACTTTCAATCTCCTCCATGGACTGAATTCTTGATCCATGCCGATTCCTCTCCTTAATTTGCATCCATTGATTAAGAAAATTTATCTTGGCCATTGATTCACCTATTTTTCCTATAAATAGCCTTCATTTCTTGAGCAATTCATCCACATTCATTTAGAGAATCTGACTTATAGTCATTTTCATAGCAATATTTATGAGCATTTGATCCATTTTCATCCATTTTAGCTAATCTTGCATCCATTTTCCACCCATTGCATTCATCTTCAAGCTTGTTTCAATCAAGGTATTGAGAAAGGGCTGAAATTCCCCATTAATTCAATGCCAATCCTCTAATGGGATGAGGTTTGATATATTAAATTAGGTTTCCTTGAAGTATTTCATTGATCTTTGATGTTTAATGGCTTCTTAGTTTAATATTTTTAAGAATTTCATTGGGAGCATGGCTTAATTAGTTAAATCTTGGCTTAATTCTTATAATTCAATCATGTTTAGCTTAGTTCATGATCATGTTCACACCTTGGAGGTGAAAACTAGTTTTTCAGTGTCTCCAAGCAATATCAGATTGAAAACTGAGTTGTCGACGATCTGGTGTTATTATCAAAAAATTTTAAAAAATTGGAATTTGCTTTTCCTATCACCAGTGTGCCAGTAATTATTTTCCTCCTATATGGATTTTCATTATTCCTATAGCTACCAATTTTTTGGTACGACAGGGATCAATTTTCCATTATTAGTATTCAGTGATGACCTTCCTATCATCTTGATGCTCTTTTCATCAGCTACTCCATGTTCTAGACAATTTTATTACATCTTGGTCTTCATTTTCCACTACCCCACTTTGCCAAGTTGTGCCAGGAATTATTTTCCACCTATAGTTATTTTCATTATTTTTATGTCTTCATTGGCCATTCACCTTCCATAGTGGCCAAAATGTGTTTTTATCTATGGCTAATGTCCACTTCCATGATGATGTCACTTTTGTATCCTTTCTTCTTAGTGAATGGTCTATGCATTATGGTACCTACCAAGTGGACTACATGGATGCCTTTAGCCACAAAGTTCTTTCTTTCATGTCATATTTGTTCCATAAGTTTCCTTATTACAACTCAATTTGTAGTGATCACTCATTGATATCCCACTACTGTCATCTCTTTGCCATTTGATCTTCAACATCCAATCAAAAAATGACAAATCACATGTCCTTCGGTAATTGGTAATTGGTAGTTTTAATTTTCTTTTTGATTTATTATTCATGTTTATTTTTCCCGGCATATGATGACTTGCCTCAGGGATGGGTCATTGATTAGTTGGGTGGTAAACTATATCTTTCATATCATCTATTGTACCTCTATATTATTTTACCATAATGATAATTCTAATACCTCATCTTGCCAATAAATTTTGATAAATATAGCCATAATTTCATGGTAACCCATCCTTACTTTGTGGTCATTTTCCATCTTTAACCACTCTTTTTGAGAAAATGTATTTTTATCTTACCAGTCTCTAACCATTGCTTCTTCAACTGCCATAAAATAATTTGCTACCACTTTTGTCACTGTACTAGCTTCTTAGAGCTCTCATGGTAGGATATTGTCATCTCCACCGAGAGCCTAATGCCTATTGTAGAGTTGAAAGCTCATAAGGAGGCTTACATTATTTTTCAACAAGCAGATTAAGATGTCTATTTTAAGAGGTTATGTGGGTATAATGATGACATTGCTTGATATTTCACCATGAGTTTCTGCCAAAATAAGGTGTGTGCAAGGATTAGAATTTTGAGTGACAACTAAGATAATTGAAGATGCCACAAAAATTCCATGAACCGATGATTATTGTCAAACTATTTCCAACAAAGTTTTAGACCTCAAGCTAGTCCAAAAGTAATTCTTGCAAAGAGGGGAATCTATGGAAATGAAGCATGAACAAGGTACAAAATTAGCCTTGCTACCTGCCCCTTGGAAGGATGTAGTGAAATTTCTCATCCAATATATTACCTGTGAGGGAAGGTATGTTTATTTTTTTGCCCATCATTTTTGGTTGATGTTGCATCTATGAAGGGGCATGTTGGTTAATGTTCCATATTATTTGCATTTTTCCTTGCAAAGAATGTTTAAAGGGATTCAATGTGGGTGGGAGTATACTTTAGCCTATCATGGGTTAATTATATTGTTGGTCATTCGTCAATTGAAACTACTTTACCCCCTAGTGATTGGGATTTCTTTGTTCACACTCAAGAGGGCTCCAGTTCATAGAATTTTAGTGACAGGGATATTGAAATTGAGGCAAGCCCTAAGAGCCCTAACAATACTCCTGGTTCTTTTGGAAGTGCACAATCTATAGATAAAAACCTTGTAACTATAAATACACCTGTGTAGACTCCTAACACAAGAAGTAAGAGGAAATTTTGTAATGAACCCTTTGTGACCAATACCTTGGTTGCCCATCAAATTCCTAATAAGGGGAGCTGAAAAAAAAAGAAAGTGACTGGTTCTATGGATAAATTGACAAATTTAGCTAATGTCTCTAGTAACATCATAGAACTTGAGCAAAAGGATAAATATTTTGACCTAGAAATTTTGGCCGAAGCTTTAAAGAAATAAGGGAAATTTGGTAGGGAACAAAGATGGCTCAATCAAATTTAACAAAAAGAACATCAAAGAAAGATAAACTCTGACATAGACAAAAATCTATTTGGTCCAGAAAAATTTAAGGAAACTCCCACTTTTGATGATATGCCTAATCCTAACCATGAAAATCGTACTGCCTCTTATGAGTGTCCTCCTAAAAATGAAACCTCTGAACAGGTGAATATTATTGATTAAAAAATGAAGTCCTACACAGGAAGATGTCCATCTCACTCCCAAATTGGGTGAAGAAGAAGATATTGAAAAGCAACTAGTAGAGGATAATGACGACACACAAGGTCAGATAGAGGAAATAGAATAATTGAGAAATGTGAGTTAGGAAGGAATTGAGGAATGAGGAATGAAGTTGAAAATCAAGGGTTTGAAGGGCTATCTAAAACTCCTATCATTACACCAGATGAAGAAAAAAAATTGAATGTAATAATTAAGAATATGGATGATGAGAAATATGATAAATCATTTGATCAACAAGAACAAGAAGCACAAGAAGAACATGAACTCTTTCTTAGACAAAAAAATATATGTATTGCAAGATCTAGTTACAAAACTTATAGATGAGAATCAAATTTTGGAGAATCAACTTCAAAAGGAACATTCTATCATGGAGTTGGGAGAAATAGAAATTAATAAAATGAGGGTAGAAATTGATCAAGTGACTACATTCCTAAAACTTCATAATCCTATCCCAAAACATGAGTAGCAAGTGGACACATTAAAGCAACTTTGGTACAAGGAAATTACTAATACTATGGAAAGATTGGTTTCACAATCTAGTTTATAATCCCTCTTTTGCATGAGGACATGCAAGATCTTCAGTTGGGGGAAATGATGAGAGGAGAAATCCCCTATTTTTACCATTCCTAAAGTACCTTTTTCCCTCCATTTCATTACTCTTTTCATCCTTCCTATCATTAATTGCATTAAAAAAGTAAAGATAATTAATAATTGTGAAGGAATTAAAAACTACTAAATATGTTGAGAATCATAAAGATGTTGATTTGTTTTGTTGGTTAACATGGAAGGAGATAAATAAGGTGGAGTTGCAACTTTCCAAGTGCATGGAGAAGGAAGCCGATTACCAGTTTTTGTTGAAAATTAAAAAAATACTCTTTATTGTTTAAGACTGTTTTATAGCTAGTGGCCTATGTTTTGCAATTAGTATATTTTTGTTTTGGTTTTTTGGTCGTAGGCCAAAAAAAATATTCTCATATCAGTTTTAAGAACAACATAGTTATCAGACCCAATATATATGTGTATGCTTTATAAATAAATTATAATAGTTAATAGATGAACTATGTTTTGCTTTTGAGACTATTCAAGTAGTATTGTGTGTTTGCATGAGTATTGCGGTGTAAAAAGGAATATCATATTTCATTGCCAAGTGACCAAGGAGGTAGGGCCCACTTCTTGAGTTACCTAGTGATATGTTCAGTTGCTTTACTTTGGTAATGTGTGGATTCATTTATTTTTTTATTGTGATTTAATGTTGTTTGAATTAATTGTTGTCACATTTTGATTGAATCATATTAAGTGGTATTATTTTTGAGTAAAACAAAAAAACTGTTTATTGATATTTTACAATGTTAATCTGTTTATTTGAGAGTTGAATCAAGAGTTACATTTTGGATTTTTTTGCACTATCATTTTGTAGACTATAATAGTTCCTATCAAAGTCTCTATTACAATTCTTGTCACACTTACCGACATAATTATTATCACTTCCAATCATATAACAGAATTAGGAGAATTAAAAAAATTATTTTATATAATTCTTGTGTTCTTAGATACATATCATTTTCACTTAGCTTGTTGCTTTCAGCCCTTAGAGATACAGCCCCAACATCTTTCATAAGTTCTAATTTCTCAGATTGACAAGGTACAAAACTAAACTACAAGCCAATATTTAGCCATAAACCTCAAGGTCATCCTACTCAGCTTTTTCCCAACAACCATCACATCCTTCAAAGTCTGCTTCATCCAAAACACATGAGTACATCAAGAAGTTGCAACAATATATTTTTCTTCTGTTGTGGACAAAGAGATTGAATCCTATTTTTAACTAAACCATGAGACCAATCTGTCTCCCAAAAATAATTCACTTCCACTTGTAATCCTCTAGTTATCAACACAACCTTCCCAATCAACATCAATATAGGAACTCAAAGAAAAAAATTGATCCTTTTTGTACCATAGGCCATAATTTGGAGTACCCTTCAAGTATTTGAAGATTGTTTTCATAGCTTTCTTAACCAAACATATTATTTGCAGAAAAAACCAAATATTCTCATATAGTAAGGTAGAATGCATTGGACATGTCCATAGATCTGTATGGACAAAAAAAATCTTCTAGAAAAAATTCAAAACATTCCAACAATCCTTCAACATTTCTTCACTATGCCAGTTCAGAACTCTATCTATATCTTTCACTTCAATAGGTACAAATACTTGAAATCTTGGATATAATACCTTCACACCTTGATTAACTTAACTTTTTGACTACAAGAAAAAACCCTTTTTTGCAGAGAGAAGCAAACCAAAATACCTTGAATTCACCAAAGAGAATACATTGTGAAAGCCTTATTTTTTCGAGACTTTATCTTTATGTGTGGTACACCAAATTGGAATGGAATCAATCAAAACAAGTGTACCAACCTTCACATACCATCTACCTTCACCGGGATCTTCAATGAAGGTTCATTTATGCATAGTAGATCTATACACTGACTAATTTGATCGAAATCTCCTTTCATGTTGAAATCTTCAACACCTTTTTCTTTTCAGGGGGAAAAAAGTTTTCGCAAGTGAAATATCCCTTTGATATAATGCCCTATCTCAGATTGTCTTAGAATCTTGTGCAAAGTGCACAAGTGTAGTATCATCTATCTTCTCATGGTCTTCTTTTCCGACCTTTTCATTTTCCTTCTTTTGTTGATTATGGGATTCAACCTTTTTTTGAACTAATGGCTTAGTAAAGCCACCTCTATAGTAATTTTCCTTATGTCCCATATTATTGCATTTGTGGCACACAATGTTGTGCTCTAGAACAAGGTTTTTTCTCTTCACTTTGTATTTTCACTCATCAACCTTATGGCCATAGTGTTGTAAGCATAGCAATATCCATGGAATAAAATAGTATTTTTTATTTGATGAATAAATGATCTTCTACCCATATTATCATTCATTCTTCTATCTCTATAATCAACAACCTTATGTCAAAAATATTGTGACAAAAGTAGTAACCTTTGTTGGCCTCCTACAATGATTTAACAACTAGGCCTTTACAACTGTGATTCAGAGATTGAACATGTAACCTAAATAACTATTTCCATCATCATGAAGGTGCATTTAACTTTTCAACCCAGGGATGCGAACTTGAAATGGTTCAACACAGTATGTGCACTAGGAATCCAAAGTAGCTATTTTCATTCTACAACTAAGAAAGACACAATGCTAAAAGTAAATTGCTTGGAAAGGAATAAAGTAAATGTTGAACATAAATCAAAAAATATACTAAATTTAAATTTATGACATAAATGAAAATCTGAACAAACCAATAGGAAACTACTTTGGTTGCTTTAGCTGCAAGAACAAACAAAATGGAATTCTAGTGGTTGTAGGAACAATCAGCACCAAATTCTTAACTAATTACTGAACATAAAGTAATATATAGGCTAAAATAAGCTACAAGATGGATTGTTCACCAAGTAGTCCCCGTTGGATGAGTATCCTCTAATACTAATGTAAACTCAGATACTCAAACTTAGAACTTCATTTTATTCACTAGAATCATGAGTACAAAAGAGTAGCATAACTGTATTGCTGAAAACTTAAGAATGCAAGTGCATCATTAGATCGTGCAACCTCTTGAGAAGGAGCATCTAATCCTTATTTATACTACCAAATAAGGAAGGCGGTCAGCTCCATGAATTGGGAGGATGCCATTTTAGGGAAAGTAGAGAAAGTGGAGAGGTGGTTACGCACGCATGGAATCTGGTCAGATGTGTCTGCCTCAACATAGATTTAGCACAACAATAACACCTATATTCTCTCAACATCAATAAAGATCATTTACAAGGTGGTTACATTTGATTTTCATAGGGAATCTCCTTTCATTGACCTCCTTTGACCTTTGAATGATTCCCTTGTTGGACATTATGGTGCATGCCCAGCTGGCGGTGTCTTTCTGAATTTAGTATCCTCAAATTATATATACATGGAAATGTTAGTACGCACAATAATTGGATATCTATAACCACCTTAAATAACATTCACTAACCACATGCAAAATTAATATAGATAGTCCATATAACATGCCAATGTCATTAAATATTTGTAGAAATAAGGTTAGGCCCAATGTATATAGTTTTGAGGAAATATCATAAAAATATCAACACTTAACATCAAGGTCCATGACAACTTCAACAAATAAATCATAAACTCTACCCAAAATTTAGGCCATAAACTAGACTCATCACTCCCCCCAACCTAAGGTTTTGTTGGTCCTCCAATAGGGGAAGGGTTGTTCTTCTACTTGGTCAATGCTCTAAAATTTGTAATTGATAGGTATCCTACATCAGTGTTTGCTATGTGTGAATCAGGGTCCCAATAGAATCATCCCAATCTATCCAATTTTCTCCATCTATGTCTCTCTGCAACAATATCATAGTGGTAAGACCTTAAGTTTGGCACGGGCCACATTAGGATGGGTGGATGAAAAGTCAAGGGAAGCCAAAATCATCCCTTTGTCCTTCCAATCTATATATATCTATCAATTCTTTTGAGTGTTGCAACATAGCTCTAGATGGAATGAGGCTCAACTTGTTTTAGCTCATCAATTAGGTTGTTCCATCTTTGTGAGAGGTATCTCTTCACAGTTTCCTTTTTTTCTTTTTCCTTCAACTCATACTCACTGTAGATTTATTTTATCCAAGACATAATCCTATTACCATAGCTAGGTCTGAAAAGCATTTTGTGTCATTCCCTATAAATGTCCCTTGGATTTCTTGATTCAACCCTGATGGTTAGAGGGATGTTGGATTCCATTTCCTTATAAGCCTCATATTGTTGTCCCCAACTGATCTCTTTTTGTACCCAAGGCTTAAATTCCATTAATTGGGCATCCCCAACATACAATAGTGGATTCCAATCATGGTCTTGAGTCACAACATAATTATGCAAATAAAACTCACAACAAATTCTTCATTTCAGGGGAAGCAATTTGATAAGCATTGAAAAATTCAATAGGAGTCTCAATGGAAGGGTTCAAACCTGAGACAATCCTTGCTAGCTTAAAAGAAAGATATTTCTCCTTCAAATGTAGAGCATATACCCTTGGAGGGGTCCTACACTCTAAAATATGTAGTACCAAGGCTGCCATATCATCCACCTTCTTATTCAAGGTGGCAATTTTTGCATCCTTGTCTTCAATCTCCTCATCTTTCTTTTAAATTTCCTTCTTGAGCCTGTGTTTCTCCTCCTTCCACTCTTCTTCCCTTCTTTGCATCTCTTTCCATAAATGCATAGCTACCATGTGCATTGAAAAATTAGGGGGGTTATGTATTCCTACCAACATTTTCCCTAGCATTGATGCTTGCTCTCCATATACTGCCAACTGTAAGGATTCAGGCTGTCCCATCAATTCTTGCTATAGGGGTACCAATTGTTCTCCCAATTATAGCTCTTACTGTAGGAAATACTACTCTTTCTCTTACTCATGTTGCAAGATCTCTTGCTGCAGGAAACCCCAATTTTTTTTCACACCCTTGATTCTCCACTTGTTTTGCAATATCAGCAAGATCTGCCAATGTTATGTTTGCTGATGTCTTAAATACATCCTCTTCCTCGACATTCACCTACCCCATTGGAGATTTTGTGTCCCTCTATGATATTTCTCTAGACTTAGGTCTTTCCTATGGAGGCATACCAAAGGTTGGCCTGGCTGGTCTTGATTTTCTGGGAGGGATCGCATGTTTTTCTTTGGCTGCAAGATAAACACTGTCATCCTTTTGCTTCTTAGAGCTTGGTACTTCTTGTTCTATTGGATACTTTTTAGCTTTTCCTTTTCTCATTTCTTCCTCTCTCTTCTATGGCCTATTTTTCATTAGGATGCCAAGTGGAACATCATCATCAAAATCTAGGGAGGAACTTTCTTTGTCTAAGTGCTATGTCCCAGAAGAGCTAATTTCTATGGTTTTTTTTGTTGTAGGAGGGTTTACACTAGGGCTTGCACCAGAGGTTGAAGCACCAAGAGTGGCTTTAGCCATGCTCAATATCCTACTAGACCTACGAGGTTGAGGTGAAACCCTAGGTTGCAAGTGCTTAGGTCTAATTTGATCAATTTTTATGAATTCTTCCTAGGTCATTCTAGACATATCATGCAGAGACTTTTCAACTAACAATTTAATTAGACAATGGTCTTCATCTCAAATTGACCATCATCAACTTCATGGTAAAATATCCTTCTAGGTACCACCCATAGCTTCTTGAATGCTCAATGGCCTGTAAATTCAGCCCTAGTTGGTGTCATTAATGTTCACCATTGGTAGGTATATAACACAATTCGTGCAGCCATGGGTCTAGGCGAGTTTAGTACAATGTCTTCATCAAAACCATCCAACTTCAGGAAGTATTCTAACCACCCATAGCTTCTGAATTCGGCCAAGTAGGGTGCATTTTACAGTAATACATCGTGCACCATGGGTTCATTTTGAATTAACCCACCTCCCATTGTCTGCAATCAAACAATCACTCTATAGTTTCCTTCCTCCAATTCTTGTCTGAAAACCAAATTCACCTTCCTGCAACACTTGCCAAATTTCCAATGCCAATGTTGACTGAATTTTCCCTTTCTACCTTTTTGTTTGTAGCTTGAGACTATGATAGGGTCAATAAGGCAAGGAAGGAGTAATAAAGGAAAGCTATGATGGAGAAAAATGGTAGCGGTAGTTGGTGTCACCTCACACATGCGAGTCATCCTCTCACTCATATTTTGAATCAACTCAATTTAAATTTTGTTGATGTAGACCACCATGGAATGACATGTGGGAAATGTATTCACATATTTTTCCTCCCCCCCAATCTAAATTTGTGCATGTGTCCTCACATGCAAGATGATGATTTGATATGGGTAGGGAATAATGGCATGCTATGGTGAACATCCATATTAATGTATAGCAATTAAATGAATGCACTAAAGACAATTAAGATATATCAATTAATGCACACATACTTGAATGTGTGGATAATTCATTTCAAATATTGTGGAGAAAGTACCATTCACTTTTTTAGGAAATAAGTTGAGCAATTAATGAAAATGAGGTGGAGTGGAATGAAGTGAAGTGATGGAAGATAGAGAAAGGTGGCACAAATGAGTGGGCGGATGGGTGAAGAAATGGACTCCAACAAAAGTGGAAGTATTTATTATGACAAATACATACCTTAATTAGCTAGGAGGGACACTAGTTCCACTTCCTTCGAATGCAAGAAGCTCGGGTGCAAGATGCTGAGTGAATTGCTATAGGAACTCCTCCTTGGAAGTTGGCTTGTGATACAATCTGAGGTGATGACCATTGATAAGAAACTTGAATCTGACTGGATCAATAGTAGAGAGCTGAACAACACCATTAGGGAATACTTCAGAAACCTCATATGGTCCTAGCCACCTTGTCTACAATTTTCCAACATTGTTCTGATATGTTGAGTCATAGAGTAGTGCCCAATCACCTGGCTGGAATTTCTTGTCCTTGATAAATTTTTCATGCCACTTTATTCTCTGATTCTACACTACCTCTGTGTGATGCAAGGCTATTATCCTCATCTCATCCAAAGCATTCAGCTGCATGATTCTTTCTCTTTGTGCCTCAAAGATTTCTATCCCCAAATCTACTATAGTCCTAAGAGTTTTATGTTCAAACTCAATGGACATCATGGATATCTTTCTATACAACAACTCAAATGGAGTGAAGCCTGTGGTTGTTTCTCAAGTAGTTCTATAGGACCAAACAACTTCTGGTAACATGTTTTCCCAATCCTTTCTATAGATAGCTACTATTTTTTTCAGAATAGCTTCAATTTCTCTGTTGGTCACCTCAACTTGGCCATTGGACTGGGGGTGATAAGGAGTAGACTTCATGTGTCTTATGTTGTACTCATTAACTAGTGCTGCAACAAGGGTTGATGTGAATTGATCCCCTTGATCAGTCACTATCTCTCTTGGAATGCCATACCTTTTGAAAATCTCCTCATAAAGAAATTTTGTAACCTTGTTATCTCTTGCATGCTTCATGGCCTTAACTTCTACCCACTTTATTACATAATCAGTGCATACCAAGATATAAGACTTACCATTTGATGAAGGGTCAATGGGTCCTACAAAATCTAATCCCCACTTGTCAAAGGGAGTAATTAATACCTGAGGGTAAATCGAAATCTCATTAGAATTGGTTGGTCTTCCCATTGTTTGGCATCTATCACATTTTCTTGTATACATTCCTGCATCCTTGTGGAGTGTTGTCCAGTAATATCCTATGTTTAAAATCTTCATTGTTGTCCTCTTGGCTACAAAATTTCCTCCACATGGTTTGTTGTGACATGCATGCAAAATATCATATGTCTTATCTTCTCCCACACATCTCCTCATGACATGGTCTAGTCCAGTATAAAACAAACATCCAACAATCCATGAGAAAGGAATTTTTTTTCAATGAGTGCCCTTCTCCCTTTTGAAGAGAAGTGAGGAGGAACCCTACATGTGACCAGATAATTAGCTATGTCAGCATACCAAGGTGTTTGTACACTGATGGAGAATAGATGCTCATCAGGAAAAGAGTCATCTATGGCTTGATTATCCCCTGGCATAGTCATCCTTGAAAGAAAATCTGCAACAAAATTTTCCTTCCTTGGTTTATCCACAATGGTTATGTCAAACTCCTACATCAACAATAACCATCTTGCTATCCTACCTGAGATCAAAGGTTTATTCATGAGATATCTAATGGCTACATGATCAGCGTACACAAAAATTTGGTAACCTGTTATGTAATGCTTGAATTTTTTCAGGGCATAGATCATTGCCAACATTTTTTTTCTATCACTGTATAGTTGAATTCATCTCCCTACAAATTTTTGCTGACAAAATAAATGGAATTTTCAATAGCTCCTTCTTTTTGTCCTAAAACTACTCATATGACATAGTTTGATGCATCTATATGGATGTGGAAAGGAAGCTCCCAATTAGGTCCCTTGAGTATAGGAGCATGAGTCAAGGCTACCTTCAAATCAGAAAATGCCTTGTCACAATCTTTAGTCCACTAAAATTCAGCATATTTAGTGAGAAGAGTATACAATGGTATTTCTATTTTTCTAAAATCCTTGATGAAACACCTATAATATCTTGCATGGCCTAAGAAACTCCTAACATCCTTATGTTTTGTAGGTGTGGGCAGATTTGTGATTACCTCAATCTTTGTAGGATCTACTTGAATTCCTTTGTGGGAGATGTAGTGGCCAAGGACTACACCTTCCTGCATCATCATGAAGCACTTTTCACTATTTAAGGACAAATTTTTGTCTTCACATCTCTGTAGGACTCTTCCAATATTTTCTAATGCCTGATTGAAATTAGCACCATAGGTGGTAAATTCATCCATGTAAATTTCCATGCAATTAAGAGAGACATCTGAAAATATGCTAATGACTACCCTCTGAAAGGTTGCAGGTGCATTGCATAAGCCAAATGGGATTATTGAGTAGGCATAGGTCCCCCATGGATAGGTAAAGGTGGTCTTCTCCTAGTCTTTTGGTGCAATTTGGATCTAGTTGTAGCTACTGAATCCATCTAGAAAAGAAAAGTATTGCTTTCCTGCAAGTGAATCCAAAACTTGATCTATGAAAGGTAAGGGAAAATTGTCCTTTTTGGTGGTAGCATTGAGTTCCCTGTAATCAGCACAAACTCACCATTTCCCTCCTTTATTGGGAAAAATCACTAATGGAGACACCCACTGGCTATCTAAAATGGGGTAGATAAATCATGCATCTAGCAATTTCTATAGTTCCCCTTTTACAATTTCTCTCAATGCAAGGTTAATTCTTCTTTGTGGTTGCCTCACTAGGGTGCAATAATCTCTGATGTAAATTATGTGAGTGCACAACTTAGGGTCCAATCCCTTCATATCATGATAGTCCCACACAAATGCATGATAGTGGGTCCTTAATAAATTTGTCAATAACAATTGTTGTTCTTCACTCAGTTTTTTGTGAACATTCAGATATTTTCCTTTTGACACCTGCACTTGTGTAGTTAGCTCTATCATGGATACTTCATTAATGCATGCTACCTTGAGTTCATATGGCAGAAATGTATGGGACATACCTGTTGCTGCAAGAAGTCTGGCTATAGGAAGAGTGGTTGCAGGAAGAACGTTTGCAAGATCAGTGGCTATAGGAAGAACATCTACAGGAACAGTGGCTACAAGAAGAGCATGCAAAAGTGTCTTGACTAGAGTAGCAGAATGTGAAGATGATGCTTCCTCCACTTCACAATGGTTCTGAATGATGTTATCCAATACTTTGTCTTTGTCTTGAAGCTACATGAAATGGCTTCTGCCTAACATCATAAGTTGTGCCACAGAATTAACTTCCTCAGCCTCTTCACCGACATGTGGCCATACAGGATTATCCTCATCATGGGATAGTTGAGCTGGAGGATAAAGAACAAGATTTTTGGTGCTCTTCCCATCAGAAATGGTCATGTCACTTGACTGACATCCAATATATGCATCTGTAGTTGCTAACCATTTCCTTCCAAGAATAATGGGATACTCGCCTAGTGTAGCTTTAGGAGAAAGAATCATGAAGTTTGTTGGGTACTCCCAAGAGTCTAGAATTACCACAAGGTCCTCCACTATACCATCAGGCTTAACAATAGAACTATCAACAAGCTACAAGATAGTAGGATTATATCTCATGCTTGCAACATTTAGTTGCTGCAGGATGTCCTTAGTCATTACATTTATTGCTACCCCTAAATCAATCAGAGCATTCTTTATTTGAATCCCAATTATAGCAACTACTACCACAAGACTAACTGGATCATTGTACTTGGGGATGGTCACTTTTCCAAGCATGATGTCAACTAGTTGTTTGATGTAGAGTGAGCAGGGGAAGACAACAAACTTAGATGATATAGACTCTTGCTTGGTGCTTCTCTCAAATACTCTTTATGTGGACCTTTCCAATCCATTACTCCTTCAAGGAAAAGACCCAATTCACCTAGAGTTCTTATACTCATACAACTAAGAGGGCTTGGAACCACTTAGAACATGTTTAATATGTCTAATCCAAAACATAACACCCTAATTTTCACTTAGGAACCCCCATTTTCCCATCACTCTAAGTATTAGGCCTTTTTAACCTTATAAGCCTTGCAGCCTTGCCTAGGAGGATAGTCAATATAAAATCCACATACAAGCCTATATCAGGCCCAAACCATTGAATTTAGTTAAGCATTATATGCCCCTACAAGGCCCCAAAACCTCCCTTTGTGACAATGAATAGGAAAAGTGCAGTGGACCAAAACAACGTTGCTCCAAGAGGCCTAGTTGGTTGGCTACAATAGGATTTTTGTTTATCTAGGCTCTCCCCTTCACCCCAAAGCCTCAAAATAGATTCTTATAGGATAATTACATCCTTTTCCATCATTCCTAAGTGCCTTCTCTGTCAGAATCACCCTAAACAAGCAAAACTCAACTTTTTTACTTCACAATCTAGGCCTGTCACATGAAGATGCCAAGCCTAAAACAATGCACATCTTCCTCCACACAACATTCCATTCTCCAGAAATTTTCAAATATGAAAATATACACAAAGAAATTCCATCCCACCAAGAATGAGATTTATTACAATGTGGAGATGGAAGAAAGAGCCATTCTTCAATCAAAACCCTAGTTTTAAGGGTTTTTAGACCTACCCCAGCTAAAATGGCAATATATTCTGTTATACTCGATGAAAATCCACCAAATCACCTCCAAATGAAATATAGGTCTTCACTCTATCCAACAATAATAGGATTATACCCGTACAGTATGTACATAGGTCGTACCATGCAGAAGTACATGGAATTTATAGACAAAATTTCTAGAAAACAACAAGTTTTTACATTAGAAATTCAAAATGATTCATCAACAACCATGCCTTAACCAAAAGAGGCTTATTTATACCTTCAAAAACCCTTCCCAATGTCCTCCAACTGAAATTTTAATTAGCTAGATGTTGGGAACTAACAAAACTTCATTTTAGACACCAAATTTCCTAGTTAAGGAAAATTACACAACTTCCACAAGCCCAAATACAAAGAGCCTTTAAGAGTTGTAAAAAGGCATCAAAACAATCCAAAACATCAAGGAAAATCCCTTCAAGCACCTGGTTGCATCATGGAATCTTGATTCTTTAATTTTCCATGGTACACCAAGTTTACAAGGTGACGAAGGAGACCTTGTTATTACATTAAAACTTAACACTAAGACTAAAAACCTACTACTAGTCATTGAAGATGGTCCTTAGGACCTTATTACATCATATTCAACTTGACATCAAAAAAAAAAAAACAAGGCCTCAAATAGGCATGGAGACCCCAAGGTTCCCTTGCACCATTGTCCCACCACATGAACTGTATTTGGGTTTTTCTTTTTTCTGCTTGGCTTTTTGCAATATGCTTCTTTGATTTCCTTGCCATAGATTGGGAAATCTTTTATGACCTAAAATAGAGGTATTTGGACACATATATGCTTCAAATGATCCAAGATGTCAAAGGTTGTGTTCTCCTTTTCTTCCTTTTTCTTGGAAACTTCCAATCTCTGAGGAAATGGTGGTTCTTTTTTAGTCTGCTTGACTTGGACTGGTTCAAGATTTTTAGGTGCACTTGGTTGGATGGGATCATTTAGAGGCTCCTCTTCCTCTTCCATAGGAAGCTCAGTGATAATGAGCTTGGAAGGGGCTGGTAAATTAGTTCCTGAATGCAAGTGGATGTCACTTACACTCATAACATATGTAGGGAATTGGTTTCAATCAACAGAGTATATAGGCTACTGTTGTGGTTTCTTATTCGGATTGGGTGTGAGCTGAGCTAGTAGCTGAGTAAGTTTAGGTGAATTTGAGCTTGAATTAGAAGGGGGAGGCATTATAGTAGGTTATTGGGGCTGAGAAGGTGGCTACATGTAACTGGTTGTCTGGGTAGTCCATTGTTGTCCTCCCCTCCATTGATTTGTTTGTTGCCAATTTTCTGGAGGTGGTTGCCAATGCCCTTGAAATTGCTGCCAATTCCCCCGAGGTTGCTACCACTGGGGTGAAGAGTTTTTATGATTGGTCCAAGCATTTGGAGGGTTACCCAAAGGCTATGGTGGATATCCTCCATAGCTGGATGGATATGGGGGTTGTCATTGGTTACCAGGTGAGAGTGGATCTAGTGGCATACCTTGTCTTGGAGCCCAAGGCCTCCTTTGTGCAACATAGCATACTTGATCTTCTTCAATCTGGATTGGTTTGAACTCAAGTGGAATCTGCTTACTTTCAATATTAGCTACCATCTTGCATCTGCATTCCTTCTTTTGTCTGCAATGGGGGCAATAATTTTCCAACATTGCCTCTGCCTCCTCTTGTTTCTTCTTGGTCGTAAGTGTATCTAGTTGAGTAGCTAGATTGTTTATAATGTCTTGCTTCAAATCTACCAACAAGTGTGTGATCTCCATCCTTGAAACTCCACTAGTAGATGACTTACCCATAGAGGATTGGTAAGCTCTCCCTTTCTTTGAAGCTACCCTAGAATAGTTCTGACATATTTTCTTGATATCCTCCCAAGGAATTTCGGAGATATCTCCTTCTCTCATCAGGTCCAAAGCATCAGTGTAGTTGTCATTAATTCCTCTAAGGATTTTTTTTTTGTGAGACTTCATTAAGTGTATGGTGTGGATATTTTTGTAGGCAAAACATAAACCTTGCAATGTAATCCTCTAGGATCTCATCTTCCTTTTGCTATATCCTAAAAATGTCACCTCCTCTCATGTCACTGTCCCTGCAATACTCCTTGTATTTCTCAAGGAATTTTGTCTTCATGTCCTCCAAATTTTCCACAATATCTCTACTTAGGCTCATGAACCATCTTAATGTAGCTTCTTTCAGAGTGGTAGGAAATAGCTTAAGCCTATGGACATCGATGGTATAGTCATAACTCTTGCAGAGCATATCAAACTCAAACAAGAAGGTATCAAGATCTTCTTCTGTGACAAGTCCATAAAACTTGGGAAGTGTTGAAGCAGGGATATTTTGATGTTTTCAACTTCATTTTGATGGGCAGTGGGGAAAGGAAAAGCTAGTTGGTCGGGTCTGTTTCAATTTGCATCACCCATGCTTGCTTGATGTAGTTCCAAAGCAAAGGGATTCTCAAGCTAATTTTGGTCTGCAGAGGAAACTTCAGAGCTAGTCAAATTAGGAAATGCATTAGCAAAGGAGTGTGGATCTTATTCTTCTTCTTCTTCTTCTCTTGGAAGGTTTTGATATTCAACTAGCTAGAATGGATTAGGATTATTAGGAAGAAATCTCCCAAAAGCATCTCTTCTCCTTCCTCTATGCATGCAGTATCAACTCACTATCAGCCGACTCACAGAAATAATTGGTAAAGAACAAGGGGGGTCATTACTTCCTAAATGAGGGGTATACTAAGAACAACTTTTAGAAATACTATAGCAAGAAAAAATACCAATGAATCCAAAGAACTCCCTAGTTTGACACCATCCCCGGTAACGATGCCAAAAATGTTGGCCTCCTACAATGATTTAACAACTAGGCCTTTACAACCATGATTCAAAGATTGGACATCTAACCTGAATAGCTATTTCAATCATCATGAAGGTGCATTTAACTTTTCAACCTAGGGATGTGAACTTGAAATGGGTCAACATAGTATGTGCACTAGGAACCCAAAGTAGCAATTTTCATTCTACCGCTAAGAAAGACACAATGCTGAAAGTAAATTACTTGGAAAGGAATAACATAAATGTTGAACATCAATTAAAAACTATACTAAATTGAAATTCATGAAAAAAATGAAAATATGAGAAAACCAACAGGAAACTACTCTATCTGCTTTGGTTGGAGGAATAATGACATAATGGAATTCTAGTGGTTGCGGGAATAGTTAGCGCTAGATTCTTAACTAATTATTGAACAAAAAGTAATAACTAGGCTAAAATAAGATAAAGGATGGATTGCTCACCAAGTGGCCCCCCTTGGATGAGTATTCTCTAATACTAATGTAAAATTATATACTCAAACTTAGAACTTCATTTTATTCACTGGAATCATGAGTACAAAAGAGTAACATAACTATATTGTTGAAAACTTAAGAATGCAAGTACATCATCAGATAGTGCAACCTCTTGAGAAGGAGCATCTGATCCTTATTTATACTACCAACTAAGCAAGGTGGTCAACTCCAAAAATTGGGAGGATTCCATTTTAGGGAAAGCAGAGAAAGTGGAGAGGTGGTTACGCGCACATGGAATTTGGTCAAATGTGTTTGCGTCAATGCAGATTTAGCACAACAGTAACACCTGTATTCGCTCAACATCAATAAATATCATTTACAAGGTAGTTACATTCAATTTGCATGGGGAATCTCCTACCATCGACCTCCTTTGACCTTTGAATGATTCCCTTGTTGGATGTTATGGTGCATGCCCAGCTGGCGATATCTTTCTCAATTTAGTATCCTCAAATTATATTTGCAAAGCAATGTTAGTACGCACAATAATTGCATATCTATAACCACCTTAAAGAACATTCATTAAACACATGAAAAATTAATATAGATAGTCCATATAACATACCAATGTCATTAAAGATTTGCAGAAATAAGATTAGGCCCAATGTCTATAGTTTTGAGGAAATATCATAAAAATATCAACACTTAACATCAAGGTCCATGACAACTTCAGCAAATAAATAATAAATTCTACCCAAAATTTAGACCATAAACTAGACTCATCAACCTTGAAAGGATTGATTTAACCTATAAGGAGCATGCTATTTTGTAGATGGATGACTTCTAAATCCTTTTTGCTATCGGTCAAGATCAGATCCACTTTCTTTCTTGCCATTTTGAACAGTCTTTGCACCTCTGGAACCATTCTTTTTAGAGTCTTTAGTGTAAGCTTTTTCCTCCTTTATTTTAGGCCTTTCAAATGTTTTGGATCTATCCTCAGGATCAAACTTCTCTCCTTTTTCAATTTTTCCCTTTTCTCTCTTTATGGTATTCCTGAGAGTGACAATCTCCTCCTCAAGCTTTAAACATTCAACAATTTTATTATTGAGCTTGATATTCAATAAATCTTCAATCCTCTTACCTTCTTCAACCCTTGTTTTCAAATTAGAGATCACACATTCTACCTCTTTTAGTTTTATTTCATGTTCTTTTCCTTTTTCAACTTGTATTTTCAATTTTTCATTTTCTTCCTTTGATTTTGTAAGCAAGCTTTCGTATTTCTGATTTAGTCCCCTTGCTTCTGTAGTGTCATAAAATTGCACCCCGTGGCAATTTCACCTACACTTTTATCCACTTAAGTGTCCACTTCCTTAGTATTTGTGTAGGCTCATTTTATCCCTTTCATTAGCCTTTCCCTTCTCAAGATGCTCAAGACTCCTTTTGAGCGGCTACCTTCACACATTAGCTTTATGTCAAACCTTGTGTTTTCCTCATTCCCACTATTTTGTGGTGTGGTTTGTCTAGACACTAGCATGTCATGCAGACATCTGTGCATTGTGCTAGTGTCCTATGACATTTTGATGTTCAAATGGCTATTTCTAGGTTCCTTACCACTTTTCACTTACCTTTGTTGATGGTAACAACTTGGGATGCCTTATAATGGATTGAGAACCTTCTTTTCCCTCCTTTTCTATCTTTTAAATCCATCTCTTTCATTCTATTGATCTCTCTTGGTATTTTCTATCGTGCTCTCTCATTCTCTCCTCATTTTCTCATGCTCTATTGATTGCACAACTCTCTATAGTTTGCAACAACATTGTAACTTCCCTTTTTCTAAAAATAGTAGTTACTATTTTTAGTAAACTTGATTTCCAAAATAGCCAATTAGGACCTGTGGATGAATTGGGTAATTTGGATTTCCAAGATAAATTTATTAAATCATTTTTGGGAGAAAAAATAATATTTATCTTTAATTTATTTTCAAGGGTGCAACTTGGGCATTGGAATTTGGGAAGAGTTATTTTAGCTAAAAAGGAAGATTTAATTGCTTATGACAATAATTGTTATAAAAGAAAATCTTTTTTGGAAATGGATAATTTCATGGAGGCCAATTGGGAAAGGAGTTAAAAAATAAATAAATGCAAGATCCATTCATGGCATGGATTTTTGGTACCCAAGAAGCTTCATGAAGAAGGAAACACATAAAATGCAATTTCTTGCCTTTTTGGATTCATTCATGCATATTTTCCTTCATAGGTTTTTGTATTCTTTTAATGCTGGAAAGACAAAGAAGATTGGATATACAAGGATGATAAACCAATGGTATTAATACTCAATGGAAATGGTTTCTATGGGTCTCTAAGGGAAATTTCATTTAGAAGTCGCAACAGTTGTGAGTTTCACAATTTTGATGTTCTTTTTGTCAAACAAATTGCAAGAGTTTGAGTAGTTTGGTGTGCACAGTGTGGAATCATGATTTATTTTTTGTTTTCTATTGTTACCAAAATGCATTTACTATAATAATCTATTTTGAGGCATGATTTTTCATTAATATTTTTTTGTTAAACATTATTGTGGAGTTTTGTGAAGTTATTGAAAGTTTCTTACAATTCGGGTATGTAAAAACTTGATTTTTGGAGTTGTTTTGAATAGAATTTTGGAGCGGATGTTTTTAGCTATTACTAGATGTTATTAACAAAAAATATGTTGTAAACATCATGTTCCAAATATTTAATAATATTCTACTTTGTTTTCAATAAGTTTTAGAGCTATTTCTTGTGTTTTGATGAGCATTTTGATATACCCGATCTCATTGTTTCTTCATAATTGTTGAACTTTGAATTGGTTGTGAAGAGTATTTCAAAAATATAATTTTTAAAAATTGTGGCAAGGGTTATTACAAGAAATAATTTATTGGTTTAAATTTGAAAAAAAAAATCTAGCAAGGTACATTATAGTGGTATCAGATCCATGATCTTGCTAGCCTAAGGGTTTGATCATATTTTGCAAAGGAAAGAGAAGTTAAAAGATATATGATCAAATGGAATATTTGGCCAGAGATCTAGCATCCATTAGGGATACATATATTAATCAAAATGAAGGATTTATAAATGTAACTCCATACACTAGTTATATCACTTAGATGCAGAGCATGATGACCATCAAGGGTCATAGAAAACATTCAAATTCTAGTGGAAGAGATCTTATGAGCAAAGTCATGAAACCTTCAAATTCCACTTTTTGATGGATAAGACCAAATCTTAGTTAGAGCTTGGTTATTTGAGATGCAAGGTTGTTACTATTCCAATTCCATGGCAGAGCAAGTTTCCATTCAGTATGTGATCTTGCACCTTGAGGGAGTTGCTCATGATTGTATGTACCAAGGTATGAACACCCAAGATCACATTCAAGTAAATTTATTTGATGAGTTTTATCAAAGGTTGATTGATAAATTTAAACAAAGGGTTGAAGAGGAGCAGGTAGTTGTAGAAAAGTCCATAATAGGAGAGTCTAATGCAGTGAGTGCTTTGAAGCATGATGAATGTGTCAACAAGTTTCAAGATGATTCTTTGGACATGTGTGCCATAATGGAGGATAAGGTTGTGCATTAAGAAAAGGAGAATTTGATAGCCTTGAATCCCATCTTGGATTAATCAAATGATCATTCCAAGCTTAATGTCTACTATGATGTTTCTAGTAAAGTAGATATTGATAAAGAGATCTCTATTACACTTTCAGATTATGGACATGGAGGAGACCAAGAGAAGGATGTTGATGAAGATTTCAGTCCTAGGAGGAAGGAGAATGAATCCCTCAAAATGGTAATCACACATGAGAAGTATAGTGAACATTTACACCTTGATTTCAGAAACCAACCTTCTTTTACTTGGGATCTGGGTGTTTTAGCATCTAAGTATGATGTGGTACTATCTTGGGATGAATTTATCTTTCATTCCATTGTTGTTTCAGATTCATCCTGGGAGACATGCATGGAGGATGGCATTGAGGAAGCTAATACTGGAAGGTATGATATTGATCACAAATATGATTTATTATTATTTGGTACTAATTTTGAGAAAAGGAATAGAAGTTTTGATTATGAGCTAAGGCACAATAGAATTGCTGATTTGGATTCTCAAACCAATGCAACAAATTTTCATCAAGAGGGAAAAGAAGAATTTTATGATATTTGGGACAACCATGGTGATGATAGGTATGAAGAAGGTTCTTATTTTTGCATGCAATACAATGATAGTACTTTAATCTTGAAAAAAATTAAATTTCACGAGGAGAGTTGTAAGAATAAATTCTTGGTGTCTGCTGAAAATATAGTGCAAGTTTTTATCTAGACTGGATAGTATGCAAAGGCATGCAGAAAGCATGATTCCATTTGCACCAAGAGGCCAAAATAAATTTATGTTTCCTTTGTTGATTTACAAAGAATGAAGAGCACCATGGGATGGATTAGAATAGCCTATTTGCAAATGATACACCATAGAGGTATAGCTAACAATTTTGTAGATGAGACCATGCCCATGACAAAGAAATTAAGGGAAGAGGTTAGTGAGCTCACCAGTGAGTTTAATTCTATGAAGCTTTCTCTAGAAAGTGTCCAAGAGGCATTTCTTAAAGATAATGATCATCTCTATGAAGCTCCTCAATTGAGAAAGAAGGAAAGAAAAAGAGGGGCCAAGGATGATGAACAAGTAGTGGATGATCTAGATTGCATCTAGGAGGAGTATGATCTGGCACATTCAAATAGTAGGATTTTGGACCAGCAAGAGGATGGACATAATTTTCATATTTTTGATAATCCTATATTTATTATGGAAATTGATTTGAACCATGATAATCCTTTATTTGAGTTGGAACTAATAGATTGTAGTGATGAGATTGGAGTTGATTACAAGACTTGGGACTCAGATGCAATTCCTTTCTATGAGATGTTGTCTCAAGATTAGAGTAATGGGTCAACCTACAATATAAGTACTCCTTCCCACTCTTAGATCAGTTTGCACATGAATCTATATCCTAATTTGTAAATGATTCAGATGATCTTTTTACCCCAACAACCAAACATTTCTTTGCTGAGATTGGATGGTAGAGGTAATTTGACTATAGGATATGTTCCGATTGCTACTTCCATACTCATCTCTCCTATGTTTTCAATTGGATTTCATATTTTTCATTGCTTTTCTTATATATTTTTGTTTGTTATAAAGACATATTTTCTTGAGCATATTGTTCTTGAGAATAGGCAGAATTTTTGGCAATTGATTGCAAGTAATTTTTAGGACATAGTTCATTCTTTAATTGCTCCCACTTTGGTGAGAAATGTTGACTGTAGATACTTCATGGAGATGGTATATATGATTCCAAATGATAGCTTAATGATTGCAATGATTCAGGTGTGTTGGTGTGCCCAAAACTTTCCATTTGACACTTGGAGGTTATAGTGATGTGATAGTGATTGATTTTGTTTATATTTGTGGCATTGTTGCTAGCGATTATGCTTTATGGTCAAGTGGGATGTCTTTTTTTTACTTAGGATCATGACTGGCAGTTAGTTTTCTAATATGGTCTTCTTTGAGTTACTATGGCAGGACATATTCCATAGCATTGATTCTAGTCTTCTCAAAAAATTTAGTATTGGGTGGGATGGCATTTCCTTTGTGAGTTTCCAGTTGAGGAAATTTCAATTGGAGAATGATGATTTGTTAGAGGCATAGTCTCAACATGGTATTTGGGTCAAATGGTTTCATATAGGGAATTATTGTTATAATACCTTTTATCACATGTATGCTAGAGTTCGTATGGTTATTTAGGAACAACTTACATCTTGCACCAAATCAACAAAAAAGTATGTAGATAGGAAGAGAGTGAAGGGAGCTTTTGAAGTTGGTGTTTTCTCTAGTTTGGGGGTGCATTCTAGTTTCCATATTGAAGACTTCCTTGGATTGCATCCATGTCACATGGAAAAAATTAGAGAAAAATGGTTCAATGAAATTCATAATGCCATTAGGGAGGAAGGAGAAGTAACCAATGAGCTAGGGGTGCCAACAATTTGTAGGATGCACAAAGTCTCTCATGAATTAGGTTTCTAGAGAGTAATGAGGTAGAAAATAGTGATTCCCTTTGAGTTACCACCATCAAAAGAAGAGAGGAAGAAGGGTTGGTTTCCTGTCAGAGTTTGGGAAGAGAGGCTAGTAAATAAGGGTATCATTGAGCACTCAACCAAATGGAAAGACCTACCTAGTGGAGATGGAATAGGGGAAAAGATAGGGGATCAACACCATATAATCCTTCATTTATTGAGGAAAAGCAATCTTGAGAAGGTAGGACTTTTAATTTCCCTTTTTCTAAAAATAGTATTTACTATTTTTTAGTAAACCCAATTTTCAAAATAGCCAATTAGGACCTACAGATAAATTGGGTAATTTGGATTTTCTAAAATAAATATATTAAATCATTTTTTGGAGAAAAAATAATATTTATTTTTAATTTATTTTCAAGGGTCCAACTTGGGCATTGTAATTTTGTAAGAGTGATTTTAGCTAAAAAGGCATATTTAATTGCTTATGACAATAGTTGTCAAAAAAGAAAATATTTTTGGGAAATGACTAATTTCATGGAGGCCAATTGGGAAAGGAGTTAAAAAATCAATAAATGGAAGATTCCTTACATTCGTGGCATTTATTTTTGGCACCCAAGAAGCTTCATGAAGAAGGAAACACATAAAATGCAATGTCTTGCCTTTTTGGATTCATTCATGCATATTTTCCTTCACAGGTTTTTGTATTCTTCTGAGGCTAGAAAACCAAAGATTGGATCTCCAAGGCTGATAAACCAAGGATATTAAGACTCAAGGGCAGTGGTTTCTATGGGTCTCTAAGGTAAATTTAATTCAAAAGTTGTAACAGTTTTGAATCTCATAGCTTTGATGTTCTTTTTATCAAACAAATTGTAGGAGTTTGAGTAGTTTAGTGTGCACAATGTGGAATCATGATTTATATTTTGTTTTCTATTGTTACTAGAATGTATTTAATGTAATAATATTTTTTGAGGAATTTTTTTTCATCAATATTTTTGGGTTAAACATTATTGTGGAGTTTTGTGAAGTTACTAAAAATTTCTTGCAATTTGAGTCTGTAAAAACCTGATTTTTGGAGTTGTTTTGAATAAAATTTTGGAGCAGATGTTTGTGGCTATTAAAAGATGTTATTAAAAAAAAAAATGTTGTAAAAATAATTTTCCAAATATTTAATAATATTATACTTGGTTTGCAACAAGTTTTAAAGCTATTTCTTGCATTTTGATGACAATTTTGATATACCCGATCTCGTTGTTTCTTCGTAATTGTTGAACTTTGAATTGGTTTTGAAGAGTATTTCAAAAAAAAAAAAATTAAAATTGTGGCAAGGGTTATTAGAAGAAATAATTTAATTTTTTAAATCTAAAAAGATATTTCCATCAAGGGACATTACATCTCTCACATTCTCACAACGTTGTCTACGACTCTTTTGGCTCTCACAACTCTCTCTCTCTCTCTCTTTGGCTTCCTCAAGCATTGTAGGTGATATATTTCTTTTCTTGTTTCTTTAAGCATCTTATAATTTCTCAAATCCCTTGACTATGTACTTTATCATCATGTCTATTATCTTGTCCATTTGCTTTCTTTTCTATTATTCTATTATTCTATCTATCTATCTAGATGTTCGTGGAGGTGGGAACATTGAAACGGGGATTTGTCTGAGGAAAGACCCTGAAAAGCCCCAAAAAATTTCCTCATTCTTATGTGTGTAGGTATTGAAGACATTCATTTGCTAGAGGATTCATTTCTTGGTCTATTGTGAACACTCCCTTTCTCTTATAATTTATGTTCCATTTAATTTACATCTCATTTAGTTCACTTTATTTCAGTTCTATTATACTATGTTATTTCTTTACATTTCAAGAGTTCTTATAAATTCAAAATAGTAGTAGTCATTTAAGTTGTTTTCTATGATATTCTTGGTTTTTGGTCCATATGAGATGCTAGTGTGCCTCTTGGACACCAGCGTGCTATGATGTCTTCCTTTGGTTGAGAACTTGTTAGTCTATCTAGAAAACCTCTATGAAATGCTCTTTTTGATTATGTAACTCTTGGATTTTTATTCTATCACTTGAGCTCTATTCCTTTTTATCTTATTAGGTAGTCTGAGGTAGTTTAGGACCATTTTCTTCTTGAACACTCTTTCTTTTCTTGAGACTCAAGGATAGAAAATTTCCTCCTCTATAGCTTCATTTAGGTCTTTCAGAGTAGATCATATTTTTCATTCGAATTTTATTCCCTAATCATCTTAATTGAAGTACCAACCTTTAGTTTCCATAGATTCCAAATCTAGATCAGAGGAAAACATATATTCATCACTCAAGAAGCAAGACTCCTTGAATTTCTCAATATTACACTTTCAATCACTAGTATTGAAAGTCATAAAGAGAGTTCCATCATTTGAAACATTCTCCTCATCTTCAGAGGAGCAACTACTTTCTTTGGAATAGAGACCCTTTTAAACTTATCTCTTTTATTGCTATTATTTGATTCTTTATAAGAACATTTAGATGTAAAATGACCTATTCGTCCATAATAGAAACACTTGAATGGTAACCTACCTTTATACTTTCTAGTGCCTTCAATCTTCTAACAAATTTTGCTTGAACCTCATCGAGGTCATCATTTTTATCAACAACTTCATCTTGAATCTTTATGTTGGCTTTGAATGAATCTTCTTTCTTTGGAACCTCTTTATCAAACTCTCTCATCTCAAAGGCAATAAGAGTACCAAAAATTTTATCAACTAAATACTGAACCAAGTCCTTTGAATCTTCAATGGAAAATACTTTGTGACTATAATATTTTTGGAGAGATCTCAAATTTTTTTTTACAATTTCACTTTCTTTGACTTCACCAAGTTCGGAGATGCTAGAGACAACTTCTTGTACCTAGAGCATATAACTTGCAATGTCTTCATCTTTAGTCATGTTTAGAGTCTCAAATCTAATTTTAAAGATCTACATCTTAGCTTGCTTCACTTTAGTCTCTCTTCATAGATGATACTAATATTTTCCCAATCATCTTTAGAAAAAATATATTTCATCACCTTCAAAAATTATAAATCAGCCAACCCACACAAGATAGCATTCTTGGATTTGGCATTGCACTCATATAGTCTAATTTTAGTTGGATCTGTAATAGGAGTGGTAGGAATAGTATAACCACTTTTGAATGATTGCCACACACCAAACCTAAGAGATTTTAGGTTTCCTTCCATTCTCATTTTCTGAGTAATTAGTCTCATCAAACCTAGGAACCTTCTATGAACCATCATATGCCATCCCAGATCTTTACCTCAAGTTGTTAAGCTTCTACAAAGGAAATTGGCTTTGATACCAATTTTTGAACACTTCCAAAGACTAAGAGAGGGGTGAATTAGTCTTGTGAAAACTTAATCCCTTCCAGAACTTAACTCTTTCAACACAAGAAAACCTTCTTTAATAGATCAAGAAACCTTTAAGAAGTATAGTAAAAATGAATGATATAATAGTTTGAATCCTTAGCAACTTCAACACTTCTTGAACAATGAAAGATGTAATAGTTCTACTTCTAGCTAGATCTGCAACAATGAGAAATAAAGAACACACACACACCAAATTTACATGGAAAAACCAATGAGGGAAAAACCATGGTGAGAGTTAACTCACAATATAAGGCTCACTACCAAAAAAACTTACAAGAATTTTCACTATCTTAAAGAAAGATACATACAGGAATTGTTGAATTGTAGACAACATGACTCTAGGAGCAAGATACCTGATGAGATTCACTATCTTAGAGAATGATACAATATGATTTAGAGAGAATTACAATGATTTCCAACACAACACTCTATTGATTGAGGCATTATAGCACAATTTATCTTTCCTTTCACATACTTTATTAGTATCTCTATTGTATATTCAATATAATTCTCACACACTCTTCTTCATAATTATACACTACCCCAAACTATTGCATCCGAAATGATCTTACATTTATATCCACCAAAACACTTGAAAATTTTAATTAGGTTGGCTAGGAAAAGGATAAACATTGAAATTAATTGGTTGGCCACTAAAACATAATGTGGTCCTATCCAAAAGATAGAGGACCAGAAAAATCTTAACACTTCTTTCAATGTGATCCAAATACATTTACATGTAGGGGTACATCAACCTAATTTGGCATCAAGGGAACATGTGGATGAAAAGTTGAAGCACATAACTAGTCAACCCATAAACATACTTCTTATTGAATTAACATGATACTATCCCAAGAAGCATATGTCAGGACCCAAATCTATCACAACACATCTTCCATTGCTAGTGCAACCCCCAATCATATGATGCAAGCAAAGGTACAAGCCTTATTGGAAAAATATCCACAAATATCCCAGAAATCCAACTCAAGGAATAGTGTGGCACCAAAGCTGCCAATTAGAAACATGTAGATCACATGGGAATGTTCCCCAAACTTTCAAAAACACTTTCATTCACTTCTTCCATACTATCATGCAATCAACAACCATCACAAATCAAATAGGTATAAAATAATTCATTCAAGAAGCACAAAATACATAGAAAAATGATGCAACATTAGTAAAACAACTTGTAGACCACTTAAACACATGAGATTGGAAATGAGACATTGCATAGAAATTGAGATCACATTCACCAAGCTGCAAGAGTAGAGACATCAATGTGGAGAAATGTGGAGCATTTCCTAAACCAATATGGACAACCAACAACACTGGAAACCTTCTACAATTCATAGAGATCTCCTAAGCACCACAGGTGACTTGAAAATATAGGAGTGCAATATCCATAAAGCATTGACATTGAATACCAACCCACAAGACCAAAGCATCAACATTGAAGGAATGTGAAGCATTCTCCTAGACAGACTTCATTGCATCTTCTTGAACTAGAAACACTTAAGAAACTTGCAGAGTCCATAACTTCATTTCAACAACACATAATTCATTAGGAACATCAAGAGAGAGCATAATACATACTATAGACCTTAGTAACATCTCTCCACTATCATTCATGCTTCTAATACTCATCATAATGCTTCTAATCCTCATGTGAATATATCATTATGAAATAAAATCTTCTAACAATAATAATGCATTATATGAACTTCAAAAAATCTTCTTTGATAAGGTGTGATATCCAATCATGAACTTCAATGATTCTTCTTTGATAAGGCATGACATCCAACCATGAAATTTAACAATTCTTCTTTGATAAGGCATGTCATCCAACCATGAACTTCAATAATCCTTCTTTAAGAAGGCATGATATCCAACCATGAAATTCATCACCAATGATAGGCCAAACTAAATATAACAATGATAACTAATACCAAGGACTAACAACTTAATACTTAAGTGTTGACATCAATGACAACCAACAATCAGTGTTGACATCAATTACAGTTCAACTGCCAAAAATCTCCTTAGTGTTGACATCAATGAAAACAATTTCCAACACTTCCACATTGAGAATGACTCTCTAATACTAGGACTTCATCTTTTATTCAAATTCTATCACATACCTTCCATTCATTACACTTGCATATAACACACTTGTACATCTCACACCTACAATGCATCTAAACATTTGAAATATATACATGACATTACATTAACATTCTTCCATGTTGTCCAAGGATCTACACAAACCCAAATGAAATTGGGTGGACCTATTACATGAAATGTGTATTACAACAATCGAAACAAAAAGTATTTCTGCCAAAAGAGCTTGATTCCTTGAACCACCATGAGAACCTTAAACAGGTCCTATCCTCACTTCACATGCATTATTTGAATTCCAACTGATTTAAGCTGTTACCACACATGCCTCAAACTTTTAGTAGCTTGAACAACCTTCTAATACTTCACATTCCTTGCACACTGAGCCACACCACGAGAAAATCAAGAAAGTGATAGAACTAGTGTAGACATACTCTCCTTCCAAATCATAGATCTATATTATATTTCTGAAATAAATTCCAACCATTTTAATAAATCTATTTGCCAAAAATATATATTTTGATACCACCACACTCATGCTAATTACATACCTAATATGGTATAATAAATATGTTAACTATCTAAAGGAAGTCACACAACAACATAAACTTTCTTTATGATAAATGAATCAACTTGACAGTCTGCACGCTAACAAACAACATGCTTTCAAGACATTAAGATAAATGATAATTATATTACTCCTACAATCTTCTTCATCTTTGAAAACATTCACATATGATAGACTTGACACCCTTTGATAACCACTATTAGCAATAATGACTTGTTGACATCAGTTTGACATCAATGACAACCTATGCTCAACAATATCTCCCTTTATCATTGATGGAAGATAGAAAAATGTTGGGGCCAACAAAAAAACCTTGAAAAAATATGTCTAAATTATTTCTTGGCTATAGAATTTACTTCCCTTGAGAAAGATATGGCATTCTGAGATTATTATTTCTAAGAAATTCATCATCTTTCTCCCATTTTTCTTTGTGAGAAATTCAACATTTTCTCCCATTAACCTTTCCGATCAATTCAAAATTTTGAGCCCACTTTCTCCCCCTTTGACATCAATGGCAAAGGATCAACACTTTTTCCCTCAAACTGATACATTGTAACATCCAGAACTTGTTCATGGATAGAGTCCCCTTGAGTCCAAACACCACTACTTCTAAAAACACACTCTACAAGAGCACTGATCCTTCTTGTGATAGGGATTCCAAGCTCCCCCATACCTTGTATTTTCATTTTGATTCAAGAGGAGGGAGAAATAACTCACAACTATTACCAGAGAAACTCAAGTGCCTCCTTAGGAAGTGTCTTAGTGACTATATCTAAAAATTGATCTTTTGTATCCACATATTCAAATCTTACTTCCTTCTCTGCAACCTTCTCCCTTAAGAAATGATACTTGATTGCAATGTGTTTTTTTCTTGAGTGCATATCGTATTTGTAAAAAAAATTATTGCACTGGTGTTATCACAAAGAATAGTGATTGGGTATTCAAAGTCAAACTTCATCTCCTTTAGATTGTACTTCATCCAAAGTATCTGAGTGCAACATGATGTTGCAACAATGTATTTTTCTTTTATTATAGATAAAGAAATTTATTCTTGCTTCTTACTCAATGAGGACACTAAATTGTCACCAAGGAATAATGCACCACCACTTGTGCTCTTTCGATCATCCACACATCTAGCCCAATCTATATATGTATATGTAGTAAGAGTGAAAATTTCACTCTTTGCATACCACAATCCAAAATCTTTTGTAGCCTTCAAATACTTAAATATTCTTTTCACCACCTTTACATGAGTCACTTTAGGTGTTTCCTAAAATATGACAACCATTCTAACTACCTACATAATATCTAGTCTAGATGTTATCACATACATCAAACTTCCAACCATAGACTGGTACAATGTTTGATCTACCAGAGTAGAATTGTCATCCTTGCTCAACTTACATTCAGTAACCATAGGTGTTGCAACAAGTTTGCAATCTTCCTTCCTAAATTTTCTTAACATTTCCTTTATGTATTTGTGTTGTGAAATAAAAATTCCTTTGTCTAATTATACAATCTGCAACCCAAGAAAAAAAGATAATTCTCTTAACATAGACATCTCAAATTAATTTTGCGTGGCCTTCTAAAAATTATTGCATATTTCTTCATTGTTAGCACCAAAAAATGATATCATCAACATATACCACAATTATCAACATTTTTTCTCTTTTTGTTTTTATGTACAAATTACTATCTACACCACCTCTCTAGAATCCTTGCTACTGCAAGTATCCATCCAATCTTGAATACCAATTTCTAGGATCTTGTTTGAGTCTATACAAAGCCTTCTTCAATATGCACACATAATCTGGATTGTTAGAACATTGAAATCCTTCTTGTTGTTCAATATAAACTTATTCCAATTTTCCATTCAAGAATGTTGAATTCACATCCATTTGATACACATTGAAATTATTGAATGCTGAAAGAGCTAAAAAACATTATGATTTCCTCCAATCTTGCTACCCAAGCAAATTTCTCTTCAAAGTATATTCCTTCAACTTGAGCATATCCTTTACAAACAAGCCTTTCCTTGTTCCAGATCACTTAACCTTCTTCATTTAGCTTGTTTTTGAACACCCACTTTGCTCCAATCACATTCTTACACTTAGGTCTTGGGATAAGTTCCCAAGTTTTATTCTTCATGATCTGATTTAGTTATTCATCCATGGCTTATATCCATCATTTTTATTTGCTTGCTTCACTATATGAATTAGGTTATAATTTTTATATTAAAAAAAAGTGTACTTTCTCACCTAATCTTCCATGTTTCTTCTAGGTCTGAACCCTACCATCTTTATCTCCTATGGTCTGATCTTTAGAATGATTCCTCTGAACATAATTTTTTGGAGTTTTTGAAGAAAATTCTTTTGAATCTTCAATACTACTATGAATTGGTTCTTCATCATCTTCTACTTTCAAAATGTTGGTAGAATAAATAGTCTCATCAATTCTCACATTTGAACTTTCAATTATCCTCTTCAATCTTTTGTTATAACGTCTATAAGCTTTACTTCTTAAGAAATAACCAAGAAAAAATCCTTCATCTGACCTTTATTCAAACTTACCCAAATTCTCTTCATCTCTCTTGATATAGAACTTGCTTCCAAATATTATGAGATGTTTTACTGATGTCCATATTCCTTTCCATATCTCACATGGAGTCTTCTATGTCTTGCATTTGATCTTAAATCTATTCATAATATACACAACATTATGTGTAGCTTCTCTCTAGTACATATACAGTAGATTTTCTTGACATAGCATGGTTCTTGCCATCTCTTGTATACTCTGGTTATTTCTCTCTACAACTCTATTTTGGTGTGGATTTCTAGGAGAAAAGAACTACATCTGGATCCCATGTTATTCATAGAATCTATCACACTTCTCACAGTAAATACTCCACCTCTATTTAATCTCAATACTTTGATTGTCCTTCTAGTTTCATTCTCTACCAATTCCTTGTATACCTTAAACTTCTCAAATGCTTCTGAATTGTCTTTCAAATATGTTATCCAAGTCATCCTAATAAAATCATCAATGAACATCATAAAATAACTATTTCCTTGTGGAATCTTAGTCCTCATTGGTCCACACAGATATGTATGCACCATATCTAACGGATTTTATGTGGAATACTCCTTAGCTAGATTTTTTTGTCTGTTTCCCTTCATGACATGGCTTGCAACTAATAGATTGAGGGTTTTTTTATTCTTGGAATGTCTTGAACCAACCCTTTTGCACTAATCTTCACAATATCATTGAAATTCATATTTCCTAACCTTCTATGCCAAATCCAACTTTCATCCTTCTATGTGGTTATATAAATCTGTCAATTCAACTCACCGAGGTGATAAATATCACTATCTATCCTACTTCCTTCCCCAAATAGCTCATTGATACTTGACTCTTTGGTTTTATAGCCATCAACACTAAAGGATAACTTGTATCCTTTATGACACATAACTAACACTCAAAAAATTATGTTTTAAACTTTCTACATACAAAACAACATGTGTCTTTAATTTACCACCATCAATACTTAAAGTACCCTTACTAGAAATTTTAGCAAGTGAGTTATTTTTAAGGGTAATAGAACCACCTTCAAACTTCTTAAAATTCATGAACTTACTTTTATCTTCAATCATATGAATAGATCAACGACTATTAATAATCCATAGGTTCTCATTCTAAGCATGTAAAGAATTCTAAGAAATCATAGACTTTTGAGACTTCTTTTCTTCAAGGACCATCTTCCAGGCCTTCTTCGAAATCACTTCTTCCTTTTTCTAGTAACGAGGAACTAAAAAATTGCTTCTGCAATTCCTTACAATGTGTCAAAAATTACTTCACTTGAAATAAATGAAATTAAAGTTGTACAGAGGTGAAAATGCATTATTACTAAAAAAATCATTTCTTCTTATCAGATCTCTTCTACAATGCACAACCTTATATCCATAATCATTGTAATTAGAACAATAACTAGATAAAGAAAAACTTTACCTAGTATTGTATCCTTGTCTTATAGATCTTGTTCTGTTGTTCTGCACTTGAACAAATGCATCATTCTAAGTTATACTTTTATCACTTGTCATTGTCTTTTCTGACCTTGAACTTTCAAAAACTTGTCACTTGTAGAATTTCCTTGGTATCCTTCTTTATCTGTTTTGACTCCTTTTTCTTTTGATCCTCAAAACCTACTCCAATTTTTCCATGAAAATCTTTCTAACCTTTCAATATTTGATCTAGGGTTTTACTACTTTTATTGAACTTTAGTTGTAGCTGCTAATTTACATCCTCAAGTTCTTTCCTAGCTAGAAATTTTTTTGCTTCAAGATTCTCACAATTTTTGTTTCTTGATAGTAATTTTCTATCATAACTTATTCAACTATTTTTCCTTCTTCCTAAATCTTCAAATCAACAATCATATTTTCAGTAATTTTCAAGTATTTTTCTATTCTTTCTTTGGCTCTCACTTCTACAATTCTATCCTTCAACTTCTTGATTTCTTTCCAGCCCATAACAATTTCTCCATAATTATTTTTTCTTCACCATTTTCTTTGGAACCCATTTTAGCATCTCCTTTAGTAGTTTCAAAATCCATGAACACAACTTATTTTTCATTTCTAGATGCATCTTCATCTTCTTCTTTAGTGGAGTAGTCTTCTTCCTCATTAGTGTAGAAAATCTAATGTTTTCTCTATCCTTTGAATCTTCTCTAAAACAATTTCTTTCGATTCTTTTGTTCAAAATTGTTAGTATTCTTATGGAGACACTTAGCCATAAAATGTCCAACCTCTCCACAATTAAAACAATTGAAAGGTATTTTACCTTTGTACTTACTGAAACCTCATTCTAGCTTCTTGAAAAAAAATTCCTCTTTCAAATTTGATCCATAATCAAAATCTTCATCAACCTACTTCTTGGAAACTCTAAAAGTAGCCTCTTTCCTTATAGAATCTTCACTTTCAAATCTCATCTCAAATTTAGTTAATGTACCATGGAATTCAATGAACTTTAAAGCATTCAGATCTTTAGCTTCTTCAATAGAAAATATTTTACGATCAAACCTTCTGGGGAGAGATCTACATACCTTCTTTACAACAACCTTCTCTTCCAAGCTTTCACTAAGTCCCCAAACATGGTTCATAACTTCATCAACTCTAAGCATTAATGTAGCAATGTTCTCATATTATTTCATCTTCAATCATTCAAACTGAGCTCTGTAGGTCAACAAATTTTCCTCTTTTAATTTGTTATCACCTTCATAGATTGTTTCTAGTTTTTCCCATATTTCCTTTGTTGTTTTTCATTGAATTACTTTCACAAATTTAGATTTGTTCAGTCCACCTAAAAGAGCATTATCTCCTTAGAATTAAGTTCAAGAGCCCTCTTTCTAGCTTGATCCCTAGGAATGTTTTCAAGAGGCTCATATCCTTCTACAATTGACATCCAAATGTCCATACCTAAAGCCAACAAATTGCACTCCATTCTAACTTTCCAAAATGTAAAATTGGATCCATCAAATACTAGTAATTTGTTTGTAGAAGATCTCTCTTGTGCCATCTCAAATCTACCTTAAGCTATTAGACTTTTTCAGAGGAACATGGATCTGATACCAATTAAAGGGCACACAATCTACTTGGAGGGGGGGTGATTAGTAGATCTATTTTAAAAAAAATTATCAACTTCAACATTATTTACTAGATCATGCAATTTGAATATTTTGCTACTGTTATATAGTTTTTCAACATGAAGAGAACTTAACCATTGAAATACACAACACAAGATAACACACAATACTAGATGTACGTGGAAACCCAATATGGTAAAAACCACAGTGAGAAATATCACAAGTAGGAATATAATAAGTGAATTTTACAATGTAATGTAGGCACCAACCTATCAAATACAACAATCCCCAATTGAATCTATAGGCACTAACCCACTAGAGACAAAAATCCCCACTGAAAAGAGATACCAATCCCTACAGGATCAATACAACATGTAGAACACTAGTCTTATTGGAATATAAAAATAATGGCAGATTTTGAATTTTAACTCTAATATGCACCAGAGACATAGTTGTCACTCTTCCACACTGAGAATGACTCTAATACTGATGCTTTCTATTTTCTTCACACTTTTGTCACATACCTTGTATTTATTACACTTGCATATAACACATTTATACATATCACACATACAATACATTTGAACATTTGAAATATATACATGACATTACATTAACACTCTTCCATGTTAGCTAGGGATCCACACAAACCCAGATGACATAGAGTGGACCTAAATTCAAATTACATGAAACACACATTACAATGGTCCAAACATAAATTCTTTCCACCAAAATAACTTGACACCTTGCGCTCCTATGAGAACCTTAAATAGGTCATATCCTCACTCCATATGCATGATTTGAATTTTGTATGCTTTAAGCCGTTACCACACATGAATTAAACTTTGAATAGCTTGAATGATCTTCTAATACTTCACACTCCTTGAACACTAAGTTGTGTCACTAGAAACTAAAGAAATTGATAGAACTAGTGTAGACATACTCTCCTTCCAAACCATAGAGTTATACTACATTTTTGAAAGAAATGCCAACCATTTTAATAAATCTCTCTACCCAAAAGATATCTTTATGGACCACCACACTCATGCTAACTACATACCTGGCATGGTATAATAAATATATTAACTATCTAAAGGTAGTCATGCCACAACAAAAAATTTCTTTATGATACATCAATCAAATTGATAGTCTACGTACTGAAAAATAACATGTTTTAAAAAACTTAAGATAAACAATAATTATAGTACTCCTATAATCTTCTTCATCTTTGAAAACTTTCACAACAAAAAAATTCTTTATCATACATAAATCAAATTGACTGTCATCAATAATGACCTATTGACATCAATGAATACTTATGCTCAACATATTCTTGGTTTGTACTACACAAATGGATAGCCTTGATATATCTAGGTGTGTCGATTCCTCGAGATAGCCAAGGATGAGGTCTGAGAGGGAGGCCATAGAGGTTGTGAGGCCAAGGGAGGGGGAGGGATGGAAATGATGGAGGAAGGGGTGGAGGAGGTGATGATGGAAGAGATGGAGGTGGAGGGCACTGAGTTCAGTGGAGAGGTGGTCAATCCATCCCTATCATCCCACAAGTATTGTCAATGATTACAGAGGAGGAGGATGTGGAGCTAAATGATGTGCCAGTTAGGGATCCATTAGAGCATGTTCCCATTCAAAAGGGGAAATTAAAGATTCCCCAAATCCATTATAGACATAGTTAACATGGTTGTAGGCATAGGTTGTAGACTTACAAGGATAGATGGCATAGTTGACCGTTGAGAGAGACATGACAATGATTAGAGAAAAATGATCAAAGTAGAGTTATGTCAACTTTATTGAGACAATCAATGGGATAATTACATACCTAGCACAATAGCTATATCAGGTAGGTCAAGAGATAATATATTATAGAAAGTTGTATAAGGATGTAATGCCACCACCACAACGAGCACCTAGTTACACGTAAAGCAGATCTCAAAGCCAATCTCACTTGAGGAGGATAGTTAGCACTAGAAGATTAGAGGGTCCTAGGAAGCCATTGTAGCCACAACTTAGGGAAAAAATAGGGGATACTAAGATAAGACCTTCTAGAGGTCGACAAGAGGGGCCCTCACATGAGAGACAGTCACCTTCATAGGATAGGGACAATACTAGTTAGCCCAAATTTTAGATGATTATATTAGACATTGATGTACATTTTTATTTATCCTACAAGATCCATTTTTTATAGACTTTCTGATATTGTACTATGACACTATATTTTTTGGATATATATACATGGGATGCATTATTTTGGCAGAGACTATATATGATGTCTTATGAGTTCTATATGTATGTTCCTATGATGTGTATGTTATGATTTTATCTTATATGCTTATGATGGTTTCTATTTGATGTGATGATGCCTATATGATGTGATTCTTTATAGTACATGTTATGTATGCATGTGATGTTTAATATGGATGCATTTGGTTTGGTTTTTGTTTCTATATGATATGGATATACGCATGACTATGATGTTATTTATGGATGCCTAATATTTTATGGATGATGGTACTAACATGCATGGATGTAAGATGATATGGTGTACTATAGTAGGATGTGATTATGATAGCTATGATGATTGCCTAATTTGTATGCAAGATGTACTAATGGACTTTCCTTGGTAGCCTTCTCTAACTATTTTGACTCCTTTTTCTTTTGATCCTCAAAACCTACTCTAGTTTTTCCATGAAAAGATTTTTGACCTTTAAATATTTGATCTAGAGTTTTATTACTTTTATTGAACTTCAATTGTATCTTCTTATTTACCTCCTCAAGCTCTTTCCTAGCTACACAAAAAATTTCTTCAAGCTTCTCACCTTTTTTTTCTCTAGATAGTACTTTTTTTGTTAGAACTTCTTCAACTCTTTTTGCTTCTACTATCTAAATCTTTAAATCAATAATCATCTTTTCAACAATTTTCTATCCTTCAGCTTCTTGATTTCTTTCCTGACCCATAGCAATTTCTCCATAAGATCTGCTTCAACATTTTCTCCAAAACCTTTTTCAGCATCTCCTTCATTATTTTCAAAAGCCATGAACACAACTTATTTTTCATTTCTAGATGCATCTTCTTCTTCTTATTATTCTTTTTCTTCTTCTTTAGTAGAGTAGTCTTTTTCCTCATTAGTGTAGAAACTCTTACGTTTTATCTAAAATCTGAATCTTCTCTGAAACAAAATATTCCCATTCTTTTGTTCAACATTGCAAGTATTCTTATGGAGATACTTAGCCATAAAATGTCCAACCTCTCCATAATTGAAACACTTGAAAGGTAGTTTACTTTTATACTTACTGAAACCTCATTGTACCTTCTTGACAAAATTTTCCTCTTCTAAATTTTATCCATAATAAAAATCTTCATCAACCTTCTTCTTGGACACTCTAAAAGTAGCCTCTTTCCTTATAGAATCTTCACTTTCAAATCTCATCTCAAATTTAGTTAACGTACCATGCAATTCAATCAACTTTAAAGCATTCAAATCTTTAGCTTCTTCAATAGAAAATATTTTAGGATGAAATCTTCTAGGGAGAGATTTGTGTACCTTCTTTATGAAAACCTTCTCTTCCAAGCTTTCACCAAGGCCTTGGACATCTTTGACAACTTCAACAACTCTAAGCATGAATATACCAATGTTCTGATCTTCTTGCATCTTCAATCCTTCAAACTAAGCTCTGTAGGTTTACAATTACCTCTTTGAATTTGTCATCACCTTCATAGATTGTTTCCAATTTTTCCCATATGTACTTTTTTGTTCTACACTACATTACTTTCATAAATTTAGCATTGGCCAGTCCACATAAAAGAGAATTATTTTCCTTATCATTTATGGTAAGAGCCCTCTTTCTAGCCTGATCCCTAGGAAGGTTTTCAGAAGGATCATACTCTTCTACAACTAATTACATGCAAATGTCCATACCTAAAGCCAACAAATAGGACTCCATTCTAACTTTCTAAAATGAAAAATTGTATCAAACAAATATTGGTGCTTTGTTTCCAGAAGAACTCTCTTGTGCCATCTTAGATCTACCTTAAGCTATTAGATTTTTTTAAAGGAGTTTGGCTCTGATACCAATTGATGGGGACACAATCTACTAAGAGGGGGTGAATCAATAGATCTACTTTAAAAAAAATTATCGACTTCAACATTATTTACTGGATCATGCAATTTGAATATTTTGCTACTATTATATAGTTTTCAACAAGAAGAGAAATTTAACATAGAAATACACAACCCAAGATAACACACAACACCAAATGTATGTGGAAACCCAATATCATAAAAACCACGGTGCGAAAGCTCACAAGTAGGAATATAATAAGTGAATATTACAATGTGATGTAGGCACCAATCTATCAAAGACACCAATCCCCAATTGAATCTATAGGCACTAACCTACTGGAGAAACCAATACCCACCGAAAAGAGACACCAATCCCTACTATATCAATACAAAAATTAGAACACTAGTCCTACTGATATAGAAATAATGGTGGATTTGAAATTTAACTCTGATATGCACCAAAGACACAACTGGCGCTCTTCCACACTAAGAATGACTCTCTAATACTAGTTCTTCCTCTTTTCTTCACACTTTTATCACATACCTTCCATTCATTACACTTGCATATAACACACTTATACATCACACACATACAATACATTTGAACATTTGAAATATATACATGACATTGCATTAACACTCTTCCATGTCAGCTAGGGAATTGCACAAACCCAGATGACATAGGGAGGACCTAAATTAAAATTAAATGAAATGCACATTACAATGGTCCAAACATAAATTATTGCCACTAAGATAACTTGATACCTTGCACTACTACAAGAACCTTAAACATGTCCTATCCTCACTCCACATGCATGATTTGAATTTTGTATGCTTTAAGTCATTTTTGCACATGCCTCAAACTTTGAATACTAATAATTCACAATCCTACATGCTAAGTTGTGCCACTAGAAACTCAAGAAACTAATAGAACTAGTGTAGACATACTCTCCTTACCACAGAGCTATACTACATTTCTAAAATAAATGCCAACCCTTTTAATAAATCTCTCTACCCAAAAGATATATTTTTGGACCACCACACTCATGCTGACTATATACCTAACATGATATAATAAATATGTTAACTATCTAAAGGAATTCATGCCACAACAAAAAAATTTCTTTATGATACATGAATCGAATTGACATTTTGCACATTGGAAAACAACATACTTTCAGAACCTTAAGATAAATAATAATTCTAGTACTCCTACAATCTTCTTCATCTTCAACAACCTTCTCAACACAAAATTTCTTTATGATACATGAATTGAATTGATTGTCAACAAAAATTACCTCTTGACATTAGTTTGACATCAATGAAAACCTATGCTCAACAGATTCCTAGTTTGCACTACATAAATAGATAGCCTTGATAGATCTAGGTGTGTTGATTCCCCGAAACAAACAGGGATGAGGTCTGAGAGGGAGGCCATATAGGTTGTGAGGCTAAGGGAGGGATGGAGGAGGTGATGATGGAGGAGATGGAGGTGGAGGGCACTGAGTTTGGAGGAGAGGTGGTCGAGCCATCCCTATCATCCCACAAGTATTGTCAGCGATCAAAGAGGAGGAGGATGTGGAGATTCATGATGTGAGGCTAAATGATGTGCCAGTTAGGGATGCATTAGAGAATGTTCCCATTCAAAAGGGGGAGGTTGAAGATTCCCCAGATCCATTACAGACATAAGTAGTAGGTTTGTAGGCTTACAAAGATAGATGGTATAGTTGATCATTGAGAGATATATGGCAGTGAATAGAGGATGATGATTAGAGTAGAGGTATGTGAGCTTTATTGGGACATTAAATGGGTTAACTGCATACCTAGCATGATAGATATATCAAACAGGTCAAGAGACTCAGGTCAAGAGACTCAATATTATAGAAAGTTGTATGGGGATGTAGTGCCAACATCACAATGAGCACCTAATTACATGTAAAACAAATATTAAAGTTGATCTCACTCAAGGAGGATACTCAACACTAGAGGAGTAAATGGTCCTAGGAGGCCAACATAGCCACCACTTAAGGTACAAATAGGGGAGACCGAGATAGGAACTTCTAGAGTTTGACAAGAGGGGCTTTCAAATGAGAGACAGTCACCTTCATAGGACAAGGGCAATACTGGTTAGGCCAAATTTTAGATGATTATATTAGACACTAATGTAAATTTTGTTTAAGCCTACAAGATCCATTTTTGATAGACCTTTTGATATTGTACTATGACACTATATTTTTTGGATATATATACATGAGATGTATTATTTTGGTAGATACTATATATGATGTCTTATGAGTTCTAAATGCATGTTCCTATGATGTGTATGTCATGATTCTATTTGATATGCTTATGATGGTTTCTATTTTATGTGATGATTCTTATATGATGTGATGCTTTATGGTACATGTTATGTATGTATGTGATGTTTAATATGGATGCATTTGGTTTAGTTTTTTTTTCTTATGATATGTATATACACATGATTGTGATGTTATTTATGGATTCCTAATATGTTATGGATTCCTACTATGTTATGGATGATGGTACTAACATGCATGGATGAGAGATGATATGATGCACTATAGTAGGATGTGATTATTATAGCTATGATGATGGCCTAAATTGTATGCAAGATAGACTAATGACCTCATTATGACATGATATTTAATATGAATGTAAATGTAGAATAACAAGTTTTTTTGTGTCATAGAATATTGGAATGTAGGGTGGATCAGAAGAATAATTATTAGGATAAATGGGTATAGAAATGGAGTGATGAATAGGTCATAGTGAGCCTTGATAAGTGAACATATAGCATCATTGAGAATTTTTATTTTGCAAGGGGGTGACATACACTAAGGTATATAAAGACCATGGTGTGAAATGTGATCCCTTTTTCTAAACAAACATATTTTAGACAAGGAATGCCATGAGTCATACTAGGAACTTAATTGCCACTAGCCATATTGTCAAGGAAAACCACAAATAGAAAATAAACCTAAAATATGATGATCCATAATCGCTCCTCTAATCACTTGTGGATATCGTCAAGTAGCATAGGAACATGATAACAAATAAATCAGATAAAATATAAGACAAACTAGATCAAATGAGTCAACAACCATTTACATTTTCTTTCCAAAGATGAAAATAGAAAAGAGAGTGTTTGGTTTTAGGAATGAAGCACCTTGTATAAGATGCCTAGTCTACTTTCAAGGAATGAAAAAAATTGTATAAGACAAAATACCATAGGAAAAGACAAATGATGAAGATAGCCAATTGATCAAATAGGAATGAAGACTGGCATTATAGTTTTTTTGTTATTCCATGATTCATCAAGCTCGGTGTTTCTTATCTATGTTTTGTTTGTGTCAAGTCAAAGTGTCAGTCTTAGTGAGGGGTAGTTTAATATGGAGAGTGGATAGTTGGTTGTGAAAGATGGATAATGGGGTGTGATAAGATTTATTATGGGTTATGGATAACTTATTATGGATGGTGGATGATAAGTGACATGAGTTGTAAATTATTTATTATGGAAAATGAGTCGATGTACAATCATCATAGGGATACGAGTGACCAAAGGGGATCCTCAATTATTTTTCGAAGTGTTCCCTTGGAAAAACCTAGATCTATGACTTTCCCTCATCTAGGAATAAGACCAAATATGGACAAGCATGGAATAAACCACTTATTAGGGATGGGGAACTAAAAGTGAGCAATGCCAAATATGAACCAATTTCAAGCAATAAGAGGGATAACTATATTTTTTATGAGTGTACATGAAATGGAAGGACTATTTATTATGAAAGTGGATGGAGAGTGAAAAAATAGATAGAAGATGGTAGATGAAGGAGCATTAACCTGATATACATGGTGCATGTTTGCTAGGTTTTCACCATGGTACTTCCCCAAAGCACTACTAAAGTGGTTTTCACTAGAGGGTGAATTATTTTTCTTTACTATTTTTTTTAATTTATTTTTTTATGTCACACAAGATGCCTGTTTACCAAGTTCAAGATGACCATTTTTTACTTTTTTTGTATTTTTGAAAGATTTTCTAACAATCAAGTATAGAACTTTCAAAGTTGCATTATTTTGATGGGCTTTGGAAGTGGTTCACCTTCAAGAGTAGCAAGTTGGTAGGTGTCAAATTTTTATGTAGTAGTGATATGTAAGGACCCAACCAATTAGGCTAGAAATTTCCTTTCTTTTCTCTGTCCAACTATAACTCTGATTTTCTTTTAAGATAAGATCTCCAATATCAAAATTATGGACTTGAAATTTATTTTTATATTTGCAATGAAGATTATTTTGGTATGCTTGGAGATGGACCGGTACCGTTTGCCATCATTCATCTACTAGTTCAAGCTTGTTTAACTTGGTTATTCTATATTCTTCATTGTCAATGAAGCACTGCAAGGAAACTCTTAGTGATGGTAACTCGACCTCAATAGGGAGAATAGCTTGAGATCCATAAACTAGGGAGAATGGGGTGGCACCAGTAGGAGTATAGATGCTTGTATGGTAGAACCATAAATCTGGATTAAGTTGAAGGTTCCAATCATGGCCAGTGTCATTGATAATATTTTTTATAATTTTGAGTATAGTTTTATTCAACACCTTATCTTGATAATTACCTTGTGGGGAATATGGGGTGAAAAAGTGATGTTAGATATATAATTTCTCATATAGCTCATAGAAATCATGGTTTTTAAAAGGGTGACCATTATCAGTAATGATGGAAAGTGGAACACCATACTAGTAGATGATGTAATTAAGGATGAAATTTTCTATTTGTTTGTCGGTGATATAGGTCATAGGGATGACTTCAATCCATTTCGTAAAATATTTAGTTGTAGTGAGAATGAATTTATGGCCATTTTTAGAAGTGGGATGGATCTTTCCCATGAGGTCAAGTCCCTACTAAGAGAAAGGCTACGAGGATGTGAGAGGAAGAAGTTCCTATACCAATGCATGAACCAAATCTCTTTGAATCTGACAATGATGATATGTCTTGAGTAATCGATATGTATCTCTCTCCATTACAGGCCAGTAATATCCAGTCCTCATGAGCTTCTTGGCTAAGGCAGGACCACAAGAATGAGCTCCATATTTACCATCATTTACCTCATATAAAGCTATTTGTGCTTCTTTAGAGTCAAGACACCTAAGAAGAGTGCTATCTGAACCATGATGGTAAAGGGTATCACTGATGATAATGTATTGGGATGGTTGGTGTATGAAGGTTTTACATTGAGTATTAGATAAGCCAAGAGGAAGGATTTGGTCATGAAGATATTGATATATGTCATTATACAAAGGGGAATCGAGACCAATAGTTTCACACATGAGTTTAGAGACATGAACATTGAAAGCAAGGATCAATGGTTTCCCCACCAAGAACTCACATTGATGTATTTTTTGTGGCATGTCAAGTAGAGATCCAATAGTTTCCATGAAATCAACTACTCTATTTTGTGCTCTTAGAATCTGCTCAAATATGATGACATCAAAATATTGTTTAAAGCTATCAACCATATTTTTTAAGGTGTAAGTTTCTCATCTTTTTCTCCATAATCATGATTGATTTGATTGATAATTAGCTAAGAATCGTCATATGCTTGAAGGCCCCTAATTTTCCACTTGATGGTTTTTTCAAGTTCTATAATTAATGCCTCATATTTAATAATGTTATTGGTATAAGGAAAATAAATTCTATAAGACATGGGAATGGTATTTCCTTGTAAAGTGACAAAAATAAATGCTCTAGATTTGTGTCACGTGTAAGAGCCATCAAAATGTAATTTCAATGTTGTGGGTGTGGCTTCCATAAACACTTCCTTATCAAGAAAATCCAACACTAAGGGATGATCAATTGTAGTAGGAGTATTAGCTAATTGATTGGAAATTAATTGTCCTTTTATTACTTTTCAATCAACATATTCAATATCAAATTCACTTAAAATCATTACCCATTTAACAAGTCTTCTAGTGATCACTTCTTTATTGGGGAGGTACTTTAAAGGATCTATCTTAGCTATGACCTTTGTCTAATGATTTAGCATATAATTCCAAATTTTTTATGTGGAAAAAATAATAGCAAGGCATGCATATTCAATTGGTGTATAATTTAGCTCATATCCCACTAGTGTGCATCTAATTTAATAAATGACTTTTTTTTCCTTCTTCATCATGTTGTGCTAAGAGAGCCCCTAATGCAAAAAATGTGGTAAATATATATAAAATCAACGGTTTCCCATCAATTGGTGACATTAAGACTAGTGGAGACATCAAGTAGTCCTTTAACTATTAAAATGCTTGTTGGCAGTGATTAATCCATTTAAAAGGGACACCCTTATGAAGCAGTTGTTGGAAAGGGTGACATTGATCAGCCAATTGAGTAATGAATATTTGGATGAAATATATTTTTCCTTGGAGACTTTTTAGTTGAGTCAAATTTGATGGAGGAGGCATATCTATTATTTCGTTAACTTTTTTCAGATCAACCTTGATACATTTGTGGTAGACAATGTACTAGAGGAGTTTCCTAGAAGTAATCCCAAAGACACTTTTTTGGATTTAGCCAGGCTTTAACTTTTTACAATATAGTGAAGATTTTTTCAAGCACATCTAGATGACCTTTTCTTATGAATTATTTTGCTAACAAGTCATCAACATAGTCTTCCATAAGACTGTGCATCATATTATGGAAGATTGTAGTCATATCCCTATGTTAAGTGGCTCTAGCATTTTTGAGACCAAAGGGCATCACATTCCAATAGTAGGTACCCCAAAAACAAGTGAAAGCATCTTGTGTTGATCCTTAGGAGAAATTATTATTTGGTTACATCCAAAAAAAAATTCCATTTACAACATTTCATATTTGGTGGTAAGGTTCACTATGAGATCAATATTTTGTAGGGGAAATCATCCTTAGGACATTCCTCCTTTAAATATTTGAAATATGTACATATATAGATTCCCCCAGTCATCCTAGTCACTAGCACAAGATTAGATATCCATTTTGGATAGTCAATTAATCTGATAAAGCCAATGTCTAATAATTTCTTCAACTCTGATTTAACCAATAGGCCAATTTGTGGGTGCATTTCTTTAACTTTTTTTTGACTAGTTTTTCACCGAGATGAAGATGTAAATGACGAAGAATAAATTCTAGATCTAGCCCAATCATATTAGCATAAGACTAGACAAAATTAATTTATCTCATAGAAAGAAGCTCATTAATTCTTGTCTTTTTGTTTCAGTCACAAAATGTACAGTTATAGGATGTTTTGTTGTTCCAATTATGAAATCTTCTAATTTCCACCAATAGGAGAGATCTCTCTTGACTTCTATGGAGTACATCCAGACTTCCATCCTTGGGTGCCTCAGAGAGGTTTTCACCCTTAGATACGTCCTTCATTTTTACTTTTTCACAGTCTAAAGGTTCTTTTTAGTTTTCACTTGAAGACCTATGTTTTCTTTCATATTTTCATTTTTGCAACTAGAAGGTAGGGTGGAATCCACAAAATAGGTTGTAGCATCAAGATAAATAGTGATTCCAACTTTGTGACCATTTCAAGGTATAGTCTTTGGAAGTCCCATAAACTCAACTATGGCTTCATCATTTTCAACAAGATCTAAACTTAGAGGTCCTTGTTGGTCCCAATATATAAGTTGAGGATGGATAAGAGGCATGTCATCATTAGTATCACAAAAAGTGAGAGATTTGGTAGAAAAGGTAAGGGCTGAAGAATCAACCCAAGGTTGATCATTCATAGATGGAGGAAAGGAAGATAAAGTAAGGATTGAAGACTCTTCAAGATCCAGAAGGTCTCGATCCAGGCTCAGTTATTAGCATGTTGATCATTACAAAGGTTAGGGTCTAGATTAACACCATCATTAGAAACCTCAACATCATTAGAAACACTAACATCTTCACTTGAAAGCAACTTAGTACTCAAAGCATTTATTTTTCAGTGGTACATACCCATGCCATCTATTTTTAGGTAGACATTTAGGTTGGATCAAATCTATAATTCCTTTATTATGTGTTCCCAAACCACTATGACCATCATATCCTTTTTTTTCATTATGGAAAATCCTTTACCATACTAATCTACTAGTAACTAAACTTTCCCTTGGTCTTCTTCATCTTGGTATAACCATGTAGAAATGTCTTCACCAATAGACTCATTGTCTAGTTCTCCCCATTTAGAAAAAGTAGTGCGTGGTTGGTATTATATGATGGTCTTCGAGTCCTTTTTAATAGGAATTGGTTTACCATAGGACTTAGGAGAAGTAGTTAACTTTCTGATGCAAAAGAAATTTGTCATTTTATACTCGCCACATCCCTTATTGTGGATTTGTACCTAGTGTTCAGGAAGGGATATGGAAGGAAGTGAAGACTTGGTGAGTAATGAGGGATCAATGTAATGTGAGGAGTTGGTCAATGAAGATTCTCTATTAATTGGTACTTGAAAATTAGGAGTACCCTTCAAATTGCTATAGTATTGGAATGGTTGGGGTCTCTTGATATGATAATTTCTACTCCATTATAAGGGAATTTAAGATATCTGTGATAGGTGGAAGGAATTAACTTCATGGCATGAATCTATGGATGATTGAGTAGATTGTAGGTGTTGGTGTTTTTAAATACCAAAAAAATTTCACAAATAGCCTATGGAATTTCCATCTTCCAATGGTTAGCTAATTGGAGGGATTGGCCAATGAATGAGTGAAATATGAAAATATATTTCCTCCTACACTTTGGGCTCTACAAAAATCAAGAGGGTGACCCCACACAATTTATTTAAGATCCTTTGTTTCAATTAACCTTGTACATTGTAAATAACAGATAAGCTCAACATGTAATTGCTTCAATTCAATGGGTGCAAAGATCTAAAAAATCCTTTATACATTAATCATTTCATAAGTAGTGGAGCATGGTAAACTTTAACTCAACATGTATTTCAATAGGAAATTAAAGATTTAATGATTTTTAATGTATTGTTTGTAAAATATCATGAATATACAATGTAAATACATATCTTAGACTAGTTCCTTAACCTAGGGTATGGAGTCCAATTAGACACAAACCATAATAAAAAAACATCTTAAAGCTTAGCATCACAAAGAAACTACAACACTACATTACAACATCATACTCAAATATTCCAAAACCAAAACTCATTATCATATCCTCATACTCAAATTACTCAAATCTACAATTCTATCAAAGTGGTTTAACTAATTCCTTGAATTAGAACAAAGATAAAGCCATATATTCATTGGAACACAATGAAGATCACTGAAAAGAAATTTGATCAATTTCATTGATAATTCTTATAACAAATACATGAGGAGAGAAATGTCTCAAGAATTTTGCCATTCTTATATTCAAATGCTAGCACTGTCTTACAAAATTACACTTCCATAAAATGAAGACTCAAAATCCTAGATATAAACTCAAACTCTATTTTTTATATTGTCTATTATAAAATTTCTCATGAGATTTATCAACAACCCATGTAATTGGCCTTGAATTCCGTTTCATAGAAATAAGAGAGAAAAACAAGCTTCATACCAATGTACACTTGTCACATTTTCATTTGACAATTACAATTACATTTCAAAATATGGGAATATTTTGAGGAAAAAATTGTATATTTACATTTGCAATCCTTTGTCCCTTTGAAGTACTTTTCTGCTTCTTTCTTTATTTATCTTGGAAGGATTTTCGTGAGAATTGAGCTAGCTGTGAAGAAAAAATTCCACATGTGCAAAGTGTAAAACCTTTATCTCCACTCCTGTTGAAAGACTATTTTATCTGTTGAGTGTACAAGGATCAAAATTCACTGCCACCTTGTCTCAAAATCAACTCACAAGTTAGGAATATCAACATAATTCCTTTTACAAAGTTCAAAATAATCATCTAATGGCCATGTGTATGAAATAAATTCATCCAATTTGATCCTATAAGGGCCATACTTGATAACTATTTAAGTTGATTTTTTATGAAAATCCTCAAGGAAGCCACTTGTGAAAGATAGCTCATCTATACTATATTTTAGCATGCTAATATCCACTCTCACAAATGAGTTCTACTTCAATAGCAACTGTACCATTCATCTATTCTATCCACTGCTAAATTGGCTTGACATTACCAACATCATTCAACATATCAAGAAGCAGACAAAAATCACATTCATCCAACCTTTGTACCAACTCCTTTATTTTCTTCTCCAATTGAACTGTAATTGATGTATTGGAAGTGAGATATGCAATGGGCACATCATTTGGATTGTATACAACTAACTCTCTAGAAGTTGAAGGGTGAGGATGGGCAGTAGATGGTGGCTAAGCATGTGGAATAGGAAGTGAAGGGGGAAAATTTATTTGTGTTGGAGTTGTATGCTACTGTGATTGTAATTTCTCCTTTAGCAATGCAACTTCCAATTGCAATTCTACAATTTTCTACTTACCCTTATTATATGAAATTAACAAGTCATTATATTTGTTATTATTTTTATCACACTCTTCCTGCAATGATTCCACAGTAGCTTTGGTGAACTATGCCACATTCATAGCCAATGTGGCTACCTCTACTACTAGAGTTTCACACACTCTCTTTATTATTAGGCCACCCCTTAAATTAGGTGATGGCTCTGCAAATTCTAGTTTACTGGTGTTTGGGGCTAGGGCCCAAATTTCCAATGTATCTCATTGTGGGATGAAAGTTGGACCATGTAAGGCTATTGTGGCTTCCTCCTCAGTTGCAAGAAAAAAAGTATTGTGTCTCCTCACCATGTAAAAATAAATGGTAGATTCCATATCCCACTCTAGTAAGAGGAACACTCCACTCTTCCTTACTAGCTCTCTGCCCTCAGCCGGTATTATTTCTTGGTACTTTTCCTTCATTTGTGAAAGAATCCTATGTTTAATGACTTCTCTTGGAAGCTTTGGGCTATTAATCATCCCAATTTTTATCTCTTCATCATATTTATCTCTCTTGGCTCTCCAAAAAAAATCTTCAAAAGCATCTATCTTCACAAAAGTATCATCATCCATGAAGTCATTGCATGCCTTTTCTTTAACATTATCAACATTATTGGTCCCAATAAGATTATCCTTTCTCAATCTAATCCTTTGAATTTGTATATTCACCTCTCTTGGGGGTGAAGGCATACCTTGCCTCATTTTCTCTTTGGTGGCAATAACCTTAGCATATGAGTCAATGGGATAATAAACCATTCTAGGTGATGTAGCTGCTTGATGGTTCAATTATTCTTCTCTTTGGAGATTACTCCCTTAGAGGTGAGTGAATCTCAATGATTTATGGAGAAGGTGGTTTCATAGGTGGAGGAGATGACATGTGGTGTATGTTGATCATGATGTTAGTCACACAGCAACAATGTAGATAAATCCTCACAAAAAAAATGTGAGAACCTATCTTTACTTGAAAGAATGAACTAGGTTAGGTTGACTCAGCTTAATACCAAGGCTCTTTTATGTTAGGTCTTGACCATACTAGGTTTGCATCAAGGTTTGTTGTGATAATTTTGTTAATCACGAGGGGGAAACAGTAATTTCTGGTTCTCAAAGGAATCATAAGGATTGATAAAACATATTATCGGTCTAGTCATTAGACAATTTCATGAAATCAACAAATTAGCAATAATATTTCATGAATTTCAAACAAATTTTCTATCACTTAAGTAGATTTAGCTTTAATCATTCATCAATACAATGGAAATAAAATATTTATAGTAAATTTGCATTCATTCATTTATCTCTTTTTTGAAACATTTTTTTGAAATTTAAACATCTATACTAAAATAAAGCATCAAAAATACTTGAAAAGTAAAATAAATTGCTCTTGGGTATTATCCATGCATTCCCCAAGAATTAAGCAAATCAAAGCAAACTACTCTTTACTTCACCATAATGTTTCATAGCTAGGCATAGGATGATGCAAGATTTTAAAGAAAGGGAGGTTTATTTGGACACCAGGTAGGTTTTGTATGCACCCTTAAACGACACAACATATATTCTTGTACAACAAAACAAATAACTAGCTACAAAATATTTCATACCAGGCGGTAGCTTTCAAATTAGCTTTGATATTTATTAGCTTCTATGTGCATACAAGTTTTTTAATCTAGAATGATTTAGAAAATAGGAAAAAACAACAAAACTTAAAGAAGTTTTGGCTCTTTCGACATCCACAAATTCTGAACTTAAAATAAAAGTAAAGCATCAAATGACCTTTCATAGGAACAAGACCCCAAAAGATTAAACTTAAGTATATCAAAGGAAATCATAAACAACAAATTAAAAAATAGCACATGGCAGATGCCAGTTGTCATTGGAATCTTCTAGAAAAATTCAAAGCTTTGACTTCATTAGCATCAATCTTCTCATCCAAGCTCTAGTATATAAACACTTCGCACAAAACAAGGCCATTGGTACTTTTCGAACTCTGAGACAATATGCCTCCACTAGGACTGGGGACAACCTACAAAATTACTTTCAACAACATAGCCTTGTGCCAACCTTTGGTATCCAATATTTATTTATTCATTACTTTGCATCAAACTCCAGGTCCAACAACTCTTCTTCACCTTCAATTGATACTCCTAGAAGGAAACCAATACCTAATGCATCCACTCTTTTTAAATTCCTTGAATTACCTTCCAGTTGTATTTGAGATTGGTATAATCTTCTGATATCTAGAGGATGTTTGCATTCCTCTACATTTTCTCTATTTCATATTTGACCATGGTGTTCCTACACTATATAATTTCATCAATGACTTCATATTCTAGCGAATGAACGGGGTATTTATTCACTCTTTCAATCCATTCCTTGAAATCATTCACTTCTTTACCATCCTCTCCTAGCATTTAGGGATCACAATCTTGCCATGCTAGCATTTCAATGAAACCTTGATCATTGTCAATCAATTTATTGCATTTTTCAGTGACTTCCTCAAATCCTTCTACACATTGCACTATGGTGTCACCTTACCAATTTACCTATTTCTTCCATTTTCCACACATTAGAACCTCATGTTCCATGATTATCTTTTCACTTATCAATTCCTAGACATTTGTCTGAATGAGAGCCTTTAGGTTTTTCCTTTTAGCATCAATATTTTCCTAGAAAAATTTACATTCTCCTAATCTTTTGGACTTTTCACACAAAAAATATGCCTCTTTGTATTTCCCAATCACTTCTATGATTAATTCTTCTAATTTCCTTACTAATTACTCCATCCATTCTTCAAACATACTCATTTTATGGCGAAGTGTTGCAATAGCATCCACCCACTCCTATGACATGAGTACTAGATTCTGAGGCAACTCGGCCTGTGTTTAACCAGATTGGGCTAATGATACTATAAATTTCTCTAGGCAGGAAATATGTTCTTTCAACTCTCTTTTATTTTTTTTACTTTTCTTCACTCTGGCGACAGTTGTCTCTAAATTAATCTTCATTTCTTCTAATTCATGTCCCTAGGATGAATATCAAACATTGATACTTGTCACTCTGTACTCCTTGGGTGTTATCCCATGTCTACCTTTATCCACTACCAAAGTAGCTATATGAAGTGTTCTTCCTCCATCTGCATTGTTCTACATATGTTTTTTTTTTCTCTTTGCCTACATTTAGGAGTTTCCACTTCTTGCATTAATCTCTTGAGATCTAGAAGTACTAATTCCACCTCCAATGGGGAAGCCAATTTCTTGATTAACCAATCAGCTACATCTTTGTTATATTCTACTTTTGCAACATTTCTTTGTTCCTGGTTTTCAATATGCTCAAGAACTTCTCCTCTTATATTTTCAACCTCACCTTCCACATCCTTCAAAATTGGAACATTTTTGGTACTCACTGGCATGGATTTTATATTACCAAGATTCAACATTGTCTCTTCATTTCTAAGACTTACATTTTCCTATCCAGCCATATGTTGAATATCAGTCTTGGGGGCATCACTTTTTTCATGTCCTATTACTTCATGATTCTCTTCATTCCTCACATCACCATCCAAAGTTTGTGGAGGCTCTATATTTTCAATGTCAACTTGGTATTCTCCTTTCTTTTCAAAAACCTGTGATTGCTCAACATCATTTTCACCATTCCATAGCAAAGGCTGGGAATCAATTGTATCTTCAATAAAAACATCATCAGTGTGAAATGGAATTGCATCTTTCCATGTTTCCTTTTCAACGAGTATTTCAAGGTTTCCTACCTCTAGGGTGAGTGTTCCTCTAATGAATTCTTCTTCTTCAACATTTATAGGAATTGATTGTGTATCTGACATTTCTTCCACTGTTGGTTGTACCATGGGTTTCTCCTTAGATTTATTCTCTTTTACTCATTCCATCATGGCACCCCATTTCTCCATCTGTTCCCTGATTTTCTCTTCATTTAATTCATAACCCTCATTTAGGGCCACAAGAGTTTTTCCTAGTGTTTGTTTTACTGCAGCCATATTGACTCAAGGAGAAGTAAATAATGTTACAACTCTCTGAGATGCATACCTTTTCTAAGCATGAGTATTCATTTTCATTCTCACCTCTTCATCAGTCATAGGTTGAATCTTTGACTTTATCTTGGAAGAAGATGTTGCTCTAGGCTTCACTGTCACTTTCACCTTACTTGGTCTAGTTTCTTTATGTTGGCTAGCTAGCACCAATGAAACTCTCTAACTTGAGGCATCAAGAGTTCTCTCCTTAATATGCACATTTGTATCTACCTTGCTAGCTTTTATTTTCTTCTTAGCAAGCTCCTCAAACTTGGAATCACCTTCTTCTCTCTATTTCTTCTTTGTATTGAGAAATTATGTGGGCTTGACCCCAACTTTTCTCAAAGTTTTACAATAATCATCAATCCATCATTGAGTATGCACCAAAACCTGTTCAAAAATTTCCTCAATGGTTTTTATTTCTTTTCTCTCATAATTTGGATCCAGAATAGGTTCATCATAAACCTTGGTTGAACTATAGACCTTGGCTTTATCTGTCTTACCAATTCCAATAGTAACGATTTGTCTATTGGGTACCTGGGCAACATGAAAGGGCATCCTTTGAACCCTTCCACCCTGATGTAGGTGAAAGTGGGAAAATGAATGTACCATCCTCCAACCTGCTTAATAATTCTTTGTGCTTCCAAAGACAACCATTTAGCTTTGTCACCCTCCATTATCCTTACCGGCTTCTTGGAAAACACATCATTAACTCTTTGATAATTCTCTTAGTATTCATGAATAGTAATTTGAGATAAATGAACATATATCAAACTATTCCCTATTTCTCTACCTAGGGTACCAACTCTATTCAACCCTTCTTTATTTTCCCTTAAGGTGTAGTAATAAATCACATATGAGGACATAGAAAACCATCCTAACTATGGAAATTCCTTCATCTGATAATGTAGTCTATCGCTGATAAAACTTCCCCAATACATTTGTACAGGGCCTTCCATTAATTTGGCTATAATTACAAAAATCCACAGTTTGAATTTACTAACATCTCTGAGTCCAACTATTCTTCTTAACATAGTTATAACATCTTGAACATCTAGGTTGAACATAGATCTTAGAATTATTTTTATTTGCTTTGTAATTTCCTCCTGGCACCACTATGTACCCATAATTTTCCTATTATGCTCTTATGTGCTCAAGAAGGTTTTAGCATTTGTTTTTACATCTACCAAATTCATCTAAGGAAATGTGAGGATCCCAAATTTATATATAATTCCTTTCACATAGAGATCTACATAGATTATTCCTTCTTTTTCAACAACTCTCTTATTTGGGTTGTAACAATTTAAGCATTACATGACCAATTCAAGGGCCTCCATTGCTGGTGGAAACTCTCCTGCTAAATGTAACCCACTTGCTATGACATTCTTCATACACTGAGAAGCATTTTCTTGTCAAGCCCATGTGACGAATTCAAAGTCAAAAACCATCTTGGATGGGTATCAATTATTATCCCACCAACTGGTATAGCTTGCGAAGTAAAATATTGAAATTCATCTTCTGGCATTACTTTAGAAGTATTCATTTTCACCTATGTGTCCTATATTTTTTTACAAATATATGCCTTGTGTGCGAGTTAGGTTTAAATTTAACTAGTCATCTTCAATAATTCATAAACTTTCAATATATTATTTGGTTAAATTTACTTCAAAACAATCAATATTTTAGTTACCAGAGGAAATATCATTATCTCGAGACATGCATGCATAAAATTACTAGCAAAAATTTTGGTTATCCGAAACATAACTAATTTTGCTGATGATAAAAAATCATTTTTAGAATGCATCTTTAAAACCCTTGGTAGTTGTGTTCTTGGTTTCTCAAGGTTTACCTTTATTTGCACACTTCAATATTAGTCTTTATCTTTCAATGTCCTTGCAAATTAGTAGTAATGGCACGAGGTAGAGTGTTTTAAAAGTAATTGCATGCTCAAGGTGGTGCCAAGTACATGTGTAGTTCACCACCTTCATTAATTACCTATTACAATGCATTTATTTTCTTGAATAAAGGTGCAATCATGGCAGATTAGGGTTAAAATCATGAACACCTTGGTTTTTGCATAGGCCCACCACTAGAGAAGAAGACGGTGTGGAATAATTACATGGAACCCTTACATGTCACTTTGATTCTTATGAGGAAAAGGACTTTTAGATACATGAACGTTGATGATCACAAGATTTGAATCATCCAGTACTAGACCTTAGAAAGATTACCGAGAACTGAGACATTTATTGACTGGGTCCATGAGGCCTAGGTACAAAGAGAGGGATCATGAACCGAGTTTGAGAAGGACCAAAAATATTATTTAAACATGTTTGCAACAAAACTTCTAATTTCTGACCTTTGGCTAAAGAAATGAAAAGCAACCATCAGACCAACTGATGTAGAAAAAAGGACTCTTGTGCACTAGGATGATTTAACCACTAGACGAGAAACTAGGACCAACCAAAGATACAATATCCTTGACACAACCACATCATCTCTAGTACTCCGGGGTCCGAAAAAATAATAAAACTTAGGAAAAAAATTGTGACAAAATGAATCTAGGAAAGACAAGGATTTAGGTAATGACCAAGCAGGCTGAAACAAAAATTTCATTTTACCATTTCCTCTAAAAGTAGCACACCAAAGAAATCAAAAGCAACAAAAAGAAAAGAAAGGAAACAATAAAAGGGGGTCCACATTTTTCCAAGGAGAAAAATGGGGCATGTTGTGAGACCACACAACAAGTAACAACCAACAAAACTAAACAAAACAATAGAAAGAAAATTCCAGATCTAATAACCATGCTTCAACTTTCTTCAATATTTAAATTATAAATGGGTAGACCTTCATTCTGACATTTTTTCTTCACTTTAGCCAACATACAAGATTAAACTTTACTGAGCTCATGTGTGTGCAATTGACTTACTCCGCTACTGTAAACTTAGAGCACAAAAAATATTTGCATTGACCTACACAATTTGGCAATTCCTTTTAAGCCAACCTTGGATAGAGCCTTGCTTCCAGCCAAGCATCCATAGCCCTAGCAAGGTTATCTTTGTAATTCCCCAAAACATAGCTCTTCTGCCAGTCGGGCGTCCATAGCCCTGGTAGAGATATTTGGATAGCCTAAAGAGTTGAGTTTCCTCTTTTGATATTTCTTTGATATTCATTTTTTTCTTTTTTCTTTTGATATTTCAATTTAAGCTCATTTGCTTTGACTTGCAAGCAATGAAGCCCACCATTAGGTTGGGAATTATAGTGGCAGCAAAGGTCACCTTTTGAGTTTTCACTCAATGCAAACAACTAATGTCCCAAATTCTAGTAGAATGATTTAAGATATGGGTGTTTGTTGCTCAACATCGACTGAATTATTTATGCGAGCTAAAGTAAAAGGAACCAAAAAATTCCTCAATCATCTATAATTAAAGGACTATTTCTGGTCAAAGAATAGATCACATTTATAGAATTGACGTTCTATGATTTTGACCACTTTCAAAGGTTGCTAATTACTATAAACCTGATGACGCAAAACCTCGAAAAGCAAACAAAAAAAAGCAACAAAACAAAACCCAACAAAAAAAAACAACAACAAAAAATTAAAAGAACTTTTACATAACAAAACTTAAAAGAAAAACTATTTATAGAAAACTATTCTTTCTTGAGAACTAGCAACCAACACTAAGCTTGGAAGTAAAGTTTTAGGAATTTCTCATTGACAATAAATGGGGCATCTTCTCTAGTCAAAATTTTAAGTCTATAAGTGCCATCACCTAAAATTTCAGACACCTGGTAAGGCACGTCCATAACTTGTCAAACTTACCATGTTCACCTTTACACTCGTGATCTTTTTCCCAATACAGAACTAAATCAGATATCCTAAAATTTTTTAATCTAGCCCTTTTTTCAAACCATCGTTTTACCATAGATTGGTTCCTAACAAAATGATCTATAGCTTGGGTACATTTTTCATCTAAGTGCATCATTTGCAATAATCGATATTTGGTCTGATCATCTAATCCAATGTACTCTTGAGAAAATTTCCAAGTAGGTATTTTCAAGTTTATAGGAAATATAGGATCTACCCCATAAACTAAGTGGTAAGGAGAATTCCCCAATGTGGACTTCATCCTAGTACAGTCTACCCAAAGGGAGAATTTTAGTAAAGAATTGCATTCTCTAGGATTCTTTTCAACTATTTTCTTGATTATATCCAACAAATTATTGTTTGATGATTCTAATAACCCATTTCCCATAGGATAATAATTATATGATAATTTCTATTTTATATTGTATTCAAATGCCCAATTAGAAAACTTTAATGAGGAAAAAGTAGGGCCATTATCACATATCAGCACATACGGTACTGCAAACTTGGTAATAATGCTTTCCTCCAAGAATTTGATTACCACCTCTATGGTGCATTGTTTGTTGTGACATGCTTCAGTCCATTGAGTACAATAATTAGTAGCAGTAAGCACAAACCTGTGACCTACAAATGATAGAGGATTGATGGTGCTGATGAAGTCTAAACCATTGTGAGAAAGGGCACATCTCCATCACCAAATGTAATGGCTGAGCATTAAATCTTCCTTTGTCTATAGTAATTTGACATGTGTAGCAACACTTTACATGTTCATAAGTATCTTTGAAAATAGTTATCCAGTAGTAGCTAAAAGCACTCCATGAGTTGTTCCAAATTTATCGTGTAATTCCTGCAACACTTCATTCATTTTTGTCTTATTCAAGCATCTTAGATAAATTCCTTCATGATTCTTCTTGAATAGAACCCCTCCTTTAATCATATAACTCTGAGATTTTATCTTTAGGGCTCTTCTTTGATTTCTTTGCATGTGATCGGGGAAGTTATGACTGACTAGATAATGTTGTATATCTAAATACCAATCATCTTGATCTTTTACATCCAGAGTATATTGTTGGTTGGAGATTTTTGGATCAATATCAACAATGGATTTAACTAAGGCTTGTCCCTGAGCTATCTTCATGGATACAATATCTAAATTGAACTCTTGAAAAATCGTAGCCCACTTAGCTCTCTTTTCTCTGAGCTCGCTTTGTGTTAGCAACATTTTTATTGCAGCATCAGGGATAATAGCCTTGACTATACTTCTGATAATGTAATGTCAAAATTTTCATACTACTTTAACCAAAGCAAAGGATTTTTTTTCAACATCCATGTATCTGAGCTCTGCTTCTTTAAATGGAGTGCTCATAAAAGCAATCATCCTTTCTTCTTTTTTCTCTCCCCTTTGTGTCAACACTGTTGTGTAGGTATGACCAGAAAAAAAAAGAGTAAATATAAAAAGGTTTAACATAATCTAGACTTACTAGAACCAATGCTTCCACAATTGTAGCTTTCATATTCTTGAAAGTGAGTTCAGCTTCATTACTCCACTCAATTTTTGCATCTTTATTCAACATATCATTGAGTGGTTTCATTATCTTGGCAAATCCAGTAGTAAACTTCTGAACGAAATTGATCTTACTGAAATACGATTTCAATTATTTTTACTTCCCAGGGGCTATAATTTGAGTAAAGCACTCACACACGTTCGCAGGGATACCCTGAGTTACCAAAAAAAACAAAAACAAAACAAAACAATATATATCTATATATATAATGTCATGTTTTCACCATCCCACTATGTCATGAGCAACCCTTCAAGTTATATATATATTATTTTATTATATTTAAAAATGTGCATGTTGTATTTTAGATTTTATTTATACAATGATGATATGATGTTCCGTGCCTTATTATTATAGAATGCCTGTCAACATAATTAAATATTATAATGGTGAATTTTTTTTATATGTGTCAATTTAGTTTTAGTTTTGGACCCATTTAAATGGAATTCCTTAATATATTTACATATCAACATATGACACACTATTGTGCTAGAAGTTCCTTACTTGATACCCATATCCTCATTTAATCTCATCTACATAGATTTCATACATTCAACCTTACCCTTGCTCTATTTGCATATATCCCCACATATTTACCTTATCATCATTTCACATTTCCATGCATCTAATCACTACATCAAGATTCTCAATTCTCTATCTCAATTTAATATTATGGCATGCATGTTCAATCCTACACACCACAAAATTGACCCTAATTTTGTATTTTAAAAATTTAAATTATTAATTCTCACCCTTTCTCATTTTCCATAGTGGGCTAACTTTGTATAAGTTTGTGTGACATGTTATGTCTTAGTATTTAATGATACTTAAAGTGTAATTAATTCATAGGAAATTGCAAGGAGAATTCATTATAGGAACATTTTGACTTGGAGTACTAAAATAAATCATAATCTACATCAAAATAATCTAGAGTGCATATACATGTGAGAGAGTGTTTCCTTCAACCTTCATTCATGACCATAAATCCACTTTAGTCAATGGTATTAACCTAGGAGAACATGGACCTTGTGATCCAATGATCTCCCTAGGGTATTCATCATTTCAACTAGCTCTTATACATCAACAAATATTAGAGATCAAGGAAAATATATTTTGGAAGTATGTGTTTATTAGTTCAAATCCACACGTCACAAATAAAATTTATACAAACTTTTAGATCTGTGGCATTCAAGCTTCAACCCACAACACATGGAATCAATCCATTGTATCCTTAGATAAACCTACTCTTGATGTCATCATTTTTATTATAATACATATAAGAAGTTGTAATTATGATTTATGATTGAAAAGTTATGACTAAAACAGTAGATAGTTATATATTTGTCATTAGAATTAACTAAATGTTTTTGTTTGTATTATTTTTTGTATTATAAATTTCTATTATAGGATTTATCACAACTCTAAACTAGGTTAATTAATTGTCTAATTCATTAAATATAATGTTTGTGAAGGTATCCATTGATTTCCCTACATTATGTTAAACCCATCAAATACCTCATATCATAAGGTTATACCATCACTCTTCTTAGGGTTTCTAAATCTAATGCAATTATGATATTATCATTCCTTTTTAGATTTACTAGGGTTTGATTTATAATTTCTTACATATTTTCATTACAATTTGACTAGGGTTTGGGTATACATAGTGATAATACAATTTTTCTTCACTTTCACACTTCATAATCTACCATTATGGATCCTTCTAGGCCACACTCCCTAGCTAATATATGTGTATATATTTGATATTTTGACATGCTTCTATTTTTATAACATGTGATCCATCCATCTTTGATATAATCACGACTTTCCATGCTATGGATGTAAATATATTTTCTATAAAAGTGTTTTTTTAACATGTATTATATTTTCCCTTTTATTGAGTTGGTTAGTGTCCATCATCTCTTAGATCTCCCTCTATCATTTACTTATGAGCTTTGTGATGAAAATCTACCAAGCAAAGATTTGTCATGTGTTAGTGATGCATATTTTATGCTTCCTATTGATTATATCACACCTCCCTCACTTATGCATGATATTTTATACCTCTTAGTGATATATCCCTTACAAGTTGTAGTGTAAGAAAATTGATCCTAGATCCAACAAGTATATTAACTAGGATCAATTTTTTTCTTTCCCCATATTAAAACACAAACCAACTAGGGTTTGATGATTAGCTATCTGCCTCAAAGGAGAGCGAATCTACTAGGGTTTAGTTCTGAAAGGTAAACACTTGTGCAATTGTCATAAAAAAATGAGCCTAAATTTGAGGGTCAAGAGTGAGGGAGCCCTTGACTAGGATCTTCAAACCTCAAATGATAAGTTGCATTCTGCTTTATTATTTTCTATAACCTTTTGTTGATGAAACTTTTGGATCTAAACTGCACACATGAAAAGAGGGGGAAAGGTTGTGTTGTATGGGGGTTTTCCTAAGTAAAACCCCATTTTGGTGTTTCTACCTCCATGAATAACAAATGATGATGATAAATAAGGCTTACCCTAGGTCGGATAGAGGCCAAACGAACAATAATTGAATGTAAAAATAAATGATAATTGACAATGTTACCTTAGGTCTAAAATATCTATCAAAGTGATTTCCACAGCATAAGTTTCCACCAAAGCTTGTTTTATGGATGATTGGATTACTTTAAGACCTATAAGAGGTTATTCCACATAACACAATATATTTTTATAGCTAGCATGTAGAGGATAACTCAATACATCTTCATAAGAGCAAGATAGTGCATAATTGATCATAATAAGTTATAATGTTCAAATAAGAAGAAAAATTGTTTATATATGTGTGATCATAGTCATAGGATGAATTAAATACACCATATCCAAATGAATTTAAACTATAGTTAATCCCCTGAGCCATGATCCCAATGAGATGTTTGAAAGCATCAAAAACTAAGAAATCATTAAACTAAGAATGAAATGAACATGAAAGCATAAAAGAAATCTAATTTAGAACTCCAAACCTTATCCCATTGGGGAGTAGTGTCATATTGATGTGGAATAACGACCCTTTCCCAATCCCTTAGATAAAATGAGCAGTTAACTAACCTCCATTGTTAAAAAACTAAGCTAAAATTGATAAAATGATGCTATGGGTGGATGAAAAGGATGAAAAAGATTGATAATGGTGCAAGGATGAATAAAGATAGTATTCAAATGAGTATCATAACTTTTCTTTGATGGAAGTGGATCCATTTCTCTCCAAATGTGAAGTATGTATAGGAGAGCAAATGAAGAATCAATGGTCAAGATGAAAAGGATCAATTAATGGTCAAGATGGAATCAAGGGTGAAGACATGGATCAAGGATTCTCATCAATAGATGAGAATAAAAAATCAAATGGATCAAAGAAACCATCAAGGTCTCACAATGATTCAAACAAACACACTTCCTAACAACTTTGAATGTTTTTTACAAAGTTTTCTAGGAAAGAATATTCCATTTTTAGAGCCAAATAGAAGAATATTCCTTTGGAATACTCCCTATGCAAGTGGATGGGTGAGGAAAATTAGTAATTTGTTAATTAAAACAAAGTTTTAATTGTGCAATTTGAGGAATATGAGGATTATCATTAAATAATTAGCTTATTTAATGAAAAAATGACATTTAATTCAATAATTTAAGATTATTCAATTAAATGAGAGGACATAAGGTGTTTAAATTGAATGATTTGTGTTATTCAATTAAACAGATGAGAGGTGAATGTGAAACGGGGGTGAATTAACCTAATAACATTAATTAGATTAATAGATGAAAATGATGCATTTAATTAAATAACTAGGCTTATTTAATCAAACTGATGAAAAGAAGGTGAAATTCAGAATGAAACAATGTTAGTGATCAAATTCAAGTGTGTAATACCATTCAAGACAATTTTAAGTGTCTAAATTTTTCCCCTCTTTGAAGTGAGGTACCTATTACATTGGTTCAAAGACTTGTGCTTTTCAGATTAATGCAAGTCTCTCAGATCAAAATTTTCAAAATTTTTGATTTATTTTTGGATGCCCCACTATTGCCCCAGTGGAAGGAATTAAGTTGGTTCCCTACCCCCTTGAGAGATTGGGAAAAAATTTAGAATTTTGTGTTGATCTCTCAACAAATATGTAATACTAAGTCAGGTGTCAAAAAAGGCTTTGACAATGCAAAAATGAGCTTAGAAATGCAAAAAAAGGCTCAAAATATGCCCCATAGATCAAATATTAGTAAAACAGGCTACAAACCCTAGCTTCGCTCTCAAATTAGGGAAAAAAACCCTAATTTTTAGGCATAAATAAAGGTTAAAGGGTCACTTTCAATTCATTTGCACTCTTGACTTCTAGCAAATTACTACTCCTGAGCTCTGAGACCTTGGCGATATGGCACAACGTGAGCTTCCCACACACCTTTCTGACTGATTCCAAGAGTACCAACACTGAGCAAATGTAGGACCTCGAGTTTGTGCTTTGAAACTTTTCTCAATTGATGCATTTTCATGCATTTATTAGGGTTTGAAACTAGGTCTTTTAGGGTGTCGCTATATCATGACACGTTTGGAGCAGTCAGTGTCATTATTTATTTTATAGCAACACACTTTATGTTTAGCAACACATCAATTTATTTTTGTTTGGCAAGACATTTAGGCTATAGCGATGAATGTTGTGAATAGCAACGCGTCAAGGGATTTCAGTCTAGCGAGGCTTACTTATTGTAGCAACACACCTTCTATATAGCGATGTGCCAATGATTTTTGGTATAGCGATACATTCAAATGCTAACACACTATTGAAATATAGCCACACGCGTTGCTAAATAGTGATGCACCCTAAAAATGATACAGTGACGCACTTTGAAAAGAGCAGCTCTATTGGAGTTTCAGGATTTAGACATTTAGATTTTAAGTAGTTTCCATATTTTAGCCAAAGTGACAATGTTTGCATCATGCGTGCAAGAGGATATTCAGCCTCTTGTGTCTTGGGAGAACCGACTTGACCTTCTATCAATGACACGTGATTTCAATGTGGAGCAAAAAAAGTACCTAGGAACCCTAGGGTTAGGATTCATCGCTTATATGCCTAAGATCCGCACTCACTTAGCAATGATGACAACATTGGTGGAGCTTTGGCACATCAAGACATCGTCCTTCCAACTTCCCACCGATAAGGCTATAGTTACACTTGAAGATGTGTGGATGATATTGCAACTTCTCATACATGGGGAGTGAGTCATAAATGACACAATTTTCGGGATGGATGCATGTCATGAGCTATTGTGATCAGATGATATCATTCTACTAAGCTCTCAAATTGATCTAGATCTATACCAAGGATGAATTTTGACTTTCAAACTAGTTGTGGCTGCCTTGATTTTTAGTGTGATTTCCCTAGATCGATGGGGTAGAGGTTTCAGTCCACTTTGGGGACTAGCCTGGCATGACATGATTCATAGGATGACCCAGTATGCGTGGGGTCCAGTTATGTTGGCATCTTTATATCATGATATGCATCAGGTCGTATATTTCCAAGGGAGGGGCATTGGAGCCAATGAACTACTCTCCTTCACATCTAGGCATACAAGCATATTGCGACACTAAAACCCATGGTGGTCTTAGTGGATATAGACTAGGATGAGCCCATCATTTACCAATATCAACATTTTGATAGGTGCAAAGGAAACTCCATTGTGTGTATGATTTAAGACTAATGGGATTCTATCTAGGGGGTTTGATCTAAGGGGGTCTTATCTAAACCTTTTCAATTAAAACCCTACAAATAGAAACCCTCAAGGCTTAAATCATTTATTTTTCTAAAAAATATGTGATTTCAAGAAAAAATCAAGATGTCCCAAGTTTGGGACCCATTATTGTGGGTGACCCAAATTTTGCATCAGAGAAATATTCGCTTGCTTAGATAGGGGACAAGGAGTAGGAGACAATCCTTTCTCTTGTGAAGAAATTTTTGCTCACTTACCATAGGAGGTTATAAATATAGTAGATCATATGGAGGATGAGATGTAGATGAAGGGGAAGTTTGGAAACTAAACCCCTTTACCTCCTTTCTAATTTTAGAAAGAATTTTAAATCCAAGCCCACAATGTCTTTCCAATTTAGATGGAGGAGGAGAAGTCTTGTTTAAATGATTATGAGAAGAATTGATTATTTTGCAAGAATGCAAATCCTTTTTAGGTGTGGAAATTTTAAGATTAGGAAGATCTTTATTAGATTTTCTAACACATGAGGGACAAAAGCTAGAGCCCCCATAACTATCATAGGATGGTGTTTATAATTTGTTGATGTAGTAGGAGATTGATAAAATGAAACAAGATATTCCTTAGGTTTATATTGTGAGATTTTGTACTCTCCCACAAAGGAGGGTGTAAAATATAATGGACCCCAATCATCACCAAAACATGTACTTGAAGATGAAGCATTATTTTAATCATTATTTACAATTTTAGAAGAAGAATGACAAGATTGTGTTAAATCTACCGAAACAACCTTTGACTCTTTATACTTTGATGGTGAGATTTTATACTCCTCAATGAAAGTAGGAGTAAAATATAATGATCCTCAATCATCACCTAAGAGAAAATTCATGGTATCATTATCATTGGAAGGTAATGGTTCAACTTTTGAATATGGAATCAAAGTACTAAGAGAGTTGGAAATGTTATGGTTGGCTTCAGATTGTAAATAACTTTCTTCATCTTTTTTTACTATATAAACCTTGTTATTATATTCATACTTCATTATATAGTGAAGAGTAGACGAGGCTCCTTTCATGGCATAAATCCATGGTCTACCAAAAAGAAGATATGAAAGAGGGGTAGGCATGCCATGGATATGAGTAGGCAACATCATAGGTCCTACCTTAATGGGTAGTGTGATTGTACCCAATGGTCACTTACCAACGTTATAAAAGCCACAAATATAAAGATTATCAAGTGTTATGAGAGACATATCCACACCCATTCTATGTAAAATATAAATGCTACAAACATTAAGTCCTACTCCATTATCAATTAGAGTACACCTAATTCTCTTATCATTAATATGGACAACAATCATGAGAGTATCATATTGGTTTTGGATTTCAGGAGTAGGTAACTCATGCTGAGGGAATGTGATATCTAAGTTTGTTATCTTCATACCATCTAACAAGGTATTTACATCATTTGGTTTGACAAAAGGTGGTACAATAATCTTCTACAAATCCTCTTGGAGCATACCATAGTATGTAGATGAAGTTTGAATTAAGTCCCAAAGAGAGATCATAATTGGAGTATTATGAAGTTGTTCAACAAGATCATACTCTTTACCATTATGTTGAGGAAGATGAGGTGTGGGAGGGAGAATAGGTTGAGGAAATGGAATGGAGGTTTATATTTTTCTAGGCTTTTTTATGTTTCGAGTGTTGTATGTGTGAGCAACTGCATGATAATGTGGTTGTTGCAACACATTTTGGTGTATATAGTTTTTTTGAGTGAGTTTTCTTGTAAATTTTAGGATATGACCAAGAGGTTTAGATTGCTTTGAAGTTGGTTCAATAATGAGAGAAGGAAATTTTGAGGTCGAGGAACATGAGAAGGAGGATATATTATAAGCTTTGGTTCAAGACATCTCTTAAGATGGTTGAGGGGAAATATCTTGAGAAGATACAAATTTTAGGCCAGAAATGATGTTTGGTTGTTACCCCCAAGGGAGAACCAAGCAATATGGCTAATATTTTGATCAATTTTAGTGGGAGACACAATATTTTTTATGAAAACATGATGAATTAGGTGAACTAAGGTCAAACTGGCAATGCATAGTAAAATCTGGAAGTTTCAAAACAAACTGCTAGAAATAGGAATTGGATCTGAACAAAGATCATAGAGTAGGGTTTCACACAAAAAAATGAGGTGAAACTGACTGTTCAAGGGTGTGGTCACCATAGACTACAAATCAAGTTTTTTGGAATCTCAAAATATGTATAGGTGTGTAACAATTTGTAGGTATTTATTGTGAAAACCAAAGTCTAAGAATTGACAAAGTTTGGAAAAATAAATAGGCCCTAATTTGATGATGAGAGGTATATGTAGGAATGAATAATGGATTTTTAAAATTCAAAGGAGTTGATGGAGGAAATTAGATGCATATATGAGTGCCCCCAAGAGGTAAGAGGTAGGAGAAATTCTTAGTAAAACAGATACGTCAATGAAATGGTGGACATATGTATTTAGTTTTATATTTTTGTAAGGAACAAAATACTTTGAATGCTCTAATTTTTTTAAGTAAAGATGTAACATTTGCAAATTGAAATGAAATAACCTAGATCTAAGACCCTAAATAAGGAAAAACATATTTGAAATAATATAATTAACAGCAAATATTTTATAATTTTGATCTAAATTGAATTCACTAAGGTGTTTAATATTTAATGAACAAAGAGTGCAAATGCATAATTTTGAAAATGAGACAAATGCAAATCAATAATAAGACCTTAAAATAACCTAGAATTTTGATCAATTTTTAGAATTATGCTATGTAAATCAGAAAATTACAAGTGTAAAAAGTGTTGGGTTCACCAAAATGTAGTGTAAGAAAAGTGATCCTAGATCCAACAAGTAGATTAGTTCTAGAATCAACTTATTCTCTTGCCCCACATTAGAACAAAAACCAACTAGGGTTTGTTGATTGGCTAGTTGCCTCAAAGGAGAGACAATATTCTAGGGTTTTGTTCTTTTGAGTCGCAAAGAGGAGATATTTGATGTGTGTTTTACTAAACCTATTTGACATAAACCATAGACCTAAAAAATGTAATTTATCACACAAACAAAACTGAAATTTTCCAAAACAATTATAGATCTAAGAAGGGAAGATACTTGTGCACTTGTTATAAAAAAATTGAGCCTGAAATTAAGGGACAAGGGTGAGGGCTCCCTTGACCAAAAATGTTTCTTTTAGGATCTTCAAACTTCATATGATAAGTTACAATAAACTATATTTTTTTTATCCTTCTATTGATGAAACTTTTGGATCTAACCTGCTCGCATTAAAAGAGGGGGAAAGGTTGTGTTGTATATGGGTTTGCCTAAGTCAAACCACATTTTGGTGTTTCCACCTCTATGAAAAATAAATTATGATGATAAAGAGGGATTACCTTAGGTCGGTCAGAGGCCAAATGCACAATAATTGACTATAACAATAAATGATAGTTGACAATGTTACCTTAGGTATTGGTGCAAGAGCACCTAATACACACATTTTCAAAATTCAACATTAGTAGGAAAGCATTAGGAAACTAGGGGGTATTTGAGTCATTTCATGATTGAATAAGGCCTTTGATCCCATTAATGATGTAATTAGGGGTATTTTATGTTATTTAGTTCTAAAAATACAAAAGGTTGCATAATAATGTACTTATTGTCAACAAATTGTTAAAAGTGCAAAACTAGGCAATTAGGGGTCTAATTGGTAAAAAGTTGGTTTCCAACATCCAACTAATTAAAATTTCAGTTGGAGGATGTTGGGAAGGGTTTTTGGATGTTAAATAAGCCTCTCATGGTCGAGGCATGGTTGTTGAATCATTTTTTTGAAGTTCTAATGAAAAAGTGGTTGTTTTCTAGAAATTTTTGTGTGTAAATTTGTTGCTAAACTGTGTGGTACAACCTTTGTACGACCTGTACGGGATCAACCCTATTATGGTTGGAAAGAGGAGAGTATAATATTTCATTTGAAAGTGGTTTGGTTAATTTTCATTGAGTATAAGTGGATATATATTCGTTTTAGTAGCAACAGGTCAAAAACCCCTCAAAACTAGGGCTTGGCCAAAAAAATGCTTCTATCTTCCATTCCCACGGTGTATAGTTGCTAATTTCTTGTGGGATGGAAGGTATTTATGTATATTTTCATATTTTCAATGTTTTGGAGAATGGGTAAATGTGTGGGGCAAGTTACAAACTGATCTAGGCCTGGTATCTTCATGTGACAGGCCTAGCTTGTAAAGCAAAAATTTGAGTTTTGCTTGTTTTGAGAGATTTTTCTTCAAGGTGGCACTTAGGAATGATTGAAATGGTTGTAAGCAGCCTGTAGGAGTTTGAAAAAAGGCTTTTGGGAGAAGGGGTGAGCCTAGGTAACCAAAAACTAGTCAAGTGCACTCAATTAGGCCTCTTGAGGATAGCGATAGGTTGGTCCATGGTTGCTTTTCTAACCACTGTCAAGAAGTAAGATTTTGTGGCCTTGTAGAGGTATAATATACTTGCATAAAAATAGTAGTTTACATCAGATATAGGTTTTTGGGTGAGAATTAATTGGACTGTCCTACCAAGCAGTGCTGCAAGCAATTGGGGGTAAAGAGGCCTACTAGTTGAGGAATGAATTGATGGAGTTTCCTAAGTGCTGATCATGGCTATGGTGTTATGATTGTGGTCTGTTAGAGCATGTTTCAAGTGATTATAAGTCCTTCAAAAGTATGATATTCAAAAACCCTTTGTGTGTTGAGTTTTCCTTATAGAAGGACAAAGATTTGATTATGTGTTGATCAGAGTATTTGAGAGAAGCACTCATAAAGAACTTATGCCATCTGAGATTGGTGTGCTTCCCTCCTCACTCTGCATCAGGTATGAAATCTCTGTCAAAGTGATGTCCACACCATAAGTTGCTACCAAAGGTTGTTTGATGAATGATTTGTTGCAAGGTGTGTGCCCTTGGTCTCCTTTTGTTGTGCAACATAGTGCTCAGGTTCGTGACATGGCTTATCTTCCTTTTGCGGATTCATTAACTTTGGTGGTTGTATCGAGCACTAATAAGTTGATCTTTTGGTGCAACGACAACCATATTTGCAACAATTGGTATCAAATCCTGGGTCACAGGTTTGAAACCCTCACTTGCACTACGGGGGATTGTTACAAGGTGTGTTCCCTTGATCTCCTTGTGTTGTGCAGCATAGCACTCAGGTTCATGGCATGGCTTAACCGTCTCCCATGGATTCACTAAATTTGGTGTTTGTATCAGGGATTAACAAGTCGATCTTTTGGTGTAACGAAAACCATCTTACCAACATGATTGGATTGCTTGAATACCTACAATAGGTCATTCCATATAACACAATAGGTTTTTGTGGCTATTAAGTAGATTATAACTCAATACATCTTCATAAGAGAAAGATAGTGCATGATTGATCATTATAGTTTCTAATCTTCAAATGAGAAGAAAAATTATTTATATATGTATCCCAAATGATCTTTTTTTTATTATAGCCACTAAACTAGGATCCTTTTTAAATCTCCAAGGATTGAAACCAAACATTAATATTTAAAATAGGGCACCTTTATGTTGAGGGCTCCCTCCCCTTGATTGGGTGTTTTAGGTCCTAATTTGTTGGGATGTCAAGGAATTAAATTTATTTTCCTAATCTGGCCCCAAAATGAATTTATTAATATAATTAATGTTATGGGAAAAATAGGGTGTCAATACAGTGTGAAATTTTCAAGGTTGACAATTTATGATGCTACACATATCATATTGACCCTATGGCCATTTATATGTCTTGAATGTATTTGTTTCTTCCATACATGACAATGCATATAATGATGATTTTTCTGCATATCATGTTGAACCTATGGACATTTATGATGGAAATAAATGTGTCTTACCTTCACCTATATGTGATGGTGATGCATCTTAACCCATTCCTAGTGATATACTTGTTGATTTTGGATTACTTATATATGATGATTATCCTAATAATGATCTTTAGTACAATTGCACTTTTTTTTATCATTAGTGATATGCCTTTTCAACTTCACATTAGATCATTACTCCCATTTATTTTGTGATGATCCCTAGTCTAATCTATCATGTAGCTCATGGTCTATTAATGATAGTTCAATGAGCATATTGATACTTCTTTATCTTCTTATGATGTGTTTCATGGCTCTTTATTTCCTTATGTATAATGAAACAACTCAAGAATAATGGAAGAATATCATAGAAAATACTTGAAAATATAATAAGAATACTTATAAATAATTGAGAATAATAGTCCATTTGAAGGAGAAAAATCTCAAAAAGTCTTCAACAAGAAATAAAATTTAGAATATGATTATAAACTACTACTCAATAACTCTTATATATATACCATAGTTATGGATTGGATGCCACCCAAGATAACCTAACTATCTACATAAGAATATATAAATGATGACATAACGTAATTAACATTTATACTAATGACAAGTTGGCTACACATGTCTCAATAGAATTGAGTTAAGGGTTTACCATGAACCCTCTTTAGAGAATTTTTTCTTCAACATGAATCAATTATGGATGATTTTTCACAAAATATCCATTTTCCCATGTAGCATCTTTAATTGGAGAATTATTTCAATCAATGAAAGACTCTATGATTGTACTCATCAAAAATTATTAGTGAATATTTGAAGGATTCTCCCAAGTTCCAACATAATTTTACCCTCCTCATCAAGTTCTAGTAAATTAGTATGGGTTGAGACTCTTTTTCTAATAACCTTCTTCAAGTAGGAAACACAGAAGAATAGATGTATTTTTGTTGACTTAGGTAACTCCAATTTGAATGCTATAATATCAATCCTCCATAAAACCTTATAAAGGACAAACTACTTGTGAAATCTTGTTATGAATTTTTTTTCTATTTTAGTAACATCTACTTATATGGATGTAATTCCATAAATACATGATATCCCACTTTCAAGTTCCTTTCACTACAATGTTGATCAACTTGTTGTTTTATCTATTTTATGTCATTACCAAGATCTCCCTAAGACTAGTGAGTACCTCTTACTAGTGTCAAATGTGTTCTTTAAATACTCTAATCTTTGGGTACACCTACAATAAAGAGATTGATTGATGGTGGATGGTACCTATATAGTGCCTAAAATAGAGGAATTTTCTATCATGTGTGGAAATAAATTTTATACCATCATTCTACTAGTGGAAATCATTACATACACATCTCTCTTGTTTATCTAAAGTAAAGCATCAAAGATAGCCTTCCAAGTACTTTTCGACTACCTTAGTCTACCCATTTTGATATGGATTATATGATGAACTGGAATAAAGTCGAGTATCCAAACATGAGTGTAATGCCCCATGTTCTTTCCTTGATATAGCTTTTCTTGGCATTTTATTTTTTCTATGTAGAGTGTGTCACATAGGTTGTACTTTTTTATGTGGCTCTGAGAGATTATTAGTGTTTTAGTTTCATCATTCTTCTTATTAAGTATTATTGTGAATGATTATATGCATTGAAGGGTGATATCGTTATGCATGAATATTATGAATTGTGTTTATATTATGTTATATTCTTTGAGGTGCTTATATTATGTGTCTATGACTTGAAAGGAAGCAGGGTACACCAAAACACTTCTTACACTAATATTCTGAGGAGATTATTTTACAAATGTCAATATTTTAGAAATAATAGAAAGAAAAAATTAACAAAAAATAAATAATAAATACCATAACATAGGTGTACATGGGGAAAAATATTTTGAGGTAAAAACCTCACACTCCAAAGAAACTCAATGTATTATTTAGAAATCATGACAACAATACACTTGTAGAGAAAGCCTTCACAAGTGTACCACCAACTAGAGATCTAGAGGAATTATTACAATTGAAATAGTATCTACAAAACTCTACGTACCACCTCCATCTCAAGCACATTACATATAAGAGATACAAAACCTAAAACCATCGAATGGTAGTTTGAAACCCATGAGCTAAAACCACCCAAAAGTGGTTCCAAAATTATCCTCCAATCAAACATTCCTTATGATGTGTCATAATACACACCATAGGTTGGTCAATAGGTGTAACTCCCCTTCACAGCTCTTTTATGTATCCAACAAATTTAAACATTTCATACAAAAACTTTTAGGGGCCATAACTTTTAATGTGGTAGGAAAATTGGACCCCTTTTTCTAAATGAGTTAATCAAATATATCTACACAATAAACACCACTCAAAGGTAATGCCAAGAATTTAAGAAATTTTATCTTGGCCAAAACCGAATCCTATTGTCTAGAAATTGGTTTTTTCCATTTTTACCCATAAATCGCACCTTCTATGATATTAACATTAGGAGCAAGGTTGAGACACCTTTCCCAAAATTCTCCCACTTTTCAAACACCTTGCAAGAGAAAACGGAGTATCAAAACCTTTATTTAATTGATAGGGATCAAGAGGTCCATATACTTGTAACACCACCTGAACTTTTTAATGCACACTGGCCTTCTTAATGCATCTATAATATTCTTCAAAGTGCCATTTTTTTCTAGAATCACCCTCTCATCATCTACCATACATTAAAAAAATGGTACTAGAAATCAATATTATTTTTCCTCACATAAAAGTTTGGGTTCTTTTCTAGACATATGATACTCTAACTATCACAATGAATTGTGACTTCTTTTGTTACCCCAACATCTAAACACACTCTCTTAAGCTAGATGGATTCCTTACAATAATGAGATACTTCCATGTACTCTACTTCTGTAGTGGATAAAGTGACCATATCCTATCACTTATCCAACTAATTGCACCACCAAACATAGTGAAAACATAACCACTAATTGATATTATACTATTGGTATCCCCAACCCAATCTGAATTCATAAATTCATGAATAAAAATATGATTTTTGTCTCTTTTAAGATTACCATGATAGCATAAGGAATAATCAAAGGTACCCCACAAATACCTGAAGACCCTCTTTATTTCATCCCAATATACTCATCCAAGATTAGCCATAAATTAGCTAAGGACTTCCACTTCTTAGGAAATGTATGGTATTGTATAGAACACATCATAAATAAAACTCCCAACTATACTAGCATAAGGTTCTATTCTCATATCCTTCATCTCACTAGGATAAGTTGGACACTACTCAATAGATAACTTTTTCCCTGTAGTAATTAGAACACATAATGGCCTACAATCCATCATTTTAAACCTTTCCAATATTAAGTTCACATAATTTGGACCAACCAAAAAAAATTATTCACTCTATCTCCTCTAATATCCATACCCAAGATGTACATGTCTTCCCCTAAGTCCCACATCTTAAACTATGCTAATATATGAGACTTCAAATTACAAATCAAACTTTTCCCATTACCAAAAAATAACATATCAACAAAATATAATAAAATAATGAGAATATGATCATCATCCATCTTATAATAGATGCAATGATCTTATTTAGATCTCAAAAAACCAAAAATTAACACGAAAGAATAAAAATTTTGGTACCACATCCTTGTAGATTTCTTAATACCATACAAATACTTTCTCAACATACTAACCAAATTTTCTTAACCTTTCTCAATGTAATACGCTAACTATGTCATATAAATATCTTCCTCCAAATTACCATGAAGGAATATTGTCTTTACATCCATCTTCTCAACCTCAATACGCTATTGTAAGAGACAATAGAAACTATATGGATGCCAGCTTTTCTACTAGGGAGAAAACATCACCATAATCTATTCCCTCAACTTAGGAATAACCCTTTGTAACAAATATTACCTTGTAATTATCAACACTACTAATAGACTATTTTTTAACACCCATTTACATCCAATAGTATTTCATCCATCATGTAAAGGTACTAGGTCCCAAGTTTTATTTTTCTTCAAAGTATCCATCTCTTCATCCATGGCCACCTTCCAAGACTCTACATCATTCATGCCCATAGCCTCCTTTATAGTCCTAGGCCCATCACTATTAGTGATGAGGGCCACACTACCTAAAACCCACATAAATCACAACAACAGATAACAACATAGAAGATGCAAGACAAAAAAATGACCCACTTTCAATTATTTTCAAAAAATGAAATTACATATTCAAAGCTTACATGCTACAGCCTCATGGGCTTGATTCATTACAACAAAATCAAATCTGAAAAGAAAATCTACTATTCAAAGCCTTAATTTGCACTATTAGGGCCACCTTCTACAACCCACACTTAACCCTTTTTATTTTCCCCAATAACCGCCCTAGAATTTTCTAGAAAGTACAAATTTCCCCTTTTTGTTTTGGCCCCAAAATTCCTACCATTTGATTTTTGGCCTAGGAAGAAATTTTTAAGAAATTCACTTTTTAGAGGATCAACTTTGCGAGGCCATAAATTTTGATCCATGTGTCCGATTTTATATTATTGCATATTGTTGGAAAGCTCTCAACGAGCTCTACAACACATGAACCCACTATAGGTCGGTTTGGCCACCTTTTGAGCTGTTTCATGGCCTCTAAAGTTTTATATTTGAATTTGAAGCTGCATTGGAGAATTTTCTCAAGACGAAAACTTTAATTTCTCCCAAACCATGCAGGGTATTGAGGTGATTCTTTTGTGACCGGAATTTTTTTTCAGCTCTGCTCCTTGGGGTAAATTTTCACATCTTTACGAGCCTGTTTAGGCCAACTTACTAAAAATAGTAAGTGCTCATTTTTTGCTATTTTTGACGCCTGACAGTCTCATATCCCCTAAGTTCCATCATGGGACTCAAAACAACTAAATAAAATAATGAAAACATTTTTTTTTGGTGATGCAAGATTGTCCTATACCACTGGATGCTCCTGCATTAGACACGCAGGATAATTTGAAAAGTGAACCTATCACTTCTCAGGAGTTAGAGGGAAACCAAGACAATTAACCTTAGCCTCAAATAACCATGATGAATTTTCAGTAGGCCTTCCTCTCCATTTCACCAAGTACTTTGCATATTTCCTGTTTCTTGTGCTTCTACCCACACGACTATCCAAGATTTCTTCTCTCTTCCTTCTTTGAAGTGGGTACTGAAATTTTCAATTGTTCATTTATCGAACTCTCCTCTATATCACCTTCATGATACTCTGTCAAATCAACAATTTTGAACACATGAGAATTCTTTATTCCACTAAGTAACTTTACCTCATAAGCATTTCTCGAATCATGCTTCTCCAAGATCTTGCATGGTCCAAAATTCTTCATTTTTAACTTGTTGTATGTACCAATTGGAAACCTTTCCTTTAGCAAATGAACCATGACTTCATCTCCTACCTAGAACTCCCTATAACTCCTTTTTTGATTTGCTTGAGCCTTATATTGTGAGTTCATCTTATTGATATGTTTCTTCACCTCTTCACGCAAATTCTTCAGGTGCCCAACAAAATGTTTAGCATCAACACTACTCTTCTCCCCCTTATCCATCTTTCTCAGTTCATTAGCAGTTCTTGGACTACTCCCATATACAATTTGGAATGGAAATTTACCAGTGCTCCTATTGACAGAATTATTGTAAGCAAATTATGCCTATGGTATAATCAAATCCCATCCCTTGGGCTTATCTCCAACTAAGCATCTTAGCAAGTTGCCCAAAATCCTATTCACCACCTCTATTTGTCCATCAGTCTATGGATAGTGTGCAGAATTGAACTTCAAATCTATCTTCAACTTCTTCCATAATGTCCTCTAGAAATAACCAACAAATTTCATGTCTATGTCTAAAACTATACTCATTGGTAGACCATGTAGTCTCATCACCTCTCTGAAAAACAACTCTACAACATGAACAACATCACTAGTCTTATGACATGGAATGAAATGTTCCATCTTTGAAAATCTAACCACCACCACAAATATGGAATTATGCCCTCTTTGTGTCCTTGGCAATCCAAGAATAAAATACATGCTAATATCCTCCCATGGCCTCTCAGGTACAAGTAATGGCTGATACAATCCAGTATTCTGACTTGTTCCTTTCGCCATCTAACATACTCTGCAACTTTGTACAAATTTATTCACATCTTGTTGTAATTGTGGCCAATAATAATTCACTAACAAGAGCAATGGTCTTATCTTGACCAAAATGTCCATCCAATCCTCCACTATGCTTCTCCTTGATTAGATTATCCCTCATAGAACTCCTTGGAATGCACAATTGGCTTCCTCTAAATAACATCCCATCTTGGATTAAGAAGTCCAACCATCTCCTCCTATCCAATGTAATAGGTTCCAAACAAGCCTTCCAAGCTTCTGCAAAGTCTGGATCTTCTGGATACAAACTCTTGAGTTCATTGAACCCAACAACCTCTATATTCATCTCTATGAACAAATTTTTCCTTCTACTTAAGGTATCTACAACTCTATTTGGACTTCCATGCCCGTGCTTCAAAAAAAAAGTATAACTCTACAAAAACTCAACCCATTTTAAGTGCCTTTGATTCAACTTTCCTTGACTATTGAGATACTGCAAAGCCTGGTGATCAGTATATAAAAAAAATTATTTTGGAAACAAATAGTGTCTCCATTTCTTCAAAGCCTAAACTATAGCATAAAACTCTTGATCATAGAAAAAATATTTCTTCTTAGCATCATTTAACTTCTCACTAAAATAGGCAACAAGATTACCTTCTTGACTCAAACCAACTCCTATGGCAGTGCCACTAGCATCACAATCTACCTGAAAAACCTTATTGAAATATAGAAGTGCCAAAACAGGTTGCTCTATAACTTTCTTCTTCAACATATCAAAACTTTTGGATGCTCATGTGGTCCACTTAAACTCTTTTCTATCCCCTCTCATTGATTTAGTTAGAGGTGCACAAATACTACTGAAATTCTTAATAAACTTTCTATAAAAAACTTGCTAGACCATGAGATGATCTCACCTCTGTAACATTTCTTGGGGTAGGCCATTCAATGATAGCTCTCACCTTCTCTGGATCCATTTTAAGACCCTCTACTAAGACAACAAATCCTAGATACACCAACTCCCTTTTCAAAAAACTACATTTCTTCAAATTAATCAATAGCTTCTCCTCCCTTATCTTCTCAAAAAATCTTTAGATATGCATTAAGTGCTCCTCCAATGTCTTACTGAAAATAAAAATATCATCCAAATAAACAATGAATTTTTTTCCTAAATATTATTTCAATATCTCATTCATAAGCCGCATAAATGTGCTTGGTGCATTGGTTATCCCAAAAGGCGTGACTAACCACTCATACAAGCCCTCCTTGGTTTTTAAGGTTGTCTTCCATTCATCTCCTTCTCTAATCTAGATCTAGTGATATCCACTCTTCAAATCTATCTTTGTGAAGTACTCAACTCCACTCAAACAATCCATAATGTCATTTATTCTTGGCAAGGGAAATCTATACTTGATGGTAATCTTGTCGATGGCTCTGGAATCTATACACATCCACCATTCTCCATTCTTCTTTGGTGCTAGTACTACATGTATTACAAATGGACTCAAACTCTCCCTAGTCAATCCTTTTTGCAACAACTCTTGCACTTGTCTATTCAACTCTTCACTCTCTATTGGAGTCATATGATGAGCTGCCTTATTTGGAAAACTAGCTCTAGGAATCAAGTTGATCTAATGACTAATCTTTCTTACTGGAGGAAAACCTTCAGGTACATTATTAGAAACAATAGCTTGAAACTCATTCAACAATTTTGAAACCTCTACAGGTACCTCAGTCTTATCTTCTTTATCAACTCTAGGGATTAATGCAAAACACATATGCTCATGCTTCATACCTTCTAGGAAATTTCTTCCATCAGCCAAAAAAATTATTGCATTACTGCATACCTTTTCTTCTGCCTATTTTGAGGGCTTCAGCTTATGACGAACCCCATCCTTTGTCAAAAATAGGTGTTGGCATGTCCATCATGTACTGCTCACCGATGAAACTGCCACTGTTTTCCTAACAACATATGACAAACATCCATAGGAATAATATCACACAATACCTCATCATGGTAATTTCCAATCTTTAACTTTACCAGACATTGTTCATTTACCAAGGCTTTATTATCCTTCTGCAACCAAGCAATCTGGTATGGGTTTGGATGCCTTCTTCTCTCCAATCGCAAATTACTAACCATTTCTTATGAAACAAGGTTATCAATACTACCTCCATCAATAATAACATTGAAAACTTTACATTCACACTTGCATCTGGTGTGAAACAAATTTTTCCTTTGATTTGGTTCCTTCTCTTCATTTAGCAAGGCTCTTTTGGTAACAACAACCTCTCCTCTTTCTGCATCCTCAAAATGTGAAGACTCAACATCTTCATCTACATGTGCAACTCATGCATTACCCTCAAGTATTCTATTTTTCCTTCCTTGATGTTGAGGACACTCATAGGCTCTATGTACTTCTTCTCCACATTGGAAACAGGTTCCACGAAAGCTTCCTCTTCCCAGTCCTCATCCAAATCTTCCCCTTCCTCTTTGGTCTCTATTATTCTAATCACGAGGATAGTAAGTGTTATCTCCTTTTTGGTTGTGGTTGCTATTGGAGCCTTCACCCTTCTTTTGATCTTCATTTCGACCTCCATATAACCATCCACCAGTCTTTCCTCCACAGCCTCCACCTCATTGCTTGTTCTCAAACCTCTTGTTTAGTAATTCTTCAACCTTTAGAGAAAACTAATAAGCATCTTCAATGGTTGTCATTCTTACCAGTGCCAATTCTTCATGTATGCTTGGCTTCAACCCGTTAATATAATGAGAAACTTTCTCCTTATTCACCTCATAATGTCTTGTCTGAATCAAGACCTTGAGAAATTCCTTTGTGTATTCTTTCACCGCCCTTTTTCCTTGCCTCAAGCTCTGCATCTTCTTGAGCAACTCCAATTCATAATCTACTGGAATAAATTGTTTCTTCAATTTTGACACCATTCTGTCCCATTTGGAAATTTTATCTTTCCCTTGTCTTCCTCTTTCTAACTAGACCTCTTTCCACCATATACTAGCGCGACCTTTCAATTTTGTCTTTACAAACCTCACTCTATGAGGATCTTCAATCCCCTCAAACTCAAAATTCCTCCATGTCATTGATCCAATCAATCAATTCTTTAGGATTCAAATTTCCACTAAAAGTTGAAACCTACATTTTAGGTCTCTTCCCAATGCTTGAGATTGCTCACAACAATATTGTTTCTCCAGGATCCATTGGGTCCTTCTCTTCCTCTTCATTTCTTCTTTTGTTTCATCTTCACTATCATTTTTGTCTTGTTGCACATCTCTTCTTCGAACCTCTTGTTGCAAGGTTTCTAATTGCCTTCTAAGGGCTCTGATTTCATCTCTTGGTGGATCTCTTCCTCCACGACCTCAGCCTCTACCTCTGCCATACTGGGAAATTATTGGAGGAATCTTGAACTCAACCCACACTCACAGGTCCTACTACAACTTCCTCACATTTGGTGCTCTGTTACAGGCTCAAGAACTCCTTCTCTAATACCACTTGATGAGGGCCACACCGCCCAAAACCAACATAAATCACAACAACAAATAACAACACAAAAGATGCAAGACAAAAAAAATGACCCACTTTCAATTATTTTCAGAAAATGAAATTACTAATTCAAAGCTTACATGCTACAGCCTCATGGGATTGATTCATTACAACAAAATCAATTGTGAAAAGAAATCTACTATTCAAAGCCACAATTTGCACTATCAGGGCCACCTTCTACAACCCCCATTTAACCCTTTTTTATTTTCCCCAATAACCTCCCCAGAATGTTCTAGAAAGTACGAATTTCCCCTTTTTGTTTTGGCACCAAAAGTCCCTCCATTTGATTTCTGGCCTAGGAAGAAGTTTTTAAGAAATTCACTTTTTAGAGGACCAACTTCGCAGGGCCATAACTTTTGATCTGGGAGTCTAATTTTCTATTATTGCATATCATTGGAAAGCTCTTGATGATCTCCACAACACATGAGTCCACCATAGGTCAATTCAGCCACTTTTTGAGCTATTTCAAGGCCTCTAAAGTTTTATATCTGAATTTGAAGCTACATTGGAGAAATTTCCTAGGACGAAAACTTTAATTTCTCTCAATCCGTGCAAGGTATTGAGGTGATTCTTTCACAACTGGAAAAAAATTTCAGCTCTGCTCCTTGGGGTAAATATTCATGTCCATACGAGCCCGTTTAGGTTGACTTACTAAAAATAGTAAGTGCTCATTTTTCACTATTTTTGATGCCTGATAGTCTTATATCCCCTAATTGCCATCATGGGACTCAAAACAACTAAAGAAAATAAAGATTTTTTTTTTTGGGGTGATGCAAGATTTCCCTAAACTGCTAGATGCTCCTACATTAGTTAGTAATGAAAGGAAAAATACATCTCCAATTAGGGGGAGTATACTTTTCTAGTTTTTGTTCTTGATAAGTGGACTCCTTAATGACTAAGGTGGAGCTTCTATGTCATATTTAGAACTATCTAAACTATCTTCCTCTTCAAGTCCTTCATGGGCTTCTGATTCAACCTTCTTATTCTTTGGGGTTGGTTGAACCACATCTTTCTTTTCATCCTTCTCTGGATGCAATACTATGGAAGAAGATTTAACTTCTCTAAAGATAACACTTTTCTATACAAAAATTTCTCAACTACAAGGTCCCAAAGCTTGTATCCTTTCACACCAACATCTAAGCTAAAAAAGATGCATTTTATAGCCTTGTTTTCTAACATTGACCAATTATCCCTAGGAACATGTGCATATACCTTACAACCAAGTATTCAAAGATATATCAATGAGGGTATTTTTGTCAACCATGCCTCCATAACTACTTTTTCCCAAAACATTTGTTTTAGGCTAGCCCCACTCATCATATTCCTAGCCCTCTCCATCAACATTATATTCATTCTTCCTAAAACTCCATTATGTTGAGGGGTGTATGAAGTCATATTATTTATTTTTATTCCATGGTACTTATCAAGTTTATTAGAGTTTTATGAACAAAAATTGTTTCCATTATCATCCCTCAAAGTCTTAATCTTACTAGCAATTTGATTTTCTATAAGAGCCTTAAACTCTTTAAAATGAATGAATACTTTAGATTTACTTCTAAGGAAATATATCCATGTACTTCTATTATAGTCATCAATATAAGAAACATAATATACATATTTGGAAATTAAAGGAACATTAACATGACCAAATTTATTAGTATGGATTAAATCCAACACCCCAAAATATTTATGAGAACTTTATTAAAATTGAACGTGATTTTATTTTTCAAATATGTAGTGTTCATAGTATCATCTATATGACTCATCCTTTGGTTCCATAACATTATTTTCTCTATTGATCGCTTAGTCTCCAAAGCATGAGAACCCTTAGTTATCTAAAAATCATGACCATTAAAAGTAGACACAACACATCTCTTTAATGTTTTTGATTAATAGGAAAAATAGGTTCTTAAGAGACCTGAAACCCTAAATTACAAAAATGTTGCTACATCAGATAGGAACATAGACAAACAAAAACCAAGCCACAACTAACCAAAATAAACCTAACAAAAAAACTAAACAAAAAGCAACAAAACAACCAACAAAATATTTCAAATTCTTGATGGTATTGGCCACCTCTAGCTCCCAGTTATAATTTTGATTGACCAGGTTTAACAAGTCCGCCTTTTCTTCATCAAAGGTATTATTTTAACTCCCTCAAGTGCAGGCACTTGGGCCTTTCTCACCTTATGACACACTCTTTGTACCTTTGTCTTTAGCAATCTACTCCTTTACCTTATTAGAACCATCAATCATTTGGTCTTCTTTCGATTCCCTCAACTTCTCAATGAGAATATTTAAAGCATCCACAATGATCTTAATAGAGCACTAAATTTTTTTTTAAATATTCTCCATGCTTGTTTTGATCTCTTGAACTTTCTTTACCATATCCTACAAGTGGATATCATAGTCAATTTTCAGCTCAATAATGGCCTCCTCAATATCCATAATTTTTTTCCTTAACCCTTTAGAACCATTTAAGTCGCCAAAATACAATCTTCCTTGGAAACTTTCTCATGCAACCCATGAACCTTAACATTGACTTTGTTAAGTCCCAACAAAAACTACTTGGTCAATTTAAAATTTCCCATCACAATATCTCTTACAACCCCTAAAACATCATAAATCTCATCCCTTTCAACATGCAAGTACGTAAAATCCTTTGAGAGAGTAAATGTTGGTAGCATCAATAGTATCCTTGGTTGGGCTAGTTAATGGGGGATGATCCAACTCTCTATCATTAGCCTTCTCTGTGAAACATTCCTCAACCACCTTCTCTTTCTCTTTTCCAACCACAACCCTAGGAGTCGGCACAAGTTGTTTTCCTCCCCTTTGAACTTTGCATCCACCCTCCTCTCCCATTTGAGAGCCTTCAGACCAATAAATAGCCTTTCTAGTTTTCTTCTTGGGGTATTTTTTGTTGGAGGTTCCTTCCTTTTCTTTTTACCACCCACATCTGAAGGAGAGGAAGAAATAACTTCCACCAAATCCACTTTGAGCTCTGTATCTTTCCATTCCTCCTCCTCCTCCTCATCTAGATAATTAGACCTCATATTAGAATATTAGAAAAATTTAGAAATTTGCTTCTTTTGAACACCCCTTTACCTTTTGGAGTCTTAGCTGAGATAAGGGCTTTAACATACTCCATTAGTAACAAAAATAAGCCCTCATACAACACTGATGCATTAGGGTTTTTGACATGATCTTTCACAGAGGAATCAAGTGAAGCAAATAGATAGAAATGAAACAAGATGAGCAACTTATGTATAAAATGATTAAGAAAATTAAAATGCACACCCAAAATAACCATATACCTACCATCTAAGGTGACAAAGAATTATCACCTTTGCCACCTTATCCCAAATAGGATTAATGGAAAAATGATCATACCCCCATGAGGAAATCTTCACCAACCTATCACTCTCATTGCCTTTGAAAAACTAATTTAAAGCCTCCTCATTAGCTTTACAATCTTCAAATCTTCCTACCCTGTAGTTGAAGTCCAAAAATCTTCACAATATCTTCCTTAGAGGTTGAGAACTCAACACCTTGCACAATCATAGTTTTATTTCTCCATCCTTTAACAAACCTTTTGGTGGCTTCATGATCACATCCATGGATTTGTTCCATATATAGCATGAGACCACCCTCCTCAAGGATACACCATACCTTGGGTTTTCTCCTAACCCGATTGCAAGAAATAGGCTCAACCTGGCTATGATCACCTACCATAGCCACCAAGATTTTTTTGCTCTTTTAGCTCCAAACGCTTCCCAATAAACATAGAAAGAGAGAAAGATAAGCCTCCAAAATACCCACAAAATGTGCGATGTTAATGAAAAATTTTAAACACACATCCCACCTTATCTTAGGACCCCTGCTTAGCATCATTAAGAAAAATGGCAAGGACCTCAGTGGGTACTAACAAGTACCCATCCCATGCTTTAGAGTACTGAATTTTAACCCATTCATTGGTGAAATAATCTGCCAACAAATTACCTTCCCTGAAAATATGCAAAATCTTGACCTCATAAAAAGTGTTAATTAGCCCTTGGGAATCATGAATTAGTGCTTCAATTGACCAATTATGCATACTTAAATTTATCAAACATCTAATAATTTTGATTGAGTCCCCCTCTGTCCAAACTTTGTAAAGCCACTATCAACAACAAATTTGATGCCTTTATAAGGAGCCTCTCTTTAATGTTGGTTGCAATGATGAAGGTGAATATTCTATAAATATCTTCACTACTAGAATTGAAGAACTATTACACTAAATAGATTATACCATCCACTCAAGAAAACAACTTGCACACTTGCATAATTAATTTTTCATACAAAAAGTAGGTTTCATTCCAAACCAAGGATATGAAATACACCATTGAGTAATTGAATCAAGACTCTACCACTACCAGCAATCTTTACATGAGAATAATCTACTAGCTACATCTTCCCACCATCATATTCTTTATATTTTATAAACCAACCTTGATGTGAGGTCGTGTGGAAGGAAGCACTAAAGTCTATTAACAACACACCTTATAATGCATGAGTAACCAAGGTAGTGATAAAAACATCTTCATCCTAGGAGGATCTCTCAGACTCATCATCAAAATTTACCTTTTTCTTCTCCTCCTTACAATCTCTTCTTAGATGTTCATTTTTTTGTATTTCCAACATTTTGAATTGAACTTACTAGGAGATTTGGATCTCCCACAAGATTTAGATCTATATTTATCTTGCTTCTTTTACTTCTTATTAGCTTTCTATTTGGATCTTCTATGAATTTCTAGGGACTCAACCAACTCAAACCTCTTTCTTCTCATTTCTTCTAAAATAAAAGATGCAACCACTTTCTTCATCTTGAACTTGGTTGTAGTGCTCCAAATGGCCATAACAAGGTGGTCCAATAAATATAGAAAATAATAGAATGATTTTATACTCTAATCCTCATCCATTTTTACTCCTATAGAGTGCAAATGGGTAACTTTCATATTGAAGGCATATAGATGTTTGGCCAGAGACCCACCATCCTCCATATTGAGAGTATACAAATTCTTTCTCAAGAAAATATTCACTAGGGATTTATCCTGATAATATCCTCCAAGATTCATCCAAAGATTCACTACATTTGACTCTGCATGCACATTCAACAACACTAAACTAGTCAAACTAAGTCTAATAAGACCCTTCACATTTCTATCCATCTTATCCTAGTCTTCTTGTGATGTAGTTGTAGGTTTATATCTAGATGCTACAACCCATAGATCTTGATCTATAATCACCCCCTCCATCTTGAGCTTCCACAACTCAAATTTTGTTCTTGAGAATTTATTCATCTCTATCCTTGATGTGCTTTCCATCTCTTCTTACAGTAAGATCAAAAAACTTCTTTGCATAATCTCCTATTCAAACAAATATTAGTACAAAGAAACCTCTATGCTAGAAACTAAGATGAGCATTCTCTAATACTAAATGAGAGGAAGTAAGGTATGTGGAAATGCTTCCTAAACTAATACTCTAAGGAGAGTAGTGTGCAAATTTCAATATTTTAACAATTATAGAAAGTAGAAACACATTTAACTAAAAATTAATAATAAATATCATCATAGAGGTGTATGTGGGAAAAACCCTTTCAAGAAAGTAGCTAAATCACAACATGACTCATGGGAAGTACATGCTCCACCTCTTTGTGTATTATGGATGCTTAGTGAAAGTGAACATAGAGACCATCCTATCTAACCACTATCCCATTATGTTTTTGTTTTTGATAAATAATGGGGCTTGAGAATTCCCCAACACATAATTTTATTTAAATATGTGGCTTCTTTCCCTAGTGGAGTTCTATCAAAATCAATATAAGCATTTAGAACCTTAATTCATGGTTTCCACTCATTCCTAGCAAGATTGAGTAGCTGAATGACATGGTTACATGCACCCCAAATTTATATAATATTACGGTAAAAAAATAGAAAACATCTACAAGAAATCCAATGGAATTACTTCCAAGGAGCTTGTGATGATTCCTAGTTAGCTACAAATAACCTCTTTTACCTCCAACATCAAAATTTAGTTGCTCGATTCAAGCCTAAGCTTAAATTTATTGAATACCACTAGAATAATGACACTCAATTTAGAGCCCACCTTCATTGGGTCATATTTTGTGACAAAGCCACTAAGGAATTCCCCAAATCCTTTTGCCTCAAGTAGGTAAGAGAAAAAATTAAGGTATCCAATTTTCTCATAAAAAAATTGTGTTCCTCTTGAAGGTCTATAAAGCCTTTAGACCATTATAAACCTTTTTTTTTAAGTCATAAAGGATTTTGGAAAGTTTTAAGAAGAATTAAAATAATGCTTGTATATTCCCACTAGTGTCGGTTGGTTTTCTCAAGCCTCTTTTGATGTTCCACTCACATTTGATGATATTTTCATTATGTTCTTATGTAAATGGTCAATGAGAAGGGACCTTACATTAATAGCTTCCATTATTTTTTCTTCAAAGAAACTTGGAATTTTACTAGTCTAGACCTACTATAAGTCTATGAGGAAGCTCTTCTCAATAAATCCTTAATCAATGCCAATAAATGGGTGAATATCATGTTTATAGCCAAGGCTTGGGATCTTAAGTTGATTTCCAACTAGAGTTCAATCAATTTCTAAAGCAATAACAACCCGATTTATTGAGGACAAACTACAATTATGACCTAATCTTAATCCTCAAAACTTTTAGATTACATGTACCCTTTAGAAAAAACAAAGTTTTGAGTGACACTTTCTAATGAATGAGTTAGATACTAAGAATGGAAACCACTATCATAAAAGTGGCAAAATACAACCCAAACTAACCACCAAACAATACAATTAAACAAAACCTAATCTTTACTCATTCTTTTAAAAGGAATCAAAAGGTGCATATGTATTTCAACCACAAAATGAACATAATTTTTTGTCAAAACAACGAATTGACTCGTATATAGTTAAAACACATTATCACTTATAACAACACTTAAAAATAGAAAGATCATATAAATATGAATGTTGAATCATCTTCTTTCTATCAAAAAGATCATATTCACCCAACTAATTTATAGAAGAATTGTAATTTTTAATTCTAATAAGAAAGAGAAATTTTGTTATACCACAACCACTTACATATTCTTGAAAAATATAAGAGAATATTTGAATGTCATAGTGGCATTCCAAATTTTCTTGCTTGTGCTTACAAAGAGGAAAGATTAAATTTTTACAATTTATGCACAAGTGATCCATACAAACTACATTTATAACACTAATGAGATCACAGATCATCCTTCAAATCAAGCTAATTCTATTAGACAGGTGTAGCTTTTGCACTATGGTTAGTTCAACCAAAGAAATAATTGCAACACATATAAGTTCCAACATATTCTAGTATGAACTATTTGGAAGAGTAAGAAAAGAGTGTTGTTGGATTCACATGACCTTATGGTGATAAAGTGTATGTGATTATTATATTTTGGATCTTTATTAACATTTTTGTTGTTTTCTTCCAAACTTGTACCACTCTAACGAAAATGGTCACAGTAACAATTGGTTACTTGTAGGTTTAATTGCCTCTTTCATGTTGGTGCAAAAGAACAACTAACCCAGTGAATTGTAAAATCCCTAAAAAATTTCATTCAAAACTGACAAACGAATTGAGAGTCTTGCAAAAGAAAAGATAGTTACATATTTACTTACTTTTTCAGGATTGTAATCCTTACAAAATAATGGGGGTTAAAATATCCAGTTAGGCCTAAAAATCAGTACAAAAAGCAAAAGTAAAAGAATTTGAATTAATGAATATGGAGAAACTTAGTATATATTCATTCTTTTATCTCATTTGAAACCCTAGTGAGTGCATTCAAGAGGAAATCCCTATGAAAAGTGTATGTTGTTTAGTAGATGAACTCAGTAAACTGTGAAGCATTTGGTTAGTAGATAACTACTTTGATGAAGTTGAACCTGAACCTGATAAATCCAACATCATTTAAGCATTTGTGAGAGCAAGAAAATATGAACAACACCATATTTTTTTATTGTAAGCAAAGTTTTTATTTTTTAGCCCTGCTCCATATGTATTGCAAAATGCCAAGATAAGAGAAAATTTTGTATCGAAGTGAAAATGCATGGGCAAAAGAACTAGTTCCTTGTTGCTTCTTTTTAATGGATTAAGCAAAAGAGATTCAAAGGAAAATAGAATGGGAAACGAAAGGTTTAGAGGCCCCACATCGGCCACCTAAGTCGTCAATGCTTAGAGTGTGTTGCTTAAGCCCAACCGTGTGGATGTGGTGCTAAACTCCTAAGTAGCTCCCATGACTTAGAGTCTATTGTGAATTCTAATCTATTAGCTTTAATGATCTACAAGAGGTGGCCTAATTAAAATTTCAAACTCTTAGTTTCTTCATCACTTAGTGACGGAGGAGCATAACTTCTTTGGATTCGTAGTCATTGGAGTTTTAGTTTAGCTTTATTTGTTTAGCATGAAATTTAGCATTTCTATTTCACTAAATTTGATTATTACCAATTTAATGACACTTAAATATTTTAAATAATAGATTAACATAATTCTTGCAATTAAAGGGGTTGTGACAAATGTAGTAAATCATTAGAGTACAAAGATTATGTTTGTTTCACCCATAGAGATAGCAATTGCAGGACAATCTAGTCAATAATATCTAATGGAAAATTTAATTCTATTGCATTTCCTCAGACATCTTACAATACCCATAGATACAATCATGATCTAAAATTTTAAAGCTAGATGGATAAAAACAATTAAAAGTAGCTAACTTGTGTTGATGAATTTTCAAGTGTTTCTTAAGTCTATCAACACCATTACTCTCTTTCTTCAAGAAATCCACTACCTTGAGAGTTTTTGGGGTGTTAATTCCAAAAATTTCATGGCAAGAAATAGTTGGTTGGGTATATCCCAGTTCCTCATCTAGCTCATTTTTAACCTCTAATTTGTATTCCTCACTAGTCACTTCAATGTAGAACTATTCCTTTATAACATATTTATATCCTTGGCTATATTTTTTATGACATTTAAAACATAACTCTTTTTTTTTCTTTAATTTATTGAGGATTATTGAAAAGTCAATCAAGCAAGCTGAGGGAATGGTTAAGCTGAAAATATCTTCTCTCATGTTTCATTTAACCCTTTCCTATAACTATGAGCTAAAAACTTATCATGTGCCTAGCATTCTAGGATAAAAGAATCAAATATAGTATGTGTATTAAACATGCATACCTATTGTTTGATCTCATCCTCGATCCCACCACAAACCATATAATTTAATTTATCATTTTTAATTATTCCTAATGAAAAGGACAGGTTATATATTTATTGAATATAATCCTTAACTAATTATAGTTATCATCATTTTGCTAACTAGCTAAAGTAGTTTTTTTGTACACTATTGTTATAGTGCAGCTATAGTTTTATAAAAATTAACCAAATGACATTGAGATATTTTTATTTCTTTGAGCATAAATCCATTGGTACCAAGTCATTTTAAATTTATACCCACTTGGAATATAATGTACACATTAAATTATTCATTTTATTTATCGAAGTAGATCATTTTCATCAAAATTTTACATATCCGCCTTCAAAAATATTATAAAAGCTATAATGAATGGTAGAATTTGGTTTATGATTGGCATGACCAAATGATCCACATTGATTGATTGAAACATTGTCATTTACTTGTGGTATCTTAATTTGGAGATACAACATTACAATATTCTATTGTGCTTTCCTTCTAAAATTAATGCTAATCATTATTCCTATAATTTTAGATGATATAATTCCTCTAATTTCATACTACATATTTGTTATACCTTAGATTCAAAATTACACATTTTATCATATAATGGAAATATCAGATGACTTCTTGATCCTATCTCTAAATCCATGCCCTATTTATTAGAATCTTTTCTTGGAGTGGTTAGATTCCTTCCTTTCTTATTTTAATATTTATCAAGATGTTGTCAAAATAATATTTAAATAATAACTTACTCAAAACAAATACTTGTAAGATAATATTTTTACTATACCTTCCTTGATCTTAGATCTCACTTTACTAAAAGAACACCTAGAAATACATTATTTTGCAACTTTAGATGGGAATTTGGTGAAAACATAATTTCCTAAAAACTCCTTCAAAAATACAAAATGGACTCAAATTATAATTGAATCCTCTTCAATTTTAACTTGATAAATTGTTTAACTTTCAAAAAAATAATTTGTAATTTTGCAAGAGATATGCAATTTACAACATGACCGAAAATAAATAAAAATTTCCTTGATTGTTTCCTTCTAGATGATACGAACATGCTCTAAAAACTCTTGTAATGAAATAACTTGCACAATAAAATAATACAAAATAAAACTTAGAGATATAATAGGATTACTCATAAATACTTGATAATAATAAGCCACTTTGAGGGGGGAACCTTCAACATTATTCAACAAGAAATAATATTTATAATATGATTCATCAAATTCTACTCACCACCTCCTATATATACAATACTTATACCTTTGATGTCACATAGGATGACCTAACTACCTATGTATGACTATATAAAATGATCACATACCTTAATTAAGAGTTGCACTAGCCATAGGTTAGTTGCACATATATTAATGTAATTAATGGATTAAGGGTGTATCATGATGGTGAGTTTTATTACAAAACATTGTCTTGATACATCTATGATAAAAAAAAATTAGTGTAAATTAAATATTCAAATTTACATGTTATATTATTCATATCTTTATATTATTCTTCTATATGTGATGATTATACTTTGATATAGGTATGATGTGATACTTTAATTGATACAAATAAATATGGTTTATTTCATGTAATACTTCATATACATCCTTCCATGTGTTTTCATAGATTTTTAGTACTAGGTGTACCTTACATTTCCTAAGTATTGTAATTGTAATCTAATTATGTAGATGATAGGTAATGTGTAGTCTCCAAACAACATGGAGTGAGGGCCAAGTTGAAATATCACATGAGGGGGTGATTTGATTATTACTTATTTATTATCTAGGATACTTGGGATACTATGTAAAAATTCATTTATTATGGATTTTACAAATAATTGGTTAGGATTGCAAGTTGTAAGAAGATCTTTCATATTTTATGGTATGACAAGACAATCAATGTCCTCATAGAGCACCCAAGATGGGACCTTGGTCAACTTGAGTGTAATAATCAAATATTTGAAATTTGTAAAATGTAAGGGGTCTTTAAGAGGTGTAGAAGGAGCAAAATATTATTCTATGATTCTTGAACATGACCATATGTGATTTTTTTTTATGGCTCATAGTTCTGTATACCACATGATGTTTTCTTATTTTTTATTTTCCAATATATTGAAAGCATATGATAGTGCATTTCATGGATATTTGTAGGTACACTTACAAAACCAATATATTTTAAAAGGAATAAGTGGGTTGTGTTCTTTTACTTCATATTTTTAATAATAATAATATCTTGGCTCTCTTTGGAGTTGATTTTTTCCTACAACATTTTTCTATCCAATAGACTAGTTTTCATTTTTTTCATTTTTATTTATATTACTTATCTATTATTTTATTACTAATAATATTATCAGCTTAGTAACATCACAATAATATTAGAATATATACTCTAAATTATTATTTAAATTGTGTCATTTACCCTATATTTTCAACTTTTGGTATTAGAGCTTTGGCTAGATTATAAAAGGGGATTCCTTTCTTGTGTTTTTTATTTTTTTGTGGTTATAATGGGAGTATTATTTCAATATTTATGTATAGTTGAGTGTGGTTAGAGAGGTAATATAAAGAACATCATGATCAAATATTAAAAAAATTAATGGCTCCACATACAAGTTGTGGAAACTAAAAATGGATGATATCTTAGAGGAGAGAGATCAATGGATAGCTATGATACAGAAGAATAAGATTGTGAATATTTTCAATCTAGATTTGAAAAAGATAGATAAAACAACTTGAGGGACAATATAAATATTTCTCTCTAATTTATTTATTTTTAATTTCTCAAATGAGAATATTACACATAGTCTATGGAGAAGGATTGGTGAGATTTATCAAACAAATATTTTGGTAAACAAGATTTATTTAAAAGGAAAATAATATTCCTTAAAAATAAATGAAGGAGAATATACAAATAAATATTTAAATAGTTTTAATCTTATTTTATTTCACCTAGAATCATTGATGTTAAGTTAAATGATGAGGATAAATATATTCTATTATTATTCTCTTTACTTGAATCCTAATAAAATATAATAGTTGTAATAAATAGGGTACTATAGAGGCTAATATGTATAATATAGTTACACTTTTGTTAGTGAATAAATGAGATAAAAATACATGGATTAAGGTTCCAAGGATGCACTACATGTACAAGGTAGTGCCATGCCCAAAAATAAAAGAACAAAAAACCTAAATAACTTTTTTGAAACATCAATCATAATATGCACACATATTTTACCACTCCTTATGTCATAGTGTGAAAGTGAAGCATGTAAAAGTCACCAATGAACCATTGATGAAGGTTTAAGAGTCAAAAAAAGTACATAAATGTTATGGAATTTCTTAGAAATAAGTGTAAAAATCAAAATTATTGGAAACCACTTCGAGGGGGTTACCTGCAATAATTATATAATATTATATGGATTCAATATTTGATTATATGATGATATGGGAGAAATTTTTCTTCCTTATTTATAGGCTAAACTATTCATCCTAATTAAGATGTATTAGTGTATTAACTAATACTTATGTTAGGGTTAAGCATGCCACAAGTGCTTATTCTTATTATAATTAAGAATATCTAATATATACTTAAAAATATATCATATTAAGATCATAGTAGTAATCTTGTTAATGAATTGATTTGAATGATGATAGACCTCTATTTAATTAGGAATGAAACCTAGGGAATAGGGACCAAGGTCTTAGGGTCATCCTAAACATAAATAAAAATTATAAATATATTTAATTAGATGTCAATATAACTTTAATATCACACCCTTAATAATTAAATCTCCCTAGTTGATTTATTACACTACCCTGGGTCATTAGCATCATTAGTGTTATTAGGGCTAAACTTAGAAACTAGTTCTACTTAGTTAACTTCTAGATAATTAAATAATTTTATTTGCATTATGGTGGTTGTTAGGGTTATCTTTAGCATAACCATCTTCCTTTAATTAATTGTAAGGGATAATTTTAAGAATAAATGTCCCACACCAATTAAACTAAAAGAAACTAAAGATATTTAATTATTTTCATTATAAGGAGTTTTAAGCTATGACTCAATTAGGGAGGTAAAACATTATCACGTTTGAGATTATTGATTTAAATTAGTAGTTATTAATATGAATCAATTAATATTTTTACACATTAAATATTGATGATGATGGTTGAACCATTAGGAGGATTTACAAGGGTCAGCCCACAATACTATGTCCCACATTTTGGTCAAAGTAGGACATTGAAATCAACATTTTTCACCAAAGTTTCACTTTATGAAACCTATAGTAACTAAACCATTAATAATTTTGAGATGATGTGAAGTAGTGATTTGTGAGGATTTGTGTGTAGATTCTTTAAAAAAAAATTATAAATTTTTTACGTAACTTCTAATAACTTATTTTTACAATAGACAACATTTTTAAAAAGTGATGTTTATGTTGTCACATGTAAATTTTTTTATTGAAAGGATAAAATTATATTTTTTAAATTATAGATTTGTAACATCAATATCTAGTGCATGGATATTTTTCATATTTTTTGTTACATATTTTTTAAAATTAAATTTTGAATTCAGAGTAATTATAATCAAAACATAGGTGTATGTTGTCATGCATAACTTTTTTTTCTGTGTATTTAAATTATTTTATTTTATTTTCTGAAACAAGGACATCAATACATAGTGTAGACATATTTTTTGGATTTTTTTCTATATTTTTCTATTTTTTTGCATGTGTTAAACAAATACCTTGATGCTTGGTGAAAAACCTACATTCACAAGAAATAAAATATAAAATTAAGAATAAAATTAAAAATATTCAAAATTGTACTTTTGAAAATCTTATAATAATGACTACATACATAAAAAATTCTAAATGAATTTATTTGATACCTCAAAAGGTAAAGAAAAAGTGGCTTTTTGTCAGCAGTTTGATAGGTGTGAAGGAGACTCCATTATGGGTATGATTTAAGACTAGAGGAGTTCTATCTAAGGGGGTTTGATCTAAGGGGGTCTTATCTAACCCTCTTCAATTAAAACCTTTTAGGTGGAACTCCTCAAGGCTTAAATCATCATTTTTTATAAAAAAATATGTGATTTCAATTAAAAATTGAGATATTCCAAGTTTGGGACCCATTACTTTGGGATGACCCACAAAGTCCCTACTATTTAACACTAAATAATTAAAAAATGGCATTACATAAGGAAATAACCCACCATAATATAAGTTAAGGATTAATTTTAATTTATTACATTATTTAAAAGTGACCTTAAGGGGGCCTAGTCACATGATCCCCCACCATGGTCTAATTCACCATTAGGTAGATATCAATTTAAGTAGTTTTAAATTATCAAGTTAGGTATTTTTATGGAATGTGCACATTAAATTTAATTCATTTGATGAGACTTGGGCCTTGGATAGTAGGACAACTAAGAGTAACCCTAAACCAAAAGGAAATCTCATTAAAAAAAAAAATCACATTCATATATACATTTATTATTTGTAGGTTGAAGGGATGAAGAGGGACAAAAATTTAAAGGAAGATGAAGAATAGTGCTATTTTTATTTCAAAATTCAATATATTCATGTTGTATGGGGGAATGAAGCATACGGAAAATAAATGAATTAAACTAATTCAAACAAGATTGAGAATCCCTAAACTCATTACTCATGAAATGAAAAATGAAAGCCATGAATTCAATCAAATAAGCAATTAAGAACCTTAAATGAATCCAAAACAACCAAATCTTACTAGTTGTATTTGCATTGATGTTGAATTGTGTTTGTATCAATGCAAAGCCTCCATTATGTGTTACAAAAGCTTCAATGTGTGTAAAATGTTGAACTAGAATGTGATGATAACTTGTAATGTGATCAAGAGGTAATTGTGCAACACTTCACTTATGTAAATTCTAGATGATTTGTGAGAAGGTAAAATGTTATTTTATAGATTTCTTGTTTCGAGATGAACGTGCAAGATTACAACAATGAAAAATATTGATCAATAATTGAGAACCATTGAGAGGAAATGGATTACTCAGTTAGCTTCTGTGATCGAATCAATTAAGAATGTTAATTGTACAATCGAGGGATTTATATTGCATAATCTGTGGAATTGAGAAAATCAAGTTGAGTAGTTAATGGGATTGAAGAATAGATGGGTTAGTTAGGAAATGGATGAATCAATTAGCCAATTAGAGTGAGCAATCAGTGGTCGTGATTTTATCAATCACAAAAGGGGGTGAAGATAATTAATTAATTGAATTAATTAATTAACATTTAAAGTTTGAGCATGCAAGTCATGTTTGACTTTAACAAATAAAGTTGTATTTGTTTGTTGACTATGTTGAATGATGTTAAATAATTAATTTAATTATTCAAATTAGAGATGGGAAAGTGATTTAATTAAATTATTAAGTGATAACAATTTAATTGATTTAGAAGAGTAGGGTATATTAGTGACATAATTAAATAAATTACATTATTTTAATTAATCAGGAGGAATAAACTTAGATTAACAATAATATAGTGAATTAATTAAATAATTAATTATTATCTAATTAATAGAGGAATAAGGTCAAATTAGGATTTTTATTAAATAAATGAGATTTATTTAATTAGTCAAAAATGATGATTGAGGATGAATTAATTAAATAAAGTTAATTAATAGACGAATATAAAATTTGATAATAATTAAAAAATCATGTATTATTTAATCATTTAGGGAAGAAGGGTAAAGTTAGTTGAATAGTGTTGTTCACCAGTCAGGACAATTTAGGGTATCTACAATTCACAATTAAGCATTTTTTCCATTTTGTTCTAATATGTACACACACACACACACACACACACACACACACACATATATATATATATATTCATGTGTATATATATAAATAATCACTTTGTAAAACTAGAATTTATTCATTTAAATCATGTATGTAATACACAAGTTATTTTTTATTCTTGAAAATTATGAAATTAAAAAAAAAAGGGGGCATTGAACTAAGCATATACTTAGGTCCCAAGCAGGGGTTATTGGCCTATCATGGGTCCACAAACCCCTCTACAGATGTATAGCCCATAGGGTGTCACAACCCAAGGGATCCAAGCTTCCTTTGGGTTGGGCATTGGTGGCAAGGTTTGGCATTATCACCCTTGCCCCCTTTGTGTTATAAAAATACTTATTTATATATTATTTTTCTATTATTTTAAAAAAAATTGTAGTATAGAATATATTAAAATGTGTATTTATTTATTTATTTTTATTTGGTTATATATATAAATTAATTTATTTATATTTTATTTCCACTTGAGTGTATAAATATAATTAATGAATTACATATTATATATATATATTACTTCTTTTCTATTTGGCAATAAGGGTTATGAGAAAACAAATGAAATATTCATATTATGAATATAAAATGTAGAAGTTAAGTTGAGAAGAAATAGTAGATAAAATTTTGAAACATGAGGTTATTTAAACACAAATATGTTTCTTGCAATCTTAACATACAATAGTTTTAGGATGTATTACAAATATATTAAAACAAAAAACTTTCCTCCCATTCCCTTTAATATGAAAAGAAAAAAATTATTATTACATGTACATCCACTCAACAAATATCTCCTTGTTTACAAAGATTCAAAATAGTGCAACCCATCCCTTCAAAAAATAAATGAACAAAAAATCAATACATGGATCTCCCATTTATAAATGAAGTCTACTCAAATATGAAAATTATGAAGGAAATAGTTTCAAATTTCATCTCCAAGGAACAAGTCTATAAGTACCAATTATTAGCATGTGAATTGAAGGTTAAATGATCTACACACAACCATTGTGACATGTTTAAGACTTATGAGGTTCTAGCCTTCCCTCAAGCTATGAAAATTATCTACAACCATTGTGTGGAAGAGTATACAACCAAAATATAACAACATAGTGGAAACAGGGATAAATTTTTTTAAGGAGTCTCACTCATCTCCCAAGTTTTTGTAAATCTAAAAAGCACAACGATTTCCACAATGCCATATTCAAGAAAAGAGTTTCCACACAAACAAGAAACACTCACAATATAAAATTTTACAAATAATATGGATTTGAGAGTACTTATCTCTCTACATAAAAAAATTAGGGATGAAGAACCTCTTTCCCTCTCCAAAAATTTTCAACTTGTCATCAAGTATTCATTACAAGAAAAATCCACTCTCTTTTATCTTCTAATAAATATAAAGGAAAAATAATAATAAAAAATCCCCTTCTCAAGCCTAAGAAAGAGGTATGAATAAGGAGTGTCATGTCACTATTTCTCACCCAATGAGAGAGTGAAGTAAGCCACCAAACCACTCCCTTTCCCTAACTCATAAACCTTAAACAAGGTCACATCCTTCACATATGCTCACACACGTGTGAGACTTGGGGGAGAGGGGTATACTTCACACAACCCCTCATCAAGTCTAGGTAGGATAGCTTGGATAGTGACAAGTCCACACTTCATCTCCTCATAAATTAAGTCCCTTTAAGCATCCTTTCAAGGGGTTTTTGGAAGGGTCAAATTATGTCCAAAGGTAAAAATTAATTATCTAATAAGCCCTCAACCCAATAGGTACTTACCCTTGTTGAACATAGGTTGTAATTGATGTCAAAGGATTGTCAAAGGCTACTATCAGTTATTCTCAAGGGGTGTCAAGGCTTTCAAATATGAAGGTTGTCAAGGATGAAAGAGATTGCAGGAGTACTAGAATTGTAATTTGACTTAAAGTTCTAAAAGCGTGATGTGTATCAGTGTGTAGACTATCTAATCAATCATATCCTATATCAAGTAACATACATTATTTTTTGTTGAATCATGATTGACTTCAGATTGCTGATGTGTTTATTATACCATTTTGGGTACATGCAGTTAGTATGAGTGTGGTGGTTCAAAATTCTATGCAAGGATATATTTTGGGCAGAGAGATTTCTAAATATGGTAGGAATTTCGTGTATAAATGTAGTATTTCTCTACAATTTGGAAGGAGAGTATTCCTACACTAGCCCTATCATGTTCTTGAGTTTTCAAAGGATATGTTTATCATGCAAGAAGTTTGGAGTGTTAGAAATTTTATCAAGCTATTTGAAGTTTAAGGTATGTTTGGTAATGACTATTAATGTGTGGAACTCAAATCTTGCATGTGGAGTGAGAATAGGACCTGCTTAAGGCTTATGTGGTGGTGCATGATATCAAGTTCTTTTAGTGGCAATGAATTTGTGTTTGGGTCATTGTATTATATATTTCATGTAAATTAAATTTAGGTCCACCTTATGTCATCTTGGCTATTTGTGGATCCCTAGCCGACATGGAAGAGTGTTAATATAATTTCATGTATATATTTCAAATGTTCAAATGCATTGTAATGTATGTGAGTGAATCTAGAAGTAACTGCATGCATTAGAATTACACTTGTGGGAAGAAGAGTTGGTCATTTATGGAGTGTGAAGAAAAGAGAGAGTGCCAATATCAGAAGATCATATGCAATGAGGAAGAGTGAAAACATTAACTCTGACACATATTAGAGCTTTATTTTAGATCCACCAACTTTATCTTTGTATTATGGTAGGATTGGTGTTCTACCTATTTTATTTTTCTAGTAGGGATTGGTGTCTCTGATAGGTTGGTTCCTAATTCATGTTATAATCTCACTTATATTTTTGCGTTATAAGGCTGGATTTGGGTAGTAGATCCAACAACTATTCTCACTATGTTTTTTCCCATATTGGGTTTCCATGTATATATGGCGTTATCTTGTGTTGTGTTATGATTAATTGTTTAAGTGATTATGTTCTCTTTATGTTGAAAAACTATATAATATTAGAAAAGTGAAGGATTCTAGAATATTTTAGATCTACTGATTCAATCCCCTCTTGGTAGATTGTGTTCCCTTCAATTGGTATCAGTGCTAATTTCCTTTGAAGAATTCTAATAGCTTAAGGTAGATATGGGATGGCACATGAAGGAGTCTCTAGAAATAAAGCGCCAATTTTTGATGGATCAATTTTTTATTTTTGGAAAGTTAGGATGGAGTCCCATTTCATGGCCTTAGGAATGGATATCTAGATATCAGTTGTAGAAGGATATGAACCTTCTAAAACCCTCCTAGGGATTAGGCTAGATAGAGGGCTTGTAAACTCAATGCTAAGGTAGGGAATTATTTTTTATGTGGATTGACTAATTCTGAATTTGTGAAAGTGATGCAATGCAGAACAACAAAAGATATATGGGATAGATTGATGGAAATCTATGAAGGTGATGAAAAAGTTAAAGAGGTAAAGTTTCAAACTTACAAGCTCAGTTTGAAGGTCTAAAGATGAGAGAAGATGAGAACATTGCTACATTCATGCTCTGAGTTGATGAAGTTGTCAATCATATCCAAGGTCTTGGTGAGAGTTTGGAAGAGGATATTGTTGTGAAGAATGTACTCAGATCTCTCCCCAGAAGGTTTGATCTTAAAATCTCTACTATTGAAGAAGCTAAGGATTTGAATACTTTAAAATTGATTGAATTTCATGGAACTTTGAATGCATTTGAGATGAGATTTTAAAGTGAAGAGTCTATAAGGAAAGAGGCTACGTTCAAAGTATTTAAGAAGAAATTTGATGAATATTTTGATATTGGATCAAATCCAGAAGAAGAAAATTTTATCAGGAATCTACAAAGAGGTTTCGGTAAGTACAAAGGAAAATTAGATTTCAAGTATTTCAATTGTGGTGAAGTAGGAAATTTTATGTCTAAGTGTTCCCATAACTATTATAACAATGCTAAGAAAAGGAATGGAAAGAAATAATTTCAAAAAAGGTTCAAAGGTCAAAGGAAACATAAAATTTTCTACACTAATGAGGAATAAGACTACTCCACTGAAGAAGAAGATAAAAAAGAAAAGGTTGTGTTCATGGATTTTTAGACTACTAAAGGAGATGTTGAAATGGATTCCAAAAACAATGAAGAGGTTGATCTTATGGAAGAATTGATGTGTGTTGGAAAAGAAATCAAGAGACTGAAGAACATAATTATTGAAGAAGTGAGAGCTAAAGAAAAGGTATCTAAGGAATTGAGGAATTCAAAAAAGATGACTTTTGAACTGAAGACCTAGACTAAAGAAACAAAAAGAGTCAAAGAGGTTCTAACAGAAAATTTGCTATCAAGAGATAAAGGCAATAAAAATATGGAAGTAAAAATTGTGATAGTAAGAAGAGAGCTTGAGAAAGTAAACCAACAGTTGCAGATGAAGTTTGGTAAAAGTATTGAAACCCTAGATCATATTTTGGGAATTTGCAGAGCTTTGCATGTCAAAACCAAAATAGGTTTTGATGATAAGAAGAAGAAGTTGGCAGAATAGTTTGAGAAGGCTACTAAGGAAAGTTTAGAAGTGACAGGCTTCAAAAGTTCAAGATCCAAAAGAACCATGGAAAGTGATGACATGAGATGCAATGATGGCTTTATTCAAGTGCATAAAAAAAGAAGAAGATCCAGAAGATGGTGATACAATACTAGGTTAAATTTTCATTTCTTTGGTTATTGTTTAATTACAATAATTTTGGTCATAAGGCTATTGATTGTAGAAGAGCTCTTGTAAGAAGAAATCATTTTGTCAATAATAATGTATTTGCACCTCTATATAACTTTAATATCATTTGTTTCAAATGCAACAATTTTGGACACATTGCAAGAAACTACAAAAACAATTTTATGAGTCCTCCTTTGCCAGAAATTGGGAGAAAAGAATAAGAGAGTAGAATTCATGAATTAGGAAAGGTCTAGAAGAAGGTTTCTAAAGAGAAGATGTCCAAAAAATTAATGATTGGCCAAACTACATTACATGCTCAAAAGGAGAACTTGTGGATTATTGGAAGTGATTGTTCAAGCCATATGACTGGAGATAAGAGTACGTTTATGAATTTTAGGAATTTGTAGGTGGTTCAGTGACCCTTGGAAATAATTAAATTGCCAAAATATTTGGTAAGGGTACTTTGAGTCTTGATGGTGGTAAAACAAAGACACATGATGTTTTGTATATTGAAGGTTTAAAGCACAGTTTTTTAAGTGTCAACCAAATGTGTGACAAAGGATAAAAGCTATCTTTTAGTGTTGAAGGCTATGAAATCAAGGAATCAAGTTATAGTCAACTGATTGTGGAAGGAAGTAGGACAAAAAATGACATTATAATCTAAGTGAGTTGAATGGATAGAGTTTCCTCACTGCACAAAAGGATGAAAGTTGGATTTGGCACAGAAGGTTAGGACATATGAATTTTGATGATATTGTGAAGATTAGTTCAAAAGGATTTGTTTGGGATATGTTGAAGATTAAGAAGCTTCAATCAATCAATTGCAAGCCATGTCATGAAGGAAAGAAAACAAAAAGTAAATATCCTACTAAAGACTATTCCACATCAAAACCATCAAATTTGGTTCATATAGATCTATGCAAAACAATGAGGACTAAGAGTCCACAAGGAGATAGGTATTTTATGATGCTCATTGATGATTACACTAGGATGACTTGGATAAAATTTCTAAAAGAAAAATCAAAAGAATTTGAGAAGTTTAAGGAATTCAAGGTATTAGTAGAAAATGAAATCAAAAGGACAATCAAGGTTTTGAGATCAGATAGAGGTGGAGAATTCATTGCTAAGATGTATGATAGATTATGTGAAGTGCATGGTATCTAGAGGTAGTTATCTTATCCTAGAACTTTGTAGAAAAATGGTGTTGTAGAAAGAAAGAACCATATTGTACAAGAGCTGGCAAGACTATGCTATGTCGAGAAAATATACCAGATATGTATTGAAGAGAAGCCACACAGACTGTTGTATACATTTTGAATAGAGCTTAGATTAGGTGCAAGACTAAGAAGACTCCATATGAGTTATGGAGAGGAATATTGATATTAGTAAGATGCCTCAGAATATTTGGAAGCAAGTGCTACATCCAAAGAGATGAAGAAAATTTGGGTAAGTTTGATTCAGGATTAGATGGAGGAATTTTCCTTGGTTATTCTTTAAGAAGTAAAGCTTATAGATGTTATAACAAAATATTGAAGAAGATAGTTGAAAGTGGAAATGTGAGAATTGATGAGACTATTCAGTCTACTAGTATTTTGAAAGAAGAAGATGATGAAGAACAATTCATGCTAGTATTGAAGATTTAGAAGAAGTTGCTACAAAAAATCTAGTAAAGTATGTCTAGAGGAATCATTCTGAAGACTAGATCATAAGAGATTAAAGCAATGGGGTTTAGACCCGAAAGAGACTTCAGAAGGAAAATAAACAAGTACACTTTGTATTACTATAAAAGATAGAACCTAAGTCATACAAAGAAGTAAGAAAATAGTAGGGATGGATAGAAGCTATGACAAAAGAATTGAATTAGATCATGAAGAATGAAACTTGGGAACTTGTCCCAAGACCTAAAGACAAGAATTTAATTGGAACCAAGTGGGTGTTAAAAAAAAAGCTAAATGAAGAAGGTGAAGTGACCTAAAAAAATGAAACACTTGTGTATAAAGTATATGCTCAGGTTGCAAAACATAGAATTTGAAGAGACATTTGCTCTAGTGGAAAGACTGGAGGCAATCAGGATCTTAGCTCTTTCAGCATTCAAGAATTTCAATGTGTACCAGATGGATGTGAAATCAACATTCTTGAATGGACAACTCGAAGAAGAGGTTTACATTGAACAACTGGAAGGATTTCAATGTTCTAACAAACTGAATTATGTTTGTAGAATGAATAAGGCTTTGTATGGACTCAAACAAGCTCCCAAAGCTTGGTATTCAAGGTTGGGTGGATACTTGCAGCAGAAAGGATTCTGGAGAGGAAATATAAATAGTAATATGTACATAAAAATAGAAGGATAATAATTGTTGATAGTTGTGGTCTATGTGGATGACATCATATTTGGAGGTAGTGATGAAATGTGCAAGGAATTTTAGAAGGAAATGAAAAATGAGTTTGAGATGTCTATGTTAGGAGAATTATATTTCTTTCTTGCATTGCAAATTGTACAATGAGACAAAGGAATTTTCATTTCATAGCATATGTACATAAAAGAGAAGTTGAATAAGTTTAGGATAGAGGATTACAAACTAGTTGCAACACCTATGGTTACCAAATGTAAGTTAAGTAAAGATGATGAATTTTCTCTGATAGATTAGACTTTGTATAGGTCCATGATTGGTAGTTTGTTGTATGTGACACCATCTAGACCAGATATTATGCATGCAGGGGAAATGGTTTCCAATTTTAGGCAGCACCTAAAGAGACTCATGTTAAAGTAGTGAAGAGCATATTCAGGTATTTGAAGGCCACTAAATATTTTGGATTGTGGTATCCAAAGAGTGAGAATTTCAAACTAACTACATACATAGATGTAGATTGATCAAGATGTGTTGATGACCAAAAGAGCACAAATGGTGGTGCACTCTTCCTTGGTGACAATTTGGTGTCCTAGTTTAGCAAGAAATGGAACTCAATTTATCTATCTACATTAGAAGAAGAATACATTCATGCAGCTTCATGTTGCACTCAAGAGCTTTGGATGAAGAAAAACTTGAAGGAGATGAAGGATGATTTTGAAGACCCTATCACTATTCTTTGTGATAACACCATTGCAATAAATATTTCAAAGAATCTAGCGATGCACTCAAGAACAAAACACATTGCAATCAAGTACTATTTCTTGAGGGAGAAGTTTGTAGAGAAGGAAGTAAGATTGGAGTATGTTGATACAAAGGAGCAATTTGTTGATATATTCACAAAGCCACTTCCTAAGGAGACATTTGAGTTTCTTCAATAGATGTTGGGATTTTTTTCTCCCTCTTGAATTAAGAGGAAGCACAGGGTGAGGGGGAGATTGGTCTCCCTACTGTAAGAAGGATTGGTGGTCTTGTGGAGTATTTTAAGAAGTGGTGAAGTATGGACTTAGGCGGAGTCTATTCAGGGAACATATTTTCAAATGGTGCAGTGTACTAGTAAATGTGAAAAGGTTGCAAAAATGGTGCCTCATAGGGGGAGCAAATAGATGTCAGCATAGGTATTGTTGACCTTTTTCATTGATATCAAAGGGGGAGAAAGTGAGCTCAAAATGATGATTTGAGGAGTGAGTGAACTCAGATTATTGAATTGCTCAAAAAGAATAATCTCAAAATATCATATCTTCCACATGGGGAGAAAATGCTACAACAAAGAAATCATTCTAAAAGCTAGTGTGGTGATGTCCAACATTTTGTTGTTTACCATCAATGACAAATGGGGAGATTGTTGAACATAGGTTGTCATTGATGTCAAAGATTGGAAAAGGCTACTATCAGTCATTTTCAAAGGGGGGAAAGGCTATCAAATATGAAGGTTGTCAAGAATGAAAGATATTGTAGGAGTACTAGAATTTTTATTTGACTTAAAGTTTCAGAAGCATGATGTGTATTAGTGTGTAGACTATCTAATCAATCATATCCTATATCAAGTAACATAAATTAATCTTTTTTGAATCATGACTGCATTTAGATTGTTGGTGTGTTTAATATACCATGTCAGGTATGCAATCAGTATGAGTGTGGTTATCTAGAAGTCTATACAAGGATATATTTTGGGTAGAGATATTTCTAAATATGGTAGGAATTTCATGCAAAAATGTAGTATTTCCTTGTAGTTTGGAAGGAGAGCATGCCAACACTAGTTCTATCATGTTATTGGGTATCTAGAGGATATTTTCAGTGTGTAATAAGTTTGGAGAGAAGGTTTATCAAGTTGTTTGAAGTTCAAGGCATCTGCGGTAATGGCTAGTAGCATGCAAAATTCAAATCTTGCATGCAGAGTGAGGATATGACCTACTTAAGTCTCTTGTGGTGATACTAGATGTACATACATTACCATATTTACTAACCTAAGGTTCACATCTAGTATGGTTAGCATTGCATCCCTTTGAATTTACTTGCATGAAATTTTTCATTAGTCCTCTTTGTTGTGCAATTTTCGCACACACGCCCCATCGGAGGTGGGGACCCTCTTTTTCTTTGCTTTTCTTTCTTGCTTTTGCTTTAGACTTCACCTTTTCCCCTTAAGTGATGGGTTGCTTGTTTTTTATTCACTTCACTTGATTGAATATAAAGGCTTTATCTACACTTTAGGTGTTTTGTTTTACAACATTTCAATCTTTGATGATGCCTTAAACTTGGAGGCTTCATAAAATTTCACTAAGGAATGAAATTGTGCAAGTATTAGAGGGTTTCGTGGAAATCTTCCCTAGTCATATTTTCTCAAAGAAATAAACGTTTGTGAAAATCCACCCCAGTCGGATTTCCCCGAAGGACTGGACTTTCATTAAATCCACTCCCTAAAATATTCCCCAAGACATTTATGCTTCGCAAAAATACTATAGCCTCGGATTTCCCCGAATCCATCAAGGGCTCGAATCCCCAAAATTTTGAAGGGTCTTGTCAATTCATTTATGGCTCTGAAAATCAAGGTACGAGGTCTTTAATGCTATCTTTTGGAGCTTGATTTATATGCTTTTATTTCCATCATTTTCCATTCATTTTAAGCAACGTGTTGAAGAGAGATTCAAAGTACTCAAGTGTGTAAATGAGGTGTGGATTCAGTGATTGGCATAGAGGTGTTGTCAATTCATCGACTAGGGTTTTCAAGTAGGGTCTACATAGCCATCTTCAATCCTCTGAACTTAAAAGGAAAGGTTTTAAAATGTTTCAAAATTTCTCAATGATCTCAATGAAGCTTTGTGATTCCCTTTGATCATTTAATGGTGTGCTTTCATTGTTGCTTTCATTTTTTATCACCATTTGATTCAAGTTTTCTTCCTTATCTATGTTTGATGTCATTGGTATCAAATTTCTTTGAGTGATCGATGTTTGATTTTTCCTTCAAGCTCATTGTAGTTGCTTTAATCTTCATTTTGAACTCAAGAAAATTAAGGCATCATTCTAAAGACTAAGGTTCTTCAAGTTTTCATTAACTAGGAATTAGGGCATCCATGATAAAGCTAGGGTTTCAAATTAAAAGTGTGTTTTATCACATGTATGATGTGTATATATGCTTAAATGATCGATCTCTTGCAATGCTTCGAACATGAGGATTTAAATGGTAAAAACCCTAGTTGCCAATTAACCCTAGTTCATATTCAGGGGAATTCGATTGTAATTAGATTATTCATAGTAAACTTGGTGTCGAATTTGTTTTGAATTTTAACAACATAGCAATCATTCAAGTTGGAATTTTAAATCATGAGTAGAGAAATCTTAAATTTGAATGAAAATTTTGAGTTGGAAATTTCGCCAAGTTTGTGACTTTGAGGAATAAACGATAAGGGGAAAAATTTCCAAAATATTCCTTCAATGGAAAAACCTAAGAGTCCTGTCTTTTGTGGAATCCACGTGGAAACGAATTCCCTGAGCCTCAATCTATTCACAAAAATCCTTGAGTCCCAAATTTCCTCGAATCCATGGTACCTTGAAATTCCTGAAAATATGAAGAGCATGATTTATCTTTGAGTTGAACCTTAGGATGGATGTAAGATAGGTTTTATGGTATTAGGAGTCTTTATGTCTAAGTTTTGGATAAGTTCCCTTGATTTTCTAAAATTCGCCTATGAGGGAAATCTCTAAGTGTCTAGACCATTGCAGAATTCACGCAGTGGTGGATTCCCCGAAATCACTCCATAGCCAAAATCTACGAAGGGGTGAAAAAACCAAAGTTAAACTAGCATTCAATTATGAGGGTTTACAACTGCATTTTAATGGCTCTTATGATGATTTGAGATCAATCAGAGATTGCATATGTACTTTTAGGACCACTTTGATGATGTAATTGACATTTTAATGGTTAATTTTTCTTTGCATTGTGGTAATTATGATCTTGTCTTGAAAGATGCAGGTGGAATCCAGAAAGCAAAGGAGTCCAAGGCACAATCATTTGAACCTACTAAAGAAGGACCTCAAACTAGAGCTAAGAAAATGAAGTATGATTTTAAGGGTACAAGGACAAAGATAGAGATCATTTCAACATGGAGAAAAAGTAGGTGACACCAACATGGGTTATGTGGATTATGATGATTTCAGACAAAGGATGTTTTGGTGATGCACAAACCCCTCTTGCCAAGATCATTACTCATACAAGGTTGGCTCGAGCTGTTGGGTTCCCACCTTCAGTGCAGTGCCCTGAACTAGTTATGGAGCGTGTCAGGCACTATGACTCAAATAAAAGGGTAATAGTTGTCCCTCAAGGAAGGATAATGGAAAAATTAACTGAGGAGTTCATAGCTGAGACATTCAACATTGGTTCACATCATAAGCTGGTCAAGATATGAGAAGGATCCTTCTAGGGCTTTGGAAATCATGAATAGTTCTTGGATTGAGAAGCCAAAGTCTCATCACTCCAAATTGCCTAAGCAATTATATAGATCTGACTTCAAGCAGGAGTACAATGACATGATTACTCTTTTGGGAAAAGTGATGAGATTAGATGAGGCATTCATGTTCAAAGAATGGATGTTTTATGTCATTTCACAAATTGTAAAAGGATTTCACTATCATTGGGCTAGCATCATCAGTGATAATTTGGGCATGCAATTGAGAAGTGTGCAAGACACAAAGAAATTCACCATGACTTGATATCTTGTGTATTTTCTTGCTAAGAAGAATAAGTAAAAGGGTCTGAGTTGCAAGAGAGTTTTTGGTAAGGACAAAATTTGTGATGTATGCCCTCAGTTACAATTCAATACTTACAATTATAAGAGGGTCAATGATGCTTTCCTCATGTACATTACAAGAATGCTACAAGATGCCCTTCATGTTAGGATTTTAGCAGAGGCCATGGATTTAATCAAAAAGTATGGTTATTGGTTCATCCTGTAGAAATTGAAAAATGTCCTAATTGATATCTTACACTTAAAATAGATTTACTAACATCATTTCCTCTTTAACCCATCCTATTTTCACTTAATTTATTAAATTATCCTAGCTATTTAATTAATTGCATCATTTTCATCCATTAACCGAATTAATTTAATCGGGTTAATTCATCCCTTTCCATGCTAACATTTCATCTCATTAAATTAAATACATCAAAATATTTAATTTAATTCCCTAAGCCATCTTGTTTAATTAAATAACCCTAAGTTATTTAGTTAAATATCATTCCATCTCTCCCCCATTTATTAAATCATTTAATTTAACAAATATCACTTTAATTTTTCAAGTCCCCTAATTGCATAATTAAATCTTGTTTAATTAGCAATTTAACTAACTTTCCTCTAAGCAAAGGGAATATTCCTATGAACCGTTATCCAAATACCTGCAAAACACAACAAATGAATACATTAGGAGATCAAATGCAAGTAAGAACAAGGATTCCCCATGAAATACATTAACAAAACTCAAAATAGGAATGAAAAGAAGAAAATAAGGAAAGAACAAGAAAGTAAATCAAATCCTATTGAAATCAATGCAAACTCTTGATCCCATGGGGGAATTGGTGCCAATTTGATGTGAAAATTTTCCCTTTCCCAACTCCAATGATACAAGCTGGATGAATGTTGATAAATGATGATCCACTTTGATGAAGATTGATGAATGCTCCCAAGATAAAATCTGCATAACCTAGCTATGGAACTTAATAAGATGAAGATTGCTCTAAATTTGAGTATAGTAAGTTTACTCAAATTGTGGATGATCAAATGAGGAGAGAAGCTCTTCATTTATAGATGATATTGAAGGATGAATGTCCAAAATTGAGCAATGTGGGACTAACATTCATCCAATGGCAAGGTGCCACTTGTCAACATTTGATAGGATGAAGGTTGAGCACATTTTAATCCATGTGCAAGTTTGAAATTTGAATTTGATGAGATGACATGTTTAGGGGGGGGTGAAAGATGAGTTAAATGCCAAGTGGGAGACATGTAAGAGACAATGTAAGAGCTTTAAATGCTTTGTTGGATGGAAAAGTCATTTGGGGGGAGATTTCAAATTTGAGGAATATTCCATCTTTGATGCCTTTTTTGAATGAAAATAGATGATTTATAAATAAATTAAATTGATTTTCATGTGCAAGTTGCAAAATATAGAGGATTTGAGTGATTAGGATTAAATTAATCATGATTTAATTAATTTAAGGGGAGATTTAGCTGATTTGACTATTTGATTTAGATTTTAGGATTGAAATAAATCAAAAAGAGATGAAAATGATTAAGACTTAAATAAATATTTTGATTTATTTAACCAAAAGGGGTAATGTTAGATTAAATTAGATAAATATTTAATTTATTTAATTTAATTATATGAACTTTAGAAATTTAATCAAATAATAAGGATTATTTGATTAAATAAAGATAGGAGATGAAATGACCTAGCTAATTACACAGAGACGATGATTTAATTAAATTAAGGGATTTGTAATTAAAAGGGGAATTATGATGACTTTAATCAAATAAGGCTATTTGATGAAATGGTTAGATAGAGGGATAATTCAGGATGAGGTGATGTTAGTAGATCAGGACTGAGTGTGCGATATCAATTTTTATATTTTCAATGTCTACATTTTGCCCCTCTTTGAAGCAATGCACTTGTTGCGTTGGTTCAAAGAATAGCCTTGCCATGATCAAAAGTCAAAATTTCTCTGATTTTTTCAGATGCCCCACTGCTGCCCCAGCGAATGAAGAATTACGCTGGTATACTGCCCCCTCGAGAGATCAGGCAAAGAGGTTTTATTTAAGGGTCGATCTCTTGAAAAAGAGGTTCAAGATCAGTTCAACTCAAATATTTGATGTAGACAGATTTGATGATGTAGAAAGTCATTAGCCATGGGTAGTCTCATGCCTATTTTGATATATTGCACCCACTTGATCCTGATTTGTACCATGACAGTGACATTATTGATGATGAGATGATTATATGCAATGGATGATATGATGATGCATGGATGATATGGATGTTCATGATATGATATGATGACGCTTTTATGATTATGTGTATGGTGATAGATGTATGGTTTATGAGATGTTTTAGAATAACCAATCTATATTATGCAATGATGGGAATGAATGCATGTGGTATGATTAATGCTTTATATATGATATGATATGCATTATGTAGATGGTTTTTGGATGCAAGATGGATGCAATGATGATGATTTATGATTAACAGTCATGGTACCATGTTAGCGTGAAAAGGAAGAGATATAAGAAAACAAGAGATTCCAACAAGACATGAGATGATGATGATGATGATGATTTCTTGCCAAGGAGTTGGGATTTTCAAAGGGCCAATTACCTTATGTTTGATAACACATGTAGGCATGATGCATCAGGGTATAAAGAACCAAGATGGTGTTGCACCTAGTGTGATGGACTTTGACTCAACAAACAGATAGGAGTATTCTTGTTCACACCTCACATACGGAAACCTTGCTAGGACGTACCTAACAAAGCAAGTATTTGCCAAGGTTATATTACAAGAACATCCAACAAGCACAACAGATAAAAAGATAATGATCGTTGCCCCATTCCTATCTCTCTAAATCCCTTCATTGGGGACATCATTGAGAGGTCCTTGGAATGAGCACAATAAGATAAACCAAAACAAAAGATCAAGTACACAAACAAGCCAATGTTCTTCATACCTTCAGCCAAAGGGATGTGTTTTGATAGGATAAGAATCCAAGGTGATATCCAAAATGATTCCCATTGTCGGAACAATATATCCTAGGACATGCATTGTATAGGATAATGATGGGTTGATAAGTTGATTGATAGGATTTTGATATAAAGTTGATTGACATGTTTGCGAGTGATCAAGAGATTGATTTTGCATTTAACGGTTTGTTGCTTTGCTTTTGATTTTATGATTGAAGCTTGCTTTTGCCAATTGTTGTGGTTGTTTATGTTTGTGTTGCCAAAGGATGAAGGTGACGATCAGTTTATTATGGATGATTGATTATTTCGAGTGAAATTGAGATCAGATGGATGGATTTTTTTTCAAATATTTGGATGTTTTTGATGTTTTTGGAATGTTTTGAGGCTGTTTTTTGGGTTTTTGGATTTTTCAAATGTTTTGATTTTGATTTTTCAATGTTTTTGGATTTTGCGTTTGATGTTTTGAATGTTTTTGAATTTGTGTTTTTTGAATGTTTTTGGATTTTGATGTCTCGGGGGCTGATCAAAGATTAGCCTTGCCTACGTTTAAGCTCAGAGCTGACGTAGTTTGGATATCATGTTTTTGATGCTTTCTACTTTTATGAGTGTTTTTGGGATTTTTTTATGTTTTGGATGTTTTTGGATTTTTCGCATGATTTTGATGATTTGGATATGGATATGTGTGATGATACCAGTTCTCTATTTGGGGATTTTTCTAAAAACCAAGCTAAGGTTGATTGATTAGATCGGTAGATTGATGATGATAACATTGGTTAGGATGCACAACAATGCAAGGATAGTGTTAAGCAACACAAAGATTGAGATGTTAATAGGATTGATGATGATAACATTGTCAATGATGCACAACAATGCAAGGATTGGGAAAGATATCCCAAGATGATGATGGGTTGATTGGATTTGATGATGATAACACTATTGAGGATACACAACAATGCAGGGATAGTGTTAAGCAACACAAGGATATCCCAAGATGATGATCTTTTGATTGGATTTGATTGATCACGATTGATGAAGCTTGATTTTGGAAAAAAATTTGTTCGAATGATTTTATGTGATGTTTGAAGGGTGCGTTAGATGCGACTGATAGTGATTATTTGGATTGATGTTCAATGAAAGATAAAACATGATAAGGAATGTCTTCTCGTCAAAATATGCCATGGGCTAGTGATTTGGATTTTGGATCACAAATGCTTTGACCAATTTGATTTCACATTTTCCAATGTTCGGATCACCACATAAGTTGGATGATATAGATCAAGATTTATTCCTGAAGAAATATGTAAATATCTTCCCCCAGTGTCTAGCAATGTATGGAATGTGATGGATAGATGCCTGGATAGGTGTATGGATGGATGGATATGGATTATCTTTTGATAAGATAAGGTGTTAGGATAAAGGATGCTCATTTGGATAATGTTTCATGGCTCAGATAACATTGGATAGGATAGGATCAATGAAAATGACCCATGTCAAGATGTTTACCATAAGCAAGTGTAAAGTGTGCCCCAAAATTTGTCAAGATCAAGATGACTCAGACTATGGATGCAGATGGATGAAAACGAATTGGATAAATGGTTCATGGATGAATGGATTTATTATGGATAAGATGGATGAAATGTTGGATTTATTATGGATGGGATGAGATGCTTCCACTTGAAATAGTGCATGTAGATGCTTGATTCTACACACGATGCCTGTTTTCTAGGTTTTCATCATGGTCTTGCCCAAAGCGTCGCCCATGTGGTTTTCACTAGAGGACGATTTTTTTCTTCACTGTTTTCAATCCTTTTTTTGATTTTATTTTTATTTTCTTATTTTTTTGATTTTTTTGGTTTTTCTGAAAGATTTTAAACTCATGTTGAATCACAAGGTGTTGCTGATGTAGATGCTTCTATCATAATGTGCCATCGGTATCCTGCCTGAAGAAGTTGCTTTTCTAAGATACGTGCACTTGAATGAAGCTTTTGGGATTCCTGATTTTCTTCATTGATACTAGAGTTGACTTCGTCTTGGTGCGCACATCGTGATAGAGTGCCTTCTGAATTCTTACGATGAAGGGTCATTGCCAATACATGGTCAATGTGAGAATTGGATATCATGCATGGAGGCGTGGATGGAGTGTGTTTAGGGATAATAGATGGATTGGTTGACAGTTTGGAACCTTTGACTCTCCAAACTTGGGAAGATGAACAATGATGGGTGGATACAGAAGTGTGCATTGAATTAGAACCAACTGCTTGATACACTTTGTACGTCGCTTGAAAATCTTGCTTTTGCTTTTTTGGAAATCTTTGATGGATACTTTTCCCTTTTTTATTTTGCCCCATAGTTTCTTTGACTGATGGAGTTTGATAGGGATGATCTTTCTTTGTATGTTTTGGTATCCATTTGTATTTGATTTGTCCATTATGCTTTCCAACTTCTTTTTCTTTGATATTATTCTTCGTACTTTGATTCAATTCTTTCTTTTGACGTTGGTCCCAATTCATGGATGGGGTGATGAGTGGATGAAGATTCATGATGTGACTGGTTGTAGTATTGGTATCGGTTTCATCATAAGGATTCTTCGTGCTCCCTATGTTGATGCTTGCACTAGATAAAGTTGCCCCTAGTATAGTGCTAGTGGCACCTTCGTTCCTTGATTCTTCTTGTTTTGAGATGTCTTGCTCAGTAAATATGTTCTGACAAATGACCACTACAAATGATGTTATTTCGATTGGATGCTCTGCTGACTTTGGAATATACTGTTTTGTCTTACTTGTTTCCTTGAGTGGATAATACTGAATATCTTTATTCATGATGTTCTCAGTATGAATTTGGGATATATCTGATACTATTGTTGACAACTCTGTTTGACCGTAGGAATTGATAACCTACTCTTTTTGTGTAATAATGTCAAGAGTAAAGGAATCCTGTTCTGAAGGAAGATCATCTACATGTCCATCTGTAGAAAGCATCTCATGGGTAGATGGAGTATGTGCTACATGGATATGATCATCTTGCATAGATAGGAGCGTGTCCATTAGATTATTGTAGTATCTTGAAGATACAAATTCTTGATCTTGAATGATTTCAGAGTTGCTTTCGACATGCTTTGGATCAAGTTCTTGACATGGATCAATTTCAAAGGATGGATTTCTTACAAAGGGTTCTTGGATGTCATCATTAGACATGGTAAGTGGTTCAATATCCTCAAGTGTCGAGTTCAGGGTTCCTTCAGTATCTTTAATCATGAGATCGAAGGGGGTCAACATGTCTTGGAAAGGACCATTGCTAGACTTTGGTGAAAGTTGTTGATCATGCTTTGGAATAAATTATTGAGATATGTCATCTAACTCATAAGGCGATGTAGAGACATTTTCAACATGATCATAGGTCAACGAATCATGCATTATGTCAATAGGATCAAATAATCCTAACACTCCTTGAAATAGATCACTAAAAAGTGGCTCTTGATGTATGGTAAATTGATCATCGGATGGGGTGGAAACATCTTCAAGGTACTCATCGATGGAGAAATCTTGATCATTGTTTTCAACAATTGTGGTGGAGGAATTTCCAATGTCCTCAACCATAGGGTCAAATGATGTTGACATTTCTTGAATTGGATCATTGTTGAGTATTGTTGGTGGATCTTGATCATGATTCAAAAGTGACTCTTGATGTGTGTTGATTTGATCTTTGGATGAAGTAGACATAGCTTCAAGGTGCTTAGTGATGGATTGATCTTGATCCTTGTTCTCAATAGTTGTCATTTTTTGTGTTTGTGCTTGTGTTTGTTGGGTAGCTTGAGAGGCTTGTTGCACTTGTTGAGCTTGTCTTGCTTGTTGCATGGCTAGATATTTTTGGATGGCCTTTTGGTAGGCCTAGTGAGCTTTTAGCGTGATGTCATATCATCTTGCTGCATTTGATTTTGGTGGTAGTGGTGGCAGATTCAGAATCGTGTTGGATGTAGTGATGAGTGGTTGAGATACGCTTGGAGTGATCATGGTAGTGAGGGGTTGAGATGTGATGGGCGTGATAGTGGTGGTTGGAGTGGTCGAGGTGATGGGAATGGTCGAAATGACTGAGGTGATAGGTCTTTGGGAGACCATATTTTGATTTGTCAGGATCGATGTTGTCATTTGATTAGATACCATATGGTGGTGCAATGTCGATGGTATATTAAAATGATTTGATGTGATGGATTGATTGGTGTTAGATGGATTGATTTGGATGGAGTGATTGGTGCTAGGTAAAGGGGGAATCCCTAAACCAAGGAATGATATTGATATGGGTAATGGTGGTGGAGATGTCTCTTGGCACAATGACTCAACTATCTTGGTAAGTGTAGCAATTTTCTCTCACCAAATTTGATCCTGATTTTGATCTTGACTCCCTTGATGTAGTTGATTTGGCTTTTGATTAAGCAAACTTGGAGTGCATACTTGTGGTTTTTGAATGGGATCATGAAAAAAATGATTTTAGATAATGTTTTGATTTGGGATGGTGTTCAGATTCGGCATGATAGGTTGAAATTGACCATTGTTGATGTTTGGAATATTCGTATGATTTGAAAATGTATCCATTCCAAATTTTGCTGGATTCATGTTTGGAAAACTTGTACTTGGTACATTCTCATTTGGCATGTATGGATTTGGTGGGATAATGTTGTTCGTTTGAAGGCTCATGCATTGATTGTTCAGTTGGTGGATTTGTAGGTTTGGACTTAGATCTACCATCGAGAAATGTGTTCCAATCTTTTATTTGGGCATACTCGCACTTGTTTTGCCATTGACATTTGTAGAAGGTAATGATCCCATGTGTGGATTGTATAAGTGCGAGTTTCGATAATCAATCGGCATTGTAAGGCTTTGAAAGTTCAATTGATTTGGATTACTCATGATGTATGGATCAATTTTATATTCCATGTTCCTCTTGTGTTTTGACCTTGTTGCAAAAGTGACCTCTAAAGTTCTTAGGACCAATGATGAGATGAGTGTTGAACGTTAGGGACTTTGGATCAATGCTAGACTTAGGGTTTGATTTTGATTGGTTTGATTGGATTTGGAATTGTAACCCCTAAGATGTTAGATGTGATCTTAGGATGAACTTGTTCAAAAGGATTGCTAATTTAATTAAATGTATGAGAAAGGATGCATTCCCATACTCCTAACCAAACAAGGTGATTTTGATTTTGATGTTTTACCCAGGTCTAGAATGATGTTTCCAAAGCTCTAAATTTGTTTGGTGGGATGAAGATGATAAATGTTTGGGATGGATCAAGTGTTTGATTTTGATCCTAAATGAATCTAGGAAGGACTTGTTTACTAGACCAAGATAGTGAAGAACATGCCTTTCTCTAAATGTAATTCGAAATCAAAAGACCAATGTTTGCATGAAAACCATATGACCAAAAGATGCCAAGCACATATGTGGGGTCCAATTGATTGAATCTTTTCTTAATGGATTATTTTTACCACAAACACGCTCTTGATTAGATTTTGAATCTAGATGTCTAATGTCTCAACTTTCCCCTTATCCCGCAAAGTGTGTTATGCAGAAACCAAGGAAATTTGAGGCAAAAGTTACCTATTGTTGACCTTAGTAGGAGCAAATTGAGATGAAATCCAAATGCTTAGAAGCCTCTAAGGATACGAATCCCAAGGGAAAGCAATAACATGTGAATTTTTTCAAGGATATTTGCTTCTCCTAAAGGGTTTGAGATTTGATGCTCATGTTGAATGTTGGTTTTCCAATGTTTTCGATTAAAGCACTATGTTTTCAAACTAACTCACAAGCAATATGACATCCTAGCTCAATTGGTAAGTTTTTCTTGGTGGGCTTGCCTCATGCCCTTCGTAGTAGAAGAGATGATTTTACATGCAACCAAGGAAAAAATATAAAGGTATGTTAAGAATGAAGTCTTAACCTCTATATTTTAATCAAGATTGGACATGGCAAGTAACTTTTTGGAATCTAAGTTCCAATGCACCACTTTGATAAACTCAGTGAATAGGTTAAAAGGCCACTACAAAAAAGGGTTTTATTTTAGACTTTCTATTCGTGGAGATTGACCCATATGGCGAGAGTCCCCTTTCAGATCCATCTCGTTGAAGCCAACCGTGTGATACTGGCATTTACTCTAATACCCACATTTATATCCCGGTTGGAAATACTCTTGGCTTTAGAGTGTTACCAGTTGAGTCGTTCCCTTGGGTGAGTACTTTTTCCCCAAGGCAGGCCCTCTAGGATAGACAAAAACAAATAAACTTATTCATAGTTCGATCAACCCTTGTTTAGAAACAAAGGGAGAACACATGCAATAAATTCATTCACACTCGCACAAGATTTTGTTCAATTTTAAACCCAAAAATGAAGTTTGGAGGTGATTGCTTTGTCTTAACCTAAAATCATGAAAAAGGCCTTTTGATTCTTACTATTGCTATAAAGCACAAGAGAAGCGCATACGTCCTTTTTCAATGAGGTTAGTCTAAGTAAGCCATCACAAAAAAAAGTTACACTTGTTCATTTTAGATCCCCACAGTAATTGTGATTTATTTTTAAGCACCAAAAGACAAATGAGAGTTGCTTTGTTCAATTGTTAACCAAAAAACAAACTCTAGTAAGTTGTGTTCCTAATGCTCATTTTAGCCCTTTGTAGCAAAAAAATTGAAATGTTCTTTTTAGATCCCAAAATAAATTTAGTAGGTCCTAAAAGTTTGAAGGGGTAAAATCCTTAGAAGTGGGATTATAATTGCTCCCCAAAGTGTTCAAAAACACTTGATACAATGATGTGATAATGATTTTTTGTTTGAATTCCATGCTCCATGATCCTTTAGAACCTACAATACAAGATCCAAATGTTATCTTACATCAAAGAACAAAAAGATATGAAGGTTAGATAAATGAATAAGCATAAAAACCCTAAAATTTAGACCAAGTTTTATTATGATTTGACATTAAGTAAAAATTTGAAAATTTTAACTCTATCAAAGTTAATAATAACCTACACCACTGGATAGCTTATGAAATTCTACCCCATTTTTAAAAAAAAAGCTTCGAAAAAGACCAAAAAATAACCAAGATATGGCCATTTTAAGTTTGCATGGAAAAGCAAGAAATCCAAGCGGTGCAGTTTGCAGCGGCACTGTTTGGGTTCAAACAGTGACGCTGGAGCCAAAAGCAATGCTGTTTAGGTTCAAACAGCGACGCTAGAGCTCAAACAACGATGCTAGAGCTCAAACATCGACGCTAGAGCCAAAAGCGGCGCTGTTTAGGTTCAAACAGCGACGCTAGAGCTCAAACAACGACGCTAGAGCCAAAAATGATGTTGTTTAGAGCTTTAAGCGGTGCTATATGGCATCGATGGGCTGTCAGCGGCTCTGTTTGTTGTAGACAAAAAAAAATAGAAAAAACACAAAATTTTGATGAAAAAATGTGATTTAAACTTTTGGTTTGCCCTCCCCCTAGTGCCAAAATGTGAACCCTTATCCAAATACCTGCAAAACACAACAAATGAATACATTAGGAGGTCAAATGCAAGTAAGAACAAGGATTCCCCATTAAATCCATTAACAAAACTCAAAATAGGAATGAAAAGAAGAAAATAAGGAAAGAACAAGAAAGTAAATCAAATCCTATTGAAATCAATGCAAACTCTTGATCCCATGGGGGAATTGGTGCCAATTTGATGTGAAAATTGGCCCTTTCCCAACTCCAATGATACAAGCTTGATGAATGTTGATAAATGATGATCCACTTTGATGAAGATTGATGAATGCTCCCAAGATAAAATCTGCATAACCTAGCTATGGAACTTAATAAGATGAAGATTGCTCTAAATTTGAGTATAGTAAGTTTACTCAAATTGTGGATGATCAAATGAGGAGAGAAGCTCTTCATTTATAGATGATATTGAAGGATGAATGTCCAAAATTGAGCAATGTGGGACTAACATTCATCCAATGGCAAGGTGCCACTTGTCAACATTTGATAGGATGAAGGTTGAGCACATTTTGATCCATATGCAAGTTTGAAATTTGAATTTGATGAGATGACATGCTTAGGGGGGATGAAAGATGAGTTAAATGCCAAGTGGGAGACATGTAAGAGACAATGTAAGAGCTTTCAATGCTTTGTTGGATGGACAAGTCATTTGGGAGGAGATTTCAAATTTGAGGAATATTCCATCTTTGATGCCTTTTTTGAATGAAAATAGATGATTTATAAATAAATTAAATTGATTTTCATGTGCAAGTTGTAAAATCTAGAGGATTTGAGTGATTGGGATTAAATTAATCAGGATTTGATTAATTTAAGGGGAGATTTAGCTGATTTGACTATTTGATTTAGATTTTAGGATTGAAATAAATCAAAAAGAGATGAAAATGATTAAGACTTAAATAAATATTTTGATTTATTTAACCAAAAGGGGTGATGTTAGATTAAATTAGATAAATATTTAATTTATTTAATTTAATTATATGAACTTTATAAATTTAATCAAATAATATGGATTATTTAATTAAATAAAGATAGGAGATGAAATGACCTAGCTAATTACACAGAGACGATGATTTAATTAAATTAAGGGATTTATTTAATTAAAAGGGGAATTATGATGACTTTAATCAAATAAGGCTATTCGATTAAATGGTTAGATAGAGGGATAATTCAGGATGAGGCGATGTTAGTAGATCAGGATCGAGTGTGTGATATCAATTTTTATATTTTCGATGTCTACAATTCCTTATCCCCTTTTTTGCACAATTAAAACTTTGTTTTAATTTGTAAATTTCCTTTTTCCTCACCCATGAGAATATTCCAAAAAATAATTCTTATTCCTTGATCATTTGAAAAGGGATATTTTCACTTGGCTTCTTGAGCAAGTCACCCTTGACCTATGTGAGTAGGTCAAAAGTGTGTTTGTTTGAGGCAAGTGTGAACCCTTGATTAAAATCCCATCATGTATTCTCATTCATTGATGAGAATCCATGATCCATGCCTCTCATCTCCTTCATCTTGGACCGTTGATTAATCTTTTTGTTCTCAACCCTCCATTTCTCATTTTCTTTCCTATAAATAGGTCACTATTTGGAGACAAATGGATCCATCTTTCAATTGAAAACTTATGTTGTTGAATCTCATATGCACTTACACTCATATTTACTCACTTTTTAGCTTATATTAGTTAATTTTAATTGGATAATAGCTTAGAGCATCCATTAATGGCTTCTATGAATCCATCTTAGTTTGTATATAAATTAGCATTTTCATCTTTGAGCTTAGAATTAGCTTAGATTAGCTTATAAATAGCATAATCAGTTCATTTTTAGCATAAAATCATGGTAACTTAGCTTGCATCATGTTCATTTTAGCATAAACTAGGTTTTCATACATCAATCACAATGGTTTCATCAATTCTCTTCCATAGAATCATCTGAAATAGGCTCACTAATCACAAGATTAGGAAAGGGTTGTCGTTTCACATCAACACGACACCAATTCCAAAACAGGATAAGTTTCAAATGGGTTATATTAGGAATTTAACCATTTTTTTGTAGTTTGTAGCTTTGATTTTCAATTAAATGCTTAGTTTAATTTTCCAATTTGAATGATCATGTTTGTAGATGTAGGTATGTTTGGAAAAGTTATGCTTTGATTCATCATGAGTCAAGCCTAATCGACCCTCACCAACATTCCCTTGTTTCACATTCTGGCGCTAGGAGGGAAAAACATTAATCTATCCATTTTTTAGCTTAAATTCCATTTTATGCTATTTTGCAGGACCTGGCAACACCCAAATTACAAATAGCGATGCTATTTCAATAGCATCGCCATATAGCGATGCCCTAACAATTTGAAATCCTGACGTTGAATTAATGCTCTGACACTAATTTAAATATAGCAATGCATATTTAATCTAGAGGTATCAAAAATTTTAAACGACGACGCTCAAATTCACCAGTCTGATGCTTTCAAATTTCAAACTATGACACTAACGCGAGCAACGACGCCAAGAAAAATACCGATGCTATCATGATCATTGTTCCTACTGCTTGTTTTCACCAGAGCAACGCCCATACTTCAAATTACGATGCTATCATTTTCAACAACACCCAGCCAGGGGTTTTGTAGGTTTTAAAGACATGGAGGGAAAGTGAAGAAAGTGTTTTCTATCTTAAATTCTATAATTGTAACAAGTGTTTGATGCTTTGGGGTAATTATAACCCAATTTCATGCTTTCTAATTTCTGCTTTAGGAAATGCACTAGAGTTCAATTGGGTTTAAAATAAACACTCAAAGTTGGATAAAATTGAACCTTCACATCATCATTTTACTTTGGGCTTAAAATTGAACAAGGAAAACTTCATTTTTCAATTGGTGCTTAAAACGAACTCATCACTGCTTTGAAGGGTTAAATTTTACAACTGTTTGCTATGTTTTATGATTCTCAATGTTGTTAGTGGATGCATATGCAATTCTCTCATGCCATTCGGTGGCCTTGATAAACAGAAACATTCTCTAACACTTTGCAAGATCACCTACATCTTTCAATTGGGTTTAAAATTGAACAATCATGCTAGTGTGAGAAAGAGACAATGTGTGTGTTCCCTCCTTGCACTTTCTGCAAACTAGGCAGTCGAACTACAAGTGTACTCCCTCACTTTTGTTATCTTTAGAGGGGCCTACCTAAGAAAAATTTGAAGGCGACTCCAACCGGGTTTTCACTTGGGCCGATATATAAATGGATAAGAGTAAACTGTCAAGTCCTCATGGTATGTAGGCCTTAGCTATATAGTGTCTTTCAGAATGGGGTACTATTGTAGAAAGTATAAGAGCCTCTAGTAGGATTTATTAAATCCTTTAGTGGCTTGTTGGACGCTCACAAGGTGCCATGTCCCCGATTACCCTTACTACAACTCATTTTTTCAGCAAGCCAAAATCCTAAAATATTTATTGGTGCAAGAACGGTCATTCTAAAACCGCCCCACATTTGTATTACTCAATTGTAGAAACAAAAAAAATTCCTTTTAATCTCCATATTTTAAGGATTTTGAGATTTGGTGGTCCTGAGAAGTGTGTGTTGTGGAGGGGAGCAAGTGTCACCAAATCTCTAACTATTCACATTGTCCAGTGTTTGGAGAAATCCTAGTGGGGACTCAACAAATATGGCCATTTCTATCCTAGGATTGTAAATGATTGTGAGTCAATTTAACACTTTGCTTGGTTTCAAAACAATACAAAAACAAGCATTCACTATCATCCTCAAAATTTCAAACACTTTGGCTCAAATATGGACTTCATGAGTTAGCCTTGATATTATTGCTTGTCCTAAGGATTTATCCTTAGTGATTTCTAAATATCTAGACATTAATCTCAAACCCATATTTTCCCAAAGACAACATAGGCAATTATGGTTTTAACCTCATGATTTTCATGAAATGAACATTGTGAAAGTTATGAATTTTTTGACATAAACATCTAGTTTGGAAACATAATCAAGACAAGTGTTTGTGGTAAAATCAATTCACTTAAGTAAAGATAAATTAACAAATAAACCCCACATGACTATTTGGAGACCAATTGCTCCTGTTGAACAACTTGATCTTCCAGGTGCTCTAATTCAGCCAAACTTTGAACTTATAAACGGTGATTTAACCGATCTTCTTAATAGTTTTAGAAGTTTCACTTTTGAAAACAAGGAAACAAATACACAGTGGAGAAACACAACAACCATTTTAAATGAAGAAGAGGAACAAGATGATATTGAGGCTAGAAGGACCACATTACCACCTCCCACATGGCAATAGATGTCTTCCTTTCTTCCATAAACTTAAACTATTTTCACATGATCTCACATAAAATTAGGATCCCTAAGGCAAGGTCTACATATTGTCATTTTAGACTTAGGCATCTCACTCCAAAATCTCCCAAGAAACACCTTTTAGTGCTTCACAGAAATAGAGACAGGTTGGTAGCAAAATTTTATAGACACACTTCAAGGTATAGTCCAAAATTATATGCATTCTTTTGGAGTCAAAATCCTTATCTTTTTACATGATACCAAACTCCTATAAATGATTCATTGAACAATCAAAATCTATAGGGGAAAATCTCCAGCACTTCATTTTAGACATAGGAATCATAGAACAAGGTTTGGTCAAAAGTGGGTTTCAATATTTTACCACAATCGTTACACTTTTATGAGAAACTTTTATGCTCAAGCTAGGAGAGCTCGAACAGGTTTAAACATTCCCATCCTTCCTCTCATTTAAATCAACATTAGGTCTTTAGGACTTGAACATTTTGGAGGTCTAGCATCATTCTCACTACCTTGATCTTGTCAAAACAAAGGTTCACTTTGCTAGATGATCTCACACAAAGTTAGGATTTCCAAAAGAAGATCAATTGGTCGTCACTTTAAGTTTAGTCAACGTAGTGAAAAATTAATCAACTACCACATTAAGGAACTCTACAAAAATAGAAACGGGTTGTTGATAAACTTTTATGAATGCAGACTAAGGAAATATCCAGACATGTAGATGTTCTTTATGAGTGAAAACCCTCATCTTTTTGAGGATCAACAACTTTTCTAAATCATTGAGTCTTTAGGCTTTGAACATTTTAGAGGTCTAGGATCATTCTCAATACCTTGGTCTTGTCAAAAGAAAGCTTCACTTTAGGTCAACATTGGGTCAAACATTTCACTCACCCCTTCATCAAATTTCATCCTTCACTTCATCTAACTTTGCAAAAAATTTAGAACACCAACACTTTGGGACTTAAACATCAATCAAACCAACTGCTAACTTAGCTACTTTGTATGTGAAATGTATCCTTTTCCATGCACTTAGTTAAGGTAGTTATCATTTTTGAACTAGCTCATCTTGAAGGTTACAAGTATACCCTAAAGATTTCTAAGCTCATAAAACATCCCTTATCCCAACATCAAAACATCAAACTCGAGTCAAAAGTTTTTTCCCAAAATGTTTGCAAAGATCACTTCCCACATTATCCATCTTTTCATCCCCCATTATCATCATTGCTCCCAAAAGACTTAGAGCATCCCTTTTACCTAGATTTGAGTCAACTACTCAAAAATTACAAAACTCAACACAACTATCCCATAGGTGACACAAAATTTATGGTAAAGACAAGATGAAAACACAAGAGAATCATGGAGAAAAACAAAGTTACATTTACCTCAAGTGATCCAAATCCTTTAGAATTTGATCCTAAAAGTCATGTTACCCCATCACAACACCCATAATCTCCTTCAAGACCATATGAGATCGAAGACATCATGAATAATCCATTTGAGCTTACTAGGGAAGAAATTATGGAACACCAAGCCTTTGAAAATGTAGCTCCTATCTCCTTGAGATTTGTAGCATAGAATTTAACACAAGGTTTCACAACTCCATCGCTAGGGCTAAATCAAACCTACATTCCTAGACTTGCAACCAACCTTGCTAAATATTTTGGTCACACCTCACCATTTGAAAGTAGTACACTTGTGGGTACCCTTGATACTAATCCTCCACCTCCCACCACTACTTGGACAACTACTTTTGGTGCTCTTCATGTTCCTGAAGCTCCAAAACTACTACACACACCACTTGAACTCCATTATTCCACCACCACTTTGACATTTTTGGGACATCCATCTTCATCCATACCTATGAGTACCACAAGTGTTCCCACCATCACACCAAGTAATATAGACCAAGTACCTCAAAACAACACACAAGGGCATTTCAATACTATATCACAGAACCAACCCTTAACACAAATAGGGACATCTTTATCCAATCCTCTGGTGGGTTCATCAATCCCATCTACCATTTCCGCATCATCCAACATCAATCCATCTCAAAACAATCCATTGGTTACAAGTTCTATCAATCCTGGCAGTACCTTGATCACAAATCCTTTGTTTACATCTTTTACATAGGGCAATCCTTAAAACATAGGACAAGGGAATATTTTCAATAAATGGACTCAAGGTCCTAGTGTGTCATTTCCATTACAAAATTTAATGACATCATATTTTCCCACAGCCCCCTTTACTATGAAAAATCAATTGGGACCTCAACCATACATTCCTCCACCTCATTCTACCATCTTACAAGGAATGTTAAATCAAGGGAATCCTCCACCTTTCACTAGCAATCTGCTACACACTCAAAACATCAATATCCATAATCCTTCCAGATGTCTCAACAACCTCCTTATCCCACATTGCAAGTGCATTCCATAGCTTTATAGCAAGCACAACAAGCCTATCAACAAGTTTTCCAACAATAGCAACAACAACAAGCAGCCTTAGCATAATAGCAAGCAACTTTAGCACAACAAAAACATCAAGCACACCAAGAATCCTTAGCACAACAACAACATCAAGAACAACAAGCAGCCTTAGCACATCAAGCACAACAAGCAATATTAGTAGTGCAACAATCTATGCAACAACAACATCAAGCACAACAAGTAGCTTTATTAGCACACCAACAATAGCAGGCCCAACAACAAGCCCTAGTGGCACAATAACAACAAGCTCAACAACAAGCCCTACTAGCTCAATTGTATTCCCAACAATAGCAACAAGGTTCCTATTATCCTCATTTAAACATCGTCAATCCAAATGCATCGGGAACATATCCATCACTTTCACAAAATCTTACACCATCATACACCCCATATAGATCATCTGTCATCCCACCATATGTTCCTCTACCCAACTGCAAGATGATCTAGCATCACAAATGAAAGTACTCTCATAGGAAATGGACCTTCACATGGGCAAGACAAAGAAACCTCATTCATAGAAATTGTGTCCTTACCCATTTGACTGAAGCATAGCAATGATACCATTCCCTCCTGGTTTTGAAATCCCCAAATTTGACAAATATAAAGGGAGAGGAAGTCATGTGGACCATATCAAAGAATTTAATGTTATGTGCATGGAAGTGGCTTACAAGGATTCATATCTAATGCACCTCTTCCCTCAAAGTTTAACAGGTCATGCTATGGATTAGTTTTCTCATTTTCCTCCTGGTATCAAATTTTTTCAAGAAATCACTAATAAATTCATCGATCACTACTTCAATCTTGACATGGACATCAGTCTAGAAGAATTATACACTCTTAGACAAAATCAAGGAGAAACTTTCACTAATTTATTACAATGATGGAGACAAAGAGCTAGTAAAAGCAAGTGGCCTCTTCCAGATGAACAACATGTGGGAATCATCATAGCCAATCTTGATCCAAATCTATCATTCCACTTGAAAATGAAATGAATCACATCATACAACAAACTATTCCCTAGAGCCCTTAACATTGAAAGAGCCCTAATCTCACAAGGAAATAATCAAGCTTACAAAGACAACTATCCTTCAACTAGTTCAAATGAGAAACCTCATGTTGGGCTAAGAACAAAATGTAACAAACAATGATGTAGTTGATGCTAAGGTAGTCCTAAGTGCTCCTAGACCTAATAACAATCAAGTTGTTAACATCTAGCCGACTATGCAACAAACAATACCACCTCAGAATAATCAGATCAGTAACATGAACATGCAACAAAGGAAAACCACTAATAGGAATAACTATCCCAAATGCAAGTACACATAGTTATCGGAACCCATTGAGACGATCATGAAGAAATTGGTAGAGTCAAATTTGATAATGCTTCCCAACTTTGAAAACTACCAAGAACCACAAGAGAATCCATCTTGGTACAATGAACGTGATCTTTGTGACTTTCATAAAATCAAAGGACACAAAACAACAAACTGCATGAAACTCAAGAACATCATACAAGATCTCATAGAAAATGATACCATATCTATTGAGGTACCAGCTGGGAACCAGGATCTCAAGATGTACAAGAACTCTATGCCATATCATAACAAAACAAACAACAATGGAAAAGCTAAGAATTACACCAATGTGCAACATACCTATTCCAATGTAGTTTCCTCCTATAGTAGTGTTATCACTATTGTCACCATCAAAGGAGCTAGTATAGAATGTGGAGTCACCACACAACATAGAAAAATAATCGTTCAAGGAGTCCCATCTCAATCTAGGGAAGAACCTACTTTTCCCACATCTAATCCTAGCAAGTACAATCTCTTAGATCATTTTAAGTAGACCCTTGCATGAATATCAATCTTAAAAATCTTAAGGTTATTCCCTGTACACAGGGAAATACTGGAAAAATCCTTGTCTAATTCATTTGTTCATGAGAACATTGATATTGATCAATTTCAAGCTATGGTGGGGCATATTACCAACCATCTTCTCACCTTCTTCGAGCAAGATCTACCATCACAACCATCTCATAACCATGCTTTACACCTTGATATTTTCATTCATAAAAACAAGGTCAAGAGAGTATTGGTAGATGGAGGTGCTAGTCTAAACATTTGTACCCTACAGTTGATCAAAAATATAGGCTATTCAAAAGATACTTTTGAAAAGACAAAAAGTATCACCATTAGGGCATATGACGATCAAGAACAAGTATCACAAGGAATTATTGCACTTCCAATCCAAGTGGCACCTCTTATTGTAGAAACTACATGCCAAGTACTTGATCTTGATCTTCCCTAGAACATACTGCTTGGTTGACCCTAGATCCATGCTCTAAAAGCTATAGCCTCAACCTATCATCAGTGTGTGAAGTTTCCTTTTGAAGGTAGAGAAATCACTATCCATGGAGAGTCTAAGCCTTTCTACTACTACAAAATTCTTGAGGCCAAGTTCTATAAGATCCCTCAAATACCCAAAAATGATGAAGGACCTACACCATTAAGCTCATTTGTTGACCCATCATCCTTGGCCTCTACTTCAACATCAAAAAATTCCCATTGTGCAGAGTATAATCAATGTCAAGGCAGTGATCCACGATGATCATTGTGGAAACTACAAACTATTGAAAGAAACCTTTTTCTTAGGAGAGTTGCCTATTTCTCCTCAATCTCATGGGAAAATCGTATCTAGCACCAAAGAACCAAAAACAATCAAGATGGCGGCTACTACCTTCACCAAGTGGGGGATCTGAATCAAGAAGATGTCAATGAGGAAGATATCTCTAAGCTTCTCTATCAAGATGAATGACTTGTTCCTATTCTTCCCATGGAAGATGACAATAGAGGCCTACAAATAATTAAGAGCATGGGATATAACAAGAATGAGAAGCTAGGGCAGAATGACAATGATTTACTAGAACCAATCGTTCCTAAGAAATGAATAAAGAATCTTGGCTTAGGTTATACTACTAGCAAGGTCACACTTATTGGAAAAGGAATTTCTGCTAAATGAGCTAAGGCTTCCTCTTGGTCACCTACATCATGTGATACAACCTTAGATTACTTTCCCCTTGATGTTGTTGACCTATTTGAGAACAACACTCTCTTTATGATATCCATAACATCCTTTGTCTCAAGCAACCAACCAACCAACTAAAATATGTCTAGTATACCCACAACTCATTGAAATGGACCAACAAGGACCACCAATTTTAGATTTATTCAAAAATTATGAAGCAATCTCAGAATTCATGGGACTCCGTGACAACTTATCATGGGCAGATCACAAAGTAGGATTCGACATAGAGCTCAATACAAGGGCATACTATGGGGAGATGATTGAATCCTTCAGTCGCAAAATAAATGAAATGCAACTAACATGTAGATCCTTGAATGAAAACCGCTTAGTGGAACTCTTTGATCCTAAAATAGTAAAAAAAAAGGATGCATCCGATGGTGAATACCTTTCTAAGGCACTCGAGGATGAGGAATTCAATCTCCCACTTAGTGTAATGCATCCAAAGAAGTCAACAATACTAGCAAAAAATTCTACTCTAGTCAATGTGGGAACAAAGGAAGCACTTAAGATCACATTCTATGTTGAATCTTTGTTGGACGAAGAATTGAAGAACCTAGCAACATTCCTCAAAGAGAGAAGAGCTAACTTTGCATGGTCATACATAGATATGCCAGACCTTGATTCAAAAGTGGTTGTGCATCACTTAGCAGTTTATCTTGAAGCCAAACCAGTTAAGCAGAAATTAAGGAAGATGCACCCTCATATAGCACTCTTGGTTATTAAACTAGAATTACAAAAGCTTCTTGATGTTGGATTCATCCTGTAGACACATAAAATTGACCTAGGCTTGCAAGCTTTATTTTTTCATATTTCTTCTCAACATAATTAAAATATTTAATTATGTCCTATAATCCAAATTCAACTATTAATTAAATAATTCTCAATTATTTAATTAATTCACATCTTTTATTCTTCCTGACTATTTAAATAAATAAATTATATTTTTTTTTTGATGAATAGGCAACTATCTATATTAGTATAAAGATAAAGTTACATGTTCACAAAAAAAGGTGGGTGTAAGAAGGCACACGCCGAGAGTCACATGGGCAGTGCCCAAAAAAACCAAAAAATTAACTAGTCACATGGGTCAAGCCCAGAAGTCCATGATTACAAAACATATAAAAATGGCCATTAATCAGCCAAAGTAGTGCCAACAAAGCCAGGAGGGTCTCTGTCATCCAAATTCTTCCCCCATACATTAGTGGGTTTAGTGACATCAGGAAGAGGACCCCAACCATCGTCAACATCTTTTTCCTTGTCTTTATCTTTATCCTCATATTAGGGAAAGATTGCAAACACTAGACGTGGAAAGAATTTACCAAAGTCTAGCCAACCAGAGCTAGAAGTAGGAGTTTCATCAAAGGGCCACCCGAAACTACCACAACTACTCCCCGAAGCATCACCAGAGGGCCACCCCTGGCCAACCCATGGTGGAGGAGAGAAGGTCCGTCGAGGAGGGCGAGAATCCCACCGAAGAGGAAGTTGAGAGTGGAGACATGCAAAACCACTTCATTGCCAACCTCAAGAAGGTGACCAGCCATGGGAAGAGGTGGGTGAAGCGAGCACCCAAGCAAAAGTACATGGGGAATTGCCCTAGTGGTCCATTAGCACTTGCAGGTGAGCAACCTCAAATGAAACTTTGTTTGCTTGCACCTGTACCTGTAAGAGAACATTAGAACAAATAATAGCTTTAGCATATAGAGAAGCATTAATATCCATTTGAGAATGAGCAAATATGCAGGCATTCCTATCTTTCTAGATATTGAAAAGTATTTCCACCCTGAAAGTGTGCCAAAGCTGGGTATACTTAGTAGGAAATCTAGGCAAGTCTCCCAACAGAATCATATGCTAGGAAAAAGGCTCCAACCTAAAGGGCTGAAAGAAGTCATGAATCCAAATCCAAAATTGTTGAGCTCTGGGATTGCATCCTCACTGGGGAGGGTCATTTGTGTTGAGCCCGATAGGTTTTTCCAGGCCTTGATATTTATTTTATTTAAATACGTTGCTAATTTCTTATGTCCCTCTATAATTAAATAAATTCCTCAAGTTATTTAATTATCATTTGTCCACTATCTCTTCTTGATTATTTAAATAAATAAACTTTATTTATTTATTTAAATACATCATTAATTTCTTATGTCTTCTTATAATTAAATAAATTTCTATAATTTATTTAATTATTATCCACGTTGGCTTTTCCTAATTTTAAATAAAATCATTTATTTAAAATTTTCCACTTTCTATTTTCCCACCAAGTAAATAATTTAAAATTATTATTTACTGTCACATGACCCCACCACTTTTGAATTAAATTAATTTTTAATTGAAAAGGTCAACTCAACCTTTAAAATCAAATAATTTTAAATTATTATTTGATTTTCCAACAGTCTCTTTTTTCATGCCCAATATCTTCTTGTCACATGCATTCTTGACCATTGATTTCTCAGCCCTTCATTTCAAATTTTACCCTAATGTTGCCCTAACCCTAATTGTTGGTTGTCACATTTAATTTCAACCTTTTACCTTAGGGCATCTCTCAACTTTCAATCCTGGCCATTCATCCAAAATTGACTTTTCTATAAAAAGGCATTTTTTACTTCACACTTCATATCTCTTGACTTCATGCTGGCATAACTTCATATTTCTACATACTTTAGGCTTGCTTGAGTATACTTGCAGCAATAGTAGAATCCTTCAATATTTGCTTAGGACATTGTCATAGGTCTATAGTTGCTCATCAAAAATCTAAGGGCAACCACCATTTTGCAGCAAATGGAAAAGGGCAATGAAGGTCAATCATGGAGGACTTGAAGACTTTTGGTGAGATTGTTCTTTTATTTATACATTTTTACTCTATTGTACTTCATTGTTTAGCTAGGGTTTTGATTATGCATTTGATTTCATGCTAACCTAACTTTTTTCCTTAGTTACACATCTGACAGATAGATTATCTTGAGTGGGTTTTAAACCTAGTACCAGTCTCAAAACCCACTAGGGGAATTAGAATATGCACTAATTTTAGATATCTAAACAAGGCATGTCTAAAGGATGATTTCCCTCTTCCCAACATCAATATTATTGTGGATTTAACAATTGGGAATGAAATGTTGTCACTCATGGATGGTTTTTTAGGCTACAATCAAATCATAATCACCAAAGAGGCTCAACACAAAATTTCCTTCACTTGTCCATGGGGAACCTATTCCTAGAATGTGATGCCATTCAAGTTAAAGAATGTAGGAGCAACCTATCAAAGAGCAATGACCCTCATCTTTCACGATATGATCCACAAAACAATTGAAGATTATGTGGACAATATTTTGGAAAAATAAAAAAAGAAAAGTGAGCACATACAAGTCTTAGGACCTATCTTTGATAGGCTTGAAGAATACAAGGTACGACTAAATCCAAAAAAGTGTGTGTTCAGGATCACATCAGGGAAATTTCTTGGCTTCATTGTTTCACAAAGGGATAGAAATTGATCCAACAAAGGTAAAAGCCATCTGACATGGAACTGCCACAAACATTGAAATAGATGAGAGGATTAGAAGGAAGATTGTAGTCCATCAGAGGTTCATAGCCCGACTATTAGATAAAATTCAACCCTTTTCACATCTCCTCCATAAAGGGATAACCTACAAGTTGGATGACAAGTGTGATAAATCTTTCTAGAATATAAAAGATTATTTACTAACACCTCTAGTGCTCATGTTGCCAATACTAAACAAGCCACTGATCCTGTACATCTCAACAATACATCTCAACAACACCAGTAGCACTAGGAGCTCTTTTAGCACAACATGATGAAAACGAAAAGGAAGGAGTCGTATACTACATCAATAGAACCTTGGTAGGCTATGAAATGAACTATTCACCCATAGGCATGCCTAGTAGTAGTTTTTGCTTCACAAAATTTTAGACACTACATGTTGTCACATCAAATCAAGCTCATTACAAAGATTGATCCATTAAAATATATGTTATCCAAAGCAACCCTCACAGGGAAAATGGCTAAATGGGTGATGATCTTGACAAATTTTGACATAGAGTATGTGGAGCATAAGGAAATTAAAGGAAAAGTGATCACAAACCAACTAGCAGAAGCACCTATCTATGTTGAGAACCCTTTAATATCTGAGTTCCCTAATGAATCAGTGTTTGTTATCAATCTCATAGCTCAATGGGAGATGTACTTTGATGGATTATTCACCCAACATGGATTAGGAGTATGAATTCTTTTCATCACCCCTTAAGGTGATTGCATCCCAAAGTCATACAAGCTATCATTTCCCTATACCAACAACATTGTTGAGTATGAATCCCTAATCATAGGTCTAAGGATAGCAGTTCAATGGCAAATACAAGAGATGAAAGTCTATGGAAACTCATAGTTGGTTATCAACCAAGTCAATGACGACTATCAAACTAAGGATGACAAGCTCACTCCTTACAAGAAGATGGTGGAGAATCTCAAAGACCTCTTTATAGACATAAATTTTGAGCAGATTCCTAGCATGAACAATAGAGTAGCAGATGCCATGGCAACAATCAGATCACTATTAGACATGCCGAACAAATTCCTCCAATGTGAATTCTTGGTAGAATAGCTTCTCGTACCAACTTTGGAAATCCTTGAATCTGAATTTGTGTATGTCATTGTTGGTCTTGGATCGCTGTGGTACCATGAAATCTTTACTTACCTTAACAAAGGAACCCTTCCATCAGATATCACCTCGAACCTTAAAAAGACCTTTGTCAAAAAGGTATCCTGATTCGTGATCCTAGGTGATACCCTTTACTGTAGGAGCATCGAAGGGACATTACTACAATGTCTTAACCAAGAGGAAGCCTTAAATGCTTTAACAAAGGTACACAATGGCATATGTGGATCCCATTATAGTGGTATGTCATTGGCTAAGAAACTGTTGAGGATCGGGTATTATTGGCCAACCATGGAAAAAGAAGCATATCAATATGTGTGGAAATGCATCTAGTGTCAATAGCATGGAGATATGATTCATGCTCCAGCTCAAGAATTGCAACCAATTATCACACCATGGCCTTTTTCGCAATGGGTACTTGACCTCATAGGAAAAATCACTCCAACCTCATCCAAGGACCATAAGTTTATCATAACCACCACTGAGTACTTTACTAAGTGGGTTCAAGCCATTCCTATGACCTACATAATGGGGAAGCAAATAGCTAAATTTATCCTGAATTACCTATTTTTTTGTTATGGTGTTCCAAAAACCCTCATCTCAAACAATGGAACCCCTTTTTAAAATTAGGATGTAAAAGAGTCGTTCCAAAGATTCAATATCCAACACCAATTCTCTACCCCGTACTATCCCCGAGGTAATGGTCAAGCAAAAGCTACAAACAAAACTATCCTAAAAATCTTGAAGAAAATAGTTAATGAAGTTGGTCATGGCTGGCATTTGTAGCTAAATCCTACTCTTTGGGCTTATCAAACCAATATTTGCATGCCTACAAGTGCAACCCCTTTCTCTTTGGTCTATGGATCAGAAGCTATCTTTCCTATTGAGGTTGAGTTCCCATCATTGCAAGTCTCACTATAGAACTTGATAACTAAGGAAGAATACAAACTGTCTCGACTAAATGAGCTAGAATTCCTGGATGAACGTCGTCTTGATTCCCTTAATCACTTACAAGTATATCAAAACTGATTGAAATGGAGCTATAACAAGAGAATCAAATGTCATTCATTCCAGGTAGGAGATCTAGTCTTAAATCAAGATCAGAAGAACCTTCCAGATCAAGATAGCAAAGGAAAGTTTGATCCTAACTGGTTAGGTTCTTTTGTCATCACAACAAGCTATGGATCAGGAGTATACCAATTGTCAACCCCTGAAGGTGAACCCTTATAGAAGCCAACTAACAACGTGCATCTCAAAAAAAATTATGCCTAATCTTGAAGGGTACAAATCAGAAAATACAAAAAATTCATAAAATAGTCAAAATCCAAAAAAATGAGAAAAAGGATTGAAAAAGTAAAGAAAAAAATAATCCTCTAGTGAAAACCACTTCGGTGGCGCTTTGGGCAAGTACCTTGGTGAAAACCTGGCAAATAGGAACCTTGCATAAATAAAGCATCTCCATCTATTCTTTGGCTCTTTTGTCCTATTATTCTTTGCATCACCATTTATCCCCCATCCACATCCTTATCATGGATTAATGTTGTGAGGTATCATGAACCCTTTAGCACTACTTGGCATATTCCAAAGGTCAGCCTGTCTTGCCTTTATCGAAGTAGTCTAACATGTCACACTAGGGGCATTTCGTTATGAGTCACAATTGGGTTCTTGTATATCTTAAGGTCATTGGACATCTTATTAAAAAATCCAAAAACATTCATAAAATCTTATCTAGAAAATCCAAAAACATTTGCAAAATCCTGTACAACTAAAATCCAAAAACATTCAGAAAATTGTAAAGGAAAAATCCAAAACATCTAGAAAACATCAAAATCCCTAAAAAGGTCAAATATCAAAAATCCAAAAATAGATTCCTCTTGTCGAACTACATCATCTCTGAGCTTGAACATAGGAAAGGCCATCATTAATCAGCCCCTGAGACACCCTAGGTCAGTCCTTTAGGAGTCTGTCATAATAAATTGTCGTCTTTCACTTATGCATATTTTGATCTTGTAAATGAGTCAAGTTAATCGAACTTCATGGTCTCTGTGTGTATAACATATGAAAGGATTATCTATGATCAACCCCTGAGACTCTTAGGATAGGTCTTTTAGGTTAGGGTCTTGGTCAAAACTCATAAATTCTCAAAAAACTCGTAAACATTCAAATATCTTGAAAACCCCAAAAATATCCAAATATCTCAGAAAACACAAAAACATTTGAAAATTGAAAATCTAAAAACATTAGAAAACACTTAAAACAACCTAAAAAGCCTCAAAATATTTAGAAAGCCAAAAAATGCCTCAGAAAATTGAAAACATAAACATTCACATAAACTTTCAAAAAGACCAAAAACAACCTCAAAACATTTTCAAAATACCAAAAACATTGAAATATTCCAGAAAATCCAAAACCCATCCATCCCATCATGCTTTCAGCTGCAATAAAATTTCACCCATAATAAATCAATCATCACCTTCAACCTTTGGAAAAACAAGTAGAGAGCAAGTATAGCAAGTTGTAAAGTGCAAACCTAAAGGTCAAAATCTAAAGTTTAGATCATAAGTAAATGCGTTAGTGAAGTTTATAGAAATGACTCATCTTAGCATCATCATCCTAACATCAAACAACCCTCTGATCAACATGTCATAGGATGTATCCTTCCTACAATGGACATCAATATTAGACATCACATTAGGTAAACTTAAACTATGCAAGAGCTATAGATAACACTGACTATTTTTCTTTGATCTTTTCTTATGATTTATCTTAATTAACCATTCTAAGGACCTCTCGATGATGTCTAACAAAATGATTTAGAGAGAAAGGAATGGGGCATTGATCATTATCTTTTTTTTGTTGTGCTTGTGGATACTCATGTGAAATAATCTTGGCACATACTTTCTTAGTTTTGTGTAGGAAGGTCATTTAGGGTATATTGTTGACTATTTTGTATGATTTGGTCCAATATATTCTAAGCTTCTAACTTGCATTTCAATGATGTTTTCATACATCAAGGTGTGAACAAGAACTATCCTATCTTCTTATTGAGTCAAATTCCATTACACTAGATACAACATCATCCTAGTTATCAATACCTTGATGCAGATCATATCTGTGTTATATCAAACAATAAGGAACGACGGAAAATCCCAATCCTAAATTGTGAGCATCTCCTCATCCTACATTTCATCTTGCACTTTACATTGTCTCATCACCATCTCTAATAAAGTCTTGATGGATCAGGGACTTGTTGAATCTTTTGAAGCAATCATTGAAATCAACGGTCATTCATTCTTTATTCTTCTCTCCTCTCTCCGCGCTAATATGGTATCATGACAGTCAACAAAAATATCATCAATGTATCCACCCTACATACACAAATTGTCAGCATACATGCATCTCATAATCATAGCATCCATCTCATAATAATTGCACATCATACATATTTCATTATCATTTGAGTTGTGATGAATATATTTTTTATTCTGAGCATCTTAAATCATTGCATCACATATCATACACATGCATTGCATTATCATTTGCATCCATACACCCATATGCATACATCATCATCATAAAGTTGCATAGAAAATATAAAAAAATTAATGCGTCCACATCATTTGCATCTATAACATTTGCATATCATAATCATCCATCGATATCATGATCATCACATATCGTATAGGCATAAATAACAATGCATCCATACATGAAATAAAGCGAACACATCATAGCATGAATCATCTGTATCTATATCATATATATAAAAATGAATGTCATGGTACAAAATTTGGATCAATGTATGAACATCAATCAAAGGTACAATATCCACAAGGCTATCAAAAAGGAGCCCATGAACGTATATCTATGAATAAAGAATAGGGAAAAAATTAAAAAATATCTATACATAATAGCTAGCCCTAATGGATGCTACCCTCTCCATCCTACCTCTCAGGTTGATCCTCTTCTTGTGGTCATGTGTTACTACGCTATGAAAAATCAGGTTGTTTGAGAGCTGCTTGTACATCATGATAATAATGTTACCTATAATATGTAGCCTCTATAACAACCTCTCTATATAATTGTGCTGACACTATCCGACCATGTGTGGCCACCATAATCACCTCAATTTGTTTTCGCCTAACCACCTCCTGGTACCTCTCTCTTGTCACAGCCTGTACTCTTTGCAATGCCTTATCTCTCTCAACTATGACCACAACCACTTACTGTCGAGCTTAGTCTTGCTCAATGGTAATAACCAAAACCTGCTAGCAGGCCTAATCCTACTCACCAGTCAATATTTTCACCTATTGCTATAGTTGTTGTATATGTGCATCTCGAGCATCTGGTGATGGTGGTGGTATTGGCTACTACTTAAATACTGGAGGCTACTAAGGAGGTTGTTGTTGTACAATCGAAGGTTCCCCTAGAACCTGACCATCCTAGGTGTCCTGGCCATCCTGTCCCCTGCCTCTCCCAACTCCTCTACCTTTGGGTCTCCCTCTAGGGGAACACCTACTAGATTCGTCAATCACTAGGGAGGGGCAAACCAAGTGTCATATGTAGGCATAGTCTGAGCTACCACCTATCCCTAATCATATGCCCAAGGCTGGGCCACCAACTGCCTAAAGCTCTCTCCTGCCTCTAGAGCTGGGATAGTCAGTCCCCATATGGGAACCTCTTTGGCCAATCTCGCAAAAATGGCCCTATATGCATCATTAGGTCTATCCTAGACCTCTCCAAACTGCCTGGCTACCCTATCTGGTAGATATTTCTCAATAATGTGATGCTTGTGAACCTACATGTATCAAGTCTACCTAGTGAAATAGAGCTGTTGAATATCATCGAACCATGGTAGAATCTGTAGCCATGGGTGCCAACAGAAAATTGTCCTATCATCTATCACTTGTCTCTAATATGGGAGCCAAATCTATCCAAATTGACTAAGAGTAATGGCACCTTTATATCTCTAAATGATGAGATCATCTAGCTCCAAGTATGCCATTTGAACAATAGGCTAGAGCACAAAAATGTGCTCCCATGCCCAAATATGTAGCAGAGTCACCCCTGCACCAATGGCTTTCCCATCACAATATAAAAAATCATGCAAATCATAATATAAGGAGGCTAGCATCATGGGCCCCCATGCAAAAAGTGTCCTCCTATGCAATATCTGATGCCACTCCAAGCCCCATCTTGGGTTGAATTATCAGTTGCGTCTATTTGGGGAAACCAAACCCGAAATGATGGCTGTGATGATCAATATGAAAGTTGACACATGACCTTTGTATGACTCAAGGTTGATTTTTGATGTAACCAATGAAATTTGATCCATCTCCATGACCTCAAGATAGGCGTCAAATCTGAGATCAGTGTCATAAATCACACAGTCTCTATGAATCAACAAATGCAGTATACGCTAAACATCCTCTAAAGTAATTGTTGCCTCACCTTTTAGAAGGTGGAAGGATGAGGTCTTGTTGTGCCATCTCTCACATGGAGCCATCATCATTGCTAGATGTTTCTAAATCATAGGTGCATATGCGACATACCAGAGGTCGATCTCTCCTGGGTGCTCCTAGCGCAACTCTGATAAATCATCTAATATCTCTAGCACAGTGGGCTTGTGCTCCCGTGACATCAGTGGTGGAAATACCTCTTGCATCCAAGAAGTACACGACATTAGGAAATCATTGAAATTTGACGCTATTTGAAATTTACAGCTCAGAAATCACAATAGCATTGCTATATTCAAATTTCAAATAGTGACAGCTAATGCATTTGAAATTGAAAATTGAAGCATGCGTTGCCAAATAAGTTGGCGTCACAATTTAACTTTTGGCATACCCTAACCCTAATTTCTAAATCAGAAAGTGCATCACCAAATAAGTATGCGTCACCATTTAAAATTAGAAACCCTAATTTTAAATCACGAATAGCGTTGCCATATAAATATGTGTCGCTATAATTCATTTCCGCATTGCCGATTTCAATTTGGGAGTCGCCAAAATTTAAACTTAAAAGCATAATAAATGCATCAAAAATTCAAATTTCAAATCAAGTTTGGAGTTGCATACTGATGGTCCTACGCCTGGAAGCCGCTGGAACTATCAAACTCGATCGAAGTTGTGCCTGGGAAGCTCTCGATGTGCCATTTCGTCGAAGGGTCAAAGCTCAGATTGCAAGAATTCATTTAGGTGTGAATGCACAAATGAATTGAAAATGACCCTTCTTGGCCTATTTAAGCTATAAAATTAGAGTTTTTGCCCTAATTTAACCTTCAAGATAGGGTTTATCATCATTTTCACCAATTTTTCCAATTTGGATCTAATTTTGCATCATTTTTTGTGTTTTTGGTATTATTCTTGCATCCCAAAGCCTTTATGGACCCTTGGGGAAACTTTTAACATTTGTCAAGAAATCAACCCAAAATTTGAAATTTCTGCCCGATTTCTGGAGGGGGCAGGGAGTCAGCTTTATCCTTCTGTTGGGGCATCTAATAATTAGAAAAAAAATATTTTTTGATTTAAGCAGCAATTTTGATCTAAAAAGCGTTATTCTTTGAACTGAAGCAACAAGTACCTTGCTTCAAAGCGGGGAAAAATATAGACACTAAAAAATGACCTAATCGATATCATACACTTAAAATAGATTTATTAACATCATTTCCTCTTTAACCCATCCTCTTTTTGCTTAATTGATTAAATTATCCTAGCTATTTAATTAGTTGCATCATTTTCATCCATTAACCTAATTAATTTAATTGGGTTAATTCATCCCTTTTCGTGCTAGCATTTCATCTCATTAAATTAAATACATCAAAATATTTAATTTAATTCCCTAAGTCATCTTATTCAATTAAATAACCCCAATTTATTTAATTAAATATCATTCCATCTCTCCACCATTTATTAAATCATTTTATTTAATAAATATCACTTTAATTCTTCAAGTCCCCTAATTGAATAATTAAATCTTGTTTAATTAGAAGTTTAACTAACTTTCCTCTAAGCAAAGGGAATATTCCTTATCCCCTTTTTTGCACAATTAAAACTTTATTTTAATTTGTAAATTGCCTTTTTCCTCACCCATGAGAATATTCTAAAAGAATATTCTTATTCCTTCATCATTTGAAAAAGGGATATTTTCACTTGGTTTCTTGAGCAAGTTTTAACCTTAAACCTATTGAGCAAGTCACCCTTGACCTGTGTGAGTAGGTCAAAAGTGTGTTTGCTTGAGGAAAGTGTGAACCCTTGATTAAAATCCCATCATGCATTCTCATCCATTGATGAGAATCCATGATATAATCCTCTAATCTCCTTCATCTTGGACCGTTGATTAATCTTTTTTATCTCAACCCTCCATTTCTCATTTGCTTTCCTATAAATAGGTCACTATTTAAAGACAAATGGATCCATCTTTCAATTGCAAACTTATGTTGTTGAATCTCATATGCACTTACACTCATATTTACTCACTTTTTAGATTATATTAGTTAATTTTAATTGCATAATAACTTAGATCATCCATTAATGGATTCTATACATCCATATTAGTTTTTATATAAATGAGTGTTTTTATCTTTTAGCTTAGAATTAGCTTATATTAGCTTAGCAATAGCATAATCAATTCATTTTTAGCATAAAATCATGGTAACTTGGCTTGCATCATATTCATTTTAGCATAAACTAGGTTCTCATACATCAATCACAATGGTTTCATCGATTCTCTTCCATAGTGTTGGAACTATAAAAATCTGATGATTTTTACATATCTTTCATCCCCCTGGGTCTCCATTTGAGTCCTACCTTAGGCACTTTTTCCTCATTTCATGATATTTTCACCCTTATTTTGGTCGTCTAACCCCATTGAATCCATCAAGTCATGCATTATTCACATTGTGGTCCATATCGACATATGTCTATCTAGGTCTCCCCGACCCGTGATGCTTTTTTGTTAACATTTGTTTGTTGTAGGCATATCGGCATGACTATCACACTATCACAGCGACCAAAATTCATCTATTGTTTCATATCAGCATGAGTTTAGTCCTCAATGGAAGTTCTTACCAAACTCATCATGTCTCGCCGACCGGAGGAACAAGATACAACATATCAGCATGAGTTGCGGCGTCGATGTAATGTCATGGCGAACTCTTGTGGTCTCACCAAACAACATGTGGGGGTTTCATTTCGGCCAAACATAAAGTCTTCGGTGAGAAGTCATAGCAACTTCACATTGTCTCACCGATCGGTGGTGGAAGGATGTGCATATCAGTATAGGTTGGGGCTATCACCGCGAGGTCTCGCCGACAGTTTGTTTGAGTCTTCGCTTCGGCCAAACATTGGGTCTTCGGTGGAGGGTCTTGGCGAAGTGTATATGTCTCACCAACGGAGCATAAAGGTTCTTTTCAAATGATTTTCGGCAATAGGTTGGCATTGTCTTAGTGACCTAAGGATGAAAGGAACATATCGGCAGGAGTAAGTATTATCTATATGAGGTCTCAGTGAGTGACCTTCGGTCTCGCCGATGGAAAATAAAAGGATCCTTGTCGGCGTAGGAATTGCCTTGTCTCGGCGACTGGGAAATAACATTATGGGAGACTTTCAGTATAACGAAGTGCTATCTGTATGAGGTCTCCCTGATATCTTGAGGTCATAGTGAAGTAAATAAGACTAATGGTGCATCCGTGAGAAAGCCAATAAGTCACAACGACACATAAGATGAATAAAGGGCTTTCGGTATAACTCAACGAACTCTGTGGGACTTCTCCCCAATTGTGTGTTGTCTTGGTGAAGGTGAATGAAGATTATATCTCAATGAGAGTATGCTCTTGTCTTGGCGACTTGGAAAATGATAAAAGAATTTTGGCTTGACATAATGAATTCAATATGTTGTTTCCCTGATATCACAGAGCTACAACGAAACACAAAGGGAACAAAAGGATACTTCTTGACTTTGGCATAGCGACTAGATGGTCACGACGAAATACAGAGAACGGAGGAACACAAGATGACTAACGATTGATGATTGAATTTCCTTCGGCATACTTTTTGGTTGTCTCAACGACTGTTCCATTGGCGAATAATAAAGATTCAAACACTGTGGCCGACGTGTAAATGCTAAATACTGTTGCAGGCTGACATGAAATTTGCCTGAATACTACTGTTTTCTTACATTGGAATAGGAAACGATGTGCCTGTTCACATGTTGGTGTATAAATGTTCATTCTCGATTGTGAATAGGGGGATTTTTTCAGATTTTTGGAGTAGATAAGGTAGAGAATATATAGTTGGATAGATTTTTCCAATAATACGAGACTATGCTGCATGTTTCAAATCATGGAGATATCAATTGAAATCTAATAATATGATGTAATTGTTTCTGGTATCAATTTTTTATGGTGTTCAATTAAAGTATTATTGAAGTTTTCTCCAGTATGGTGTTTTCTGGTTATTCAAACTGGTGTAACAAGTTTATATTCAGTTTGTCAATGCACATTTGCTGCATCTGTATTGTTAATTGATTGATTCTTTCTAGTAAAGATTAAACCTTTTAAATTGATCATAGTAATTAGAGAATGTCAATTGGATCACTAAGAAGAACTCGGTAATCATAACCTTGCATGTTTATAAAAATTATAAACAAAATTAAATGCTAAACAACTTGAATGCCTGTCAGAACGAGGTATTTGTTTCAAATTTTCTCTTGACTCTGCATACCCAATAAGGCACTAGTCTCTGCATCTCATCATTTAGTTTTATTCATTCCTTTTACATCTGTTAATTGAGCTTATTAGAATTTAGTTTTAAGCATTGGTATACAATATATACCAAATTTAGTTTTATTTGTCCATTTTCATTTTCCATCGTGGACAAATCACTGCAAGAGAAAATTAAAAGTCAAGTATGCCTGATTCATATAGGTACACCCACCTAGGTCTAGCAGCACCTGAAGAGTAGAAGGTCTAAATCTGTTGACCTTGTCTGTTATCCTAAAATGTTGTGAAAGCCTAGCAACCTTTCATGGTTCAAACCTGCGTTTTTGAGAGTTAACAAATTGGTGACTCCGCTGGGGATAACAAAGAATTTGCGCCTTAATCATAGAGTCAAAGACAAAATAACAGACTCTACTGGGAATAGTAAAAAACAAATATTTTCTCACTTTTAAGAAAGTGAGTGGCAACTCTGATAAAACATTGCAATATGAATGGAAGAAGATCTCAATACAGGGTAGGTCATTCTGGAGCTCCTGCTGGCAGTAGTAAGTGGACACACAAAAATGATAAAGCTGACAAGGGTAAAGGGAAAAGTGAGGACATGTGCATGACAAACAAAGACAAATCATCAATACCTCATGGTGAAACATATAATTGTTTTGATACATGGATAGATAATTCAACTACAGAACCTTGTACCCCAGAAGATCAAAGAAATCCTTTTCACGATCCTCAGAAATAGGTTGAGTTTAGAGCCAAACTCGAAGCTGAACAACTCAAAATTCAGCATGAATATGACCAGAAAATGGAAGGTAATCAGAATGGACCTACTGATCATGAAAATCTTCAAGAAGATTATGAATCTTTAACTTATGAAGAAGTTAAAACATGGTTTGAATCTCAAAAAAAGGAGAGGGAAGAGCAAGAGAAAGCCTAGATGATACAAGCAATGAAAGAATTCAAATTGCAAAAAACGTAGAACATCACTCAGACAGCTGGTTGCCCCCCAAAATATGTACCACCTCATAAACAGGGTAATCATGGTGTGGGGCCTCCTGGGCCACCAAGGGTCCCTCATCATCAAGTTGGGAATCAATACAGATAGCCAAATCATCCACCTCATATTCCCACACAACATGCAAATATACATCCACCTCCTAGTCAGCATCATGTGCCATATCATAATACACAATACAATAACCCGGTATACCAATATCAGTACCCACCTAACCCTCCTCCTCATTAGTATACCACCATGATCAGACAATTTCATTTGGCAGGGTTTTAGTTGTACCCTTATCCTATGGATGGTAGTTGGAGAAATTTGGTGCCTAAATTTACAGGGAGTAATGCAATCACTACTGAGGATCATTTAAGGAGTTTCAATGCCTTTATTCAGGATATGGATGTACCTTATGAAGATTTACATATGAGGCTATTCATGATGTCTCTTATTGAAGAAGCTAGGGATTGGTTCAATAGCCTAGCAACAGCCTCTATTTATTCTCTCCAAGTATTTCAGGACTGATTCCTTGAGCAATATGGGAATCTAAGTGCACCAAATGCAGCTCTTCATGAATTGATGAGAATTCAGAAATGTCAGAATGATTCAATTTTTTATTTCAACCAGAAATTCAATAAACTGCAGAATAGAATTCCTCCTGGATCAAAGTTGCCAGACTCTGTAGCATTGAGTGTATATTTGAATGCATTCGATCCTAAAACAGGATATGAACTAAGAAATAGGTTCCCAAGAGACTTGGTTGAAGCTCAGAAGACTGCATTAACAATTGACAAGAATAGGAGGGCTAATAGGATAATTGATAAAAGAGAAAATCATAGGGCTCCCCAACAAACTAGTAATTATCAATACAAACAGGAGAATACATATAGGAATGAAAGGCTGAGGCCGAGGTTACATGACATGCCCTATAATACAAACTGGAAGGATGGAAAACCTATAACAAATAGGCCTAGAAGCAAAGAAACTCCTGATCCATTGAGAAAGAAGGGAGCCTATATGGTAAATAACAATTATTTCTGTGAAGTTTGTGATAAACCACATTCCCCAGATTATTGTGTTGTAGCCCAAAGAATGCAAGAGGAAGGAATGTTGATGGGAGATAGTGGAGAAGATCATAAAGTATACTTGACTTCAAACAATTTTCACCATATGGAGGAGGGGTACTCATCTTCAGAGGATGAAGGTTATGAGTATGATGTTTCAAATCAGAAATACAATGTCCACATGGCCGAGTAGCAGATCCTTTCTGACTTTGAGGAAGATTATACAGAGCAATATTCTGATAAGATGCCTACTCAGGGCAGCATAAGGAAACTCACTGAAGAGGAGATGGAGAGATTAAATGTTGCTGCAGTTGAAGAAACAAGGAGTAAGTACTGTTTGAGAAATAGGATAGTAAATGAGAAGGAAGGTTTCCCTAGGGGAATCTTTACGAAGGATCAAAAAATGACACAAGGAGCTTCGAAGAAAACTAAAAATAAACAATATAATGAAAGCAAAAAAAAGCCTATCCAAAAGGATGAAGTAAAAGAATTACACAAAGAAATTCAAAAGACTGATCAGCCAGGTAAAAGAGAAAAGGAAGAAAACAGAGGAGAAGCGCCAGAGCAAAAGAAAATGGTTAAAATGGAGAGTTCTTATTTTGACTTCACTCAGGCTTTATCTCAGGTAATGATGTATGTTCCACTACTTGAGACGATGCAGATTAAGGAATACAAAGATAGTGTTGTCCAATTGATAACAAATGAAAAGCATGTGAATTCTGAAAACAAGGTGGCTACTAAAGCAAGTAGTAAGCAAGAGGAAGTAAATATCTCAGAAATCTGCTTGAGTAATGTTTTGACAAGTTCCCTACAGGTCGATCCTTTCTTTACTACCTTACTCATAAATAACAAATTGCTAAGGAATTGCATGATAGATTATGGTACTGCTATGAATATAATGCCAGTAGGAGTGATGAAACAACTAGGCATGAGGGTGGATACATATGAAGGTAGGTGCTATGTGATGGATAACTGACCTGTTCCTGTGGTGGGTATAATGAAAGATGTTGAGTTCAAGCTATCTTCTTATCCTCAAGTGGCCTATAATATTGATATAACAGTAATAGACACCCCTCATCAGTTTGGTATTCTTTTATCAAGACAGTGGACAACAGCTATTGGTTGGAATGTTCAGTTTGATCTATCTTATGCAACAATTCTAGTAAATGTCCGAGAGGTGAAGTTGTACAGGGAGCCAAGGATGAATCAGCTTGTTGATTATGTACCACAAAATCAGATCAATTTTTTTTGTGATGTTGATCTTGGAAATTTTAATATAGAACCAGCCCAGCTAGAGTTGATCAATAGTGATCCAATTGAGAAGCATGCTACACAAAAATGCAACGATGTGTGGAAGATGTACTTTGATAGAGCTTGTAGTCAAGAAGGTAATGGAGCAGGGATAGTATTCATTTCACCTAAGGGTCGTACATTTAAATATTCATTTCTGTTAGCATTTGAATGTACAAACAATGTTGCGGAGTATGAAGCTTTGTTAATAGGTTTGAATATAGTTGTGAAACACAAAATCAAGTTGTTGACTGTTCTAGGGGATTCTGAGTTGGTTGTTTCACAAATTAAGTCCAAGTATGTAGCAAAGTACAGAAGAATGAATCAGTACAGAAATGTTGTATGGGATACAATTGAGTTGTTTGATTCCTTCTCAATTGAGTGGATACATAGATCAAAGAACATAATGGCTGATTTTCTAGCAAATATAGCACTGAAAAGAGATGATATTACATTGGCTGGGGTATCACAAATTGAATTCAATACAAGGCCTGCTGTGCCTGATAATGTATATAGTTGGAAAGTCTTTAATGATGATACTGATCTTTTAAAATTCCTCCATTGTATAGATCAGTATGAAGCCCAAGAAATTGACTTCAACGCCTTGGTTGAAGAAGTGGATGGGAAGCAAACGGTATTTAGGAAAGAAATATTACAACTCAAAACAAATAAGCTTCCTAAAGGCTTAGTGGCATTGGAGAGGGTATACGACAGAAATGATCAATCCCTCATAAAGCAAGCATTAGTAAATAAGGGGGATGTTGAAGAGATTAACTTGGGGACTGAGATGACACCAAGAAAGGTGTACATAGGGAGGAAGATAAGCCCTACAATTAGAAGAATGTCGATAGAGTTGCTGAGGAAATATAAACATGTGTTTGCCTGGTCTTATGAAGATCTAAAAGCATATAGGGAAGATTTGTTTCAGCATGAAATACCATTGAAGCTAGATGCTAAACCATTCAGACAAAAGCAAAGACCCATAAATCCAACATTGGAGCCTAAGATGTAGGAAGAATTAGCAAAGCTCGGGGATGGGGGAATCATTAAACCAATCACACATTCGACGTGGGTCTCAAACTTGGTCCCTGTGAGAAAGAAAAATGAAGATATCAGGTTGTGTGTAGATTTTAGAAATCTAAACATAGCATCCCTCAAAGATAATTACCCTCTACCCAATATGGAGGCTATATTGCATAAGGTGACAGGGTGCAAACTATTGTCTATGATGGATGGGTTTTCAGGGTATAACCAGGTTATGGTCAAAGAATCTGAGCAATATAAGACAACATTTACAACTCCTTGGGGAACATATGTATACATAAGAATGCCATTTGGTCTTACTAATGCAGGGGCAACCTTCCAAAGAGCTATGGATGTGGCATTTGTAGATTTGATCAATGTTATCATAGTAGTGTATCAGGATGACCTCACTACTTACTCAAAGAAGGTTGAAGATCATGTTAATCATCTGGAAAAGGTATTTATAAAAGCCCTTGAATATGGTATTAGCTTGAATCCTAAGAAGTGTCATTTTGCAGTTACAAAGGGTAAGCTCTTGGAACACATTGTTTCAAAAGAAGGGATAAGGATAGATCCTGAGAGGGTTGAGGCTATTGATAAAATTCATGTCCCTAGAAATGTCAAAGCTATACAATCATTCTTTGGAAAAATTAATTTTGTTAGGAGATTTGTTTCTAACTTTGTTGAGATTATAAAACCTATATCAAAGATGTTGAAGAAAGGACAAAAAGTAGAATGGACTGCAGAGGCTTTGGAAGCTTTTGTATCTATCAAACGGGCCATCAAAGAAGCTCCTGTCCTTAAGTCTTTGGATTTTGCAAAGCCTTTCGAGATATTTTCATTTGCCTCAATGCATACTATTACTACTGTTATGTTGCAAAATAAGGAGGATGGTCATGAACAACCTGTCTCCTTCAGTAAGTCATTACAGGGCTCTGAATTAAAGTATGATGTAATGGAAAAACAGGCATTTGCACTAGTGAAAGTTGTAAAAGCTCTCAGGCCATATCTTGTTGGAGCAAAGGTGGTTGCTTATTTTCCTCATGCAGCTGTCAAGGATATTCTGACACAATCTAAAGTGACAGGAAAAAGATGCAAATGGATTAACAAGATTCAGGAGTTTGACATGGAGATACAGATTACCAAACTTGTGAGAGGTCAAGGCTTGGCTAGGTTGATGACAGAATCGAATATTGAGGCAAATCAAATCTACAATGTTGAAGAAGGAACTGCAATTGCAAGCATTGAGCATACTCAATGGTATACATATGTTATGCATTATCTTAAATAGATGAAGTGTCCAAAGGGATTGAATGACAATGAGAAAAGAATGTTGAAGTTGCAGGAATCTAAGTATGTTTTTATGGATGGAGATCTATTTTGGAAGAACAGGGATGGTATATTGTTGTTATGTCTTGATGAGTCTCAGGCTAAACATGTCCTAAGTGAAATGCATGAAGGAGTTTGTGGAGGACATTACTCAGCCAAGACAACTGTGCATAAAATTCTCAAGGCAGGTTACTACTAGCCGAAGGTTTTTAATGACTCTTTTATATATGTAAGAAAGTGTGAAGCCTGCCAGAAATTTTCTAGAAAACTAAAATATCAGGGAGCTCTACCACTTCGACCCTTGTAGGTTGATGCCCCTTTTCATCAATGGGGAGTTGATTTCATTGGAGAGATACAAGAAAAATCAAGTGGTGGACATAGGTGGATACTGGTGGCCACTGATTATTTTACCAAATGGGTAGAGGCGATCCCAACTAAATAGGCTACAAGTAAGGTGGTGACATAGTTCCTAATGGATAATATCATTACCAGATTTGGTATGCCACTAAGGTTGATTACTGACAATGGGATGTGTTTCAGATCGGATGAATTCAAAAATTTATGTAGCACATATGGTATTGCCATTTCTTATGTAGCCCCTTACCATCCACAGGCTAATGGTCAAGCTGAGTCTAGCAATAAAAGTCTTCTGAAGATTGTAAGAAGAATGTTGGGTCAGAACAAGAAGGCTTGGGATTCAAAATTAAGACTGGCTATGTGGGCTGATAGAATCACTATGAAGAAGGCAATTGGGAAGTCCCCATTCAAATTAGTGTATGGAACACAGGCCATGATGCCTTTGCAGAATTTGTTACCAGTCTACAGGTTTGTCCTCCAGGAAGATTTGGATGTTCCTGATCTTATGGAGGAAAGAATGGAGCAACTAGCTAAACTTGATGAAATAAGGAGAGTTGCCCAAAATCATAACATAAAGTTACAGACACAGATGAAATATCTATTTGACAAAAAAGCAAAGGAGAGGAAATTTGGAGAAAGTGATCTGGTACTGATGTGGAACGCAAGGTGCCAGGAGAAGGGAAAACATAGGAAATTTGAAGCTTTATGGCTGGGACCTTTTGTTGTTGTTGGAAAGAAAGAAGATTCATACTATCTACAGAATATGGATGGTGAAGATTAGGAATTTCCTGTACATGGGAAATTTTTGAAACATTTTTTCTCTTGAGTAACATAGAGGATTAAGGGTTGCTAGTGCATGGACAACTCTTGATGATCCTCTTTAAAATTCTTTTCCATGCACAGTAGCTTAGGAAATAAAAGGAACAGGACTTGCCAGTACATGGACAATCCTGATTTTCCTTCTTTTAATAATTTTCCATGTATAGTAGTTTAGGGTTTTCTCCATCTCCATTTTGCATTCATTTCCATTGCCATTCATTTCATTTCTACTCATTGCTCATCATTTTGTGTCTGGTCTGCTCACCCAAAGATCTAGATCCTTGCAATGATCTCACTATCATTCATCCCCAGATGGAGCCACTGTTGGAACTATAAAAATCTGATGATTTTTACATATCTTTCATCCCCCTGGGTCTCCATTTGAGTCCTGCCTTAGGCACTTTTTCCTCATTTCATTATATTTTCACCCTTATTTTGGTTGTGTGACCCCATTGAATCCATCGAATGCATTATTCACGTTGTGGTCCATATCGGCATATGTTTATCCAGGTCTCCCCAACCCGTGATGCTTTTGTGTTAACATTTGTTTGCTGCAGGAATATCGGCATGACTATCACACTGTCACAGTGACCAGAATTCATCTATTGTTTCATATCGGTGTGAGTTTAGTCCTCAGTGGAAGCTCTTACCGAACTCATCATGTCTCACCGATTGGAGGAACAGGATACAACATATTGGCATGAGTTGTGGCGTCGATGTAATGTCATGGCGAACTCTTGTGGTCTCACCGAACAATATGCAGGGGTTTCATTTCGGCCAAACATAAAGTCTTTGGTGAGAAGTCATAGCAACTTCACATTGTCTCACTGATCGGTGGTGGAAGGATGTGCATATCGGTATAGGTTGGGGCTATCGCCGTGAGGTCTCGACGAGTGACCTTCAATCTCGCCGAAACTTCGTTTGAGTCTTTGCTTCGGCCAAACATTGGGTCTTCGGTGGAGGGTCTTGGCGAAGTGTATATGTCTCATCGACGGAGCATAAAGGTTCTTTTCAAATGATTTTCAGTGAGAGGTTGGCATTGTCTTGGCGACCTAAGGATGAAAGGAACATATCGGCAGGAGTAAGTATTATCTATATGAGGTCTCGGTGAGTGACCTTCGGTCTCGCCGATGGAAAATAAGAGGATCCTTGTCGGCATAGGAATTGCCTTGTCTCGGCAACTGGGAAATAACATTATGGGAGACTTTCGGTATAACAAAGTGCTATCTGTATGAGGTCCCCCTGATATCTTGAGGTCACAGTGAAGTAAATAAGACTAATGGTGCATCGGTGAGAAAGCCAATAAGTCACAGTGACACATAAGATGAATAAAGGGATTTTAGTATAACTCAACGAACTCTGTGGGACTTCTCCCCGATTGTGTGTTGTCTTGGCGAAGGTGAATGAAGATTATATCTCAATGAGAGTGTGATCTTGTCTTGGAAACTTGGAAAATGATAAAAGACTTTCGGCCTGACATAATGAATTTGATATGTTGTTTCCCTGATATCACAAAGCTACAGCGAAACACAAAGGGAACAAAAGCATACTTCTTGAATTCGGCATAGCGATCAAATGGTCATGGTGAAATATAGAGAACAGAGGAACACGGGATGACTAACAATTGACGATTGAATTTCCTTCGACATACTTTCTAGTTGTCTCAGCAACTGTTCCATTGGCGAATAATAAAGATTCAAACATTGTAGCTGACGTGTAAATGCTAAATATTGTTGCAGGCTGACATGAAATTTTCCCGAATACTATTGTTTGTCGACATTGGAATATGAAATGATGTGCCTATTCACATGCTAGTGTATAAATGTTCATTCCCGATTGTGAATAGGGGGATTTTTCAGATTTTTGGAGTAGATAAGGTAGAGAATATACAGTTGGATAGATTTTGCCAATAATATGAGACTATGCTGCATGTTTCAAATCATGGAGATATCAATTGAAATCTAATAATATGATGCAGTTGTTTCTGGTATCAGTTGTTTATGGCATTCAATTAAAGTATTATTGAAGTTGTCTCCAGTATGGTGTTTTCTAGTTATTCAAATTGGTGTAACAAGTTTATATCCAGTTTTTCAGTGCACATTTGCTGCAACTATATGGTTAATTGATTGATTCTTTCCAGTAAAGATTAAACCTTTTAAATTGATCATAGTAATTAGAGAATGTTAATTGGATCACTAAGAATAACTCAGTAATCATAACCTTGCATGTTTATACAAATTATAAACAAAATTAAATGCTAAACAACTTGAATGTCTGCTAGAACGAGGTATTTGTTTCAGATTTTCTCTTGACTCCACATACCCAATAAGGCACTAGTCTCTGCGTCTCATCATTGAGTTTTATTCATTCCTTTTACATTTGTTAACTGAGCTTATTAGAATTTAGTTTTAAGAATTGGTATACAATATATACCAAATTTAGTTTTATTTTTCCATTTTCATTTTCCATCGTGGACAAATCACTACAAGAGAGAAAATTAAAATTCAAGTCTACCTGATTCATATAGGTACACCCACCTAGGTCTAGCAGCACCTAAAGAGTAGAAGGTCTAAATCTATTGACCTTGTCTATTACCCTAAAACGTTGTGAAAGCCTAGCAACCTTTCGTGCTTCAAACCTGCATTTTTGAGAGCTAACACATAGAATCATCTGAAATAGGCTCACTGATCATGGGATTAGGAAAGGATCATTGTTTCATGTCATCATGACACCAATTCCAAAACGGTATAAGTTTCAAATGGGCTAGATTAGGAATTTAAATATTTTTGTGTAATTGTAGCTTTCATTTTCAATTAAATGCTTAGTTTAATTTTCCAATTTGAATGATCTTGTTTGTAGATGTAGGTATGTTTGGAAAAGTTATGCTTTGATTCATCATGATTCAAGTGTAATCGACCCTCATCGGCATTCCCTCATCTCACAGATACAATTTCCAAAGTTCTCCTATATCAGAGTACATCGATCTCCATAGGTACCCTTTAAACTTCCTAGGTACCCCACTGATAAGCTTATATTGTTGGAAGTGATAAGACAATTGATTGCATTTGATACTATCTTGAAGATTATGCATAAAATATGGTTTAGAGGTTAATTTTCTTTAAAGATTAGAAGTTTGGAGGCTTGTCTCTCAATACAGAGTGCCCACCATTCTGAAAGGGAGATGGTTAATTTCCACTTATACTCACATACAGATAGGGGGAACTTTGATCCCTATGGTATTGCACAAAAGATGGCCAATAGGGAGTTCAAACATAAGGATCATATTTAAAACTATTGGGAAAATTGTAGAGATGAAATGGAGGTGATAAAAAGAAAATGCTCAAGGTTGTCCTTGAGACTGATCAAACTCGATAAAATAGCCAATTCTCTTGATCAGGTAGATGATGAGGAGGATCATGTGCAGATCATGATTATGAACAATACAAAGACAAGCCACTCCCTGTTGTGAATTGGTCAGAAGATGAGATAGTTGATTTGAATCAACTCAATGCTCTTGTGTTGAAATGCTCTAAGTTGTGGGTGAAGCATAACATTTTGGAAATAGAGGCAAAAGGTACCAAGTTCACTTATGACATGATGGGGGATCTAGAATCCCATTCAAAGGAGGAAACAAAAGATACTCAAGATGATACTGCTAAGCCTCATGAAGAGTAGGATATAAAATAAGCTTAGTTTATAATCAAGAGAAGAACTAGGATCCAGGCCAAAGGTAAAGAACCTAAGAGACAACCTATTGCCAAGGTAAGGAAGCCATCGAAATAAATGGTCGGAGAAGAAACTAAAGAAGCCCAACCTTCCAAGAAAAGAAGAATTATTACTAAGGTCCAAAAGATGGCTAAATCCAAGAAGGTAAAGGTTAGTGAATGAGACACAACCCAGGCTAAAGTGGTTGATGTAGACAACTTTGGGGAGAAGCCACAAGTGTATGTTAGAAGAAGTTCTCCAAAGCAGAAAACCCTTCCTGTAGAAAATGTGAAGGATGTAGTAAATGAGCATGAAGAATTTTTTGTAGAGGTACCTATCGATGAAGCTCAGGAGGAAGAAAAGAGAGCAATTATAAGAAATATTACTCCTCCCACTTCTCCTTTTTGAAATATGCCTATGGATGAAGAAGTTAGTGAAGAAAAGAATGTCTCTAGAAATCCTTAAGAAGAGGAAGATGAAGATGTTCCCACACCCAAGAGTGGAGAATTGAATGATTTTAGGAGACAAATAGAAGAAAATGTTCTAGAAGTACAAAGAAAAGAAGCAACATCAAAAGTAACAAAGGAAGTTCCTTCCCAATCTTCAATGAAGGAACATGTAAATGTGTCAGATATTGAAGGTAAAGGTGAAGAACAACTTAATAAAATGAAGATGATAAAAATCCAGGGGATAGTGAGGACCAACCATCCAAAGATAAACAAGAACTAGGTGTCTCCTAGGAGAATGCAGAGATAGAATAGTCTGATGCTCCTGATTAGTTAAAAGAAAGATTGAAGCCTAAGCCAATCATTATAGAGGAAGAGACCCCAGATTGGGATAAGTTTCTAGAAAGTTGGGGTCAACCCAAAGAGAGGAAAAATGCTAGAAAAAATTCTAGGCTCACAAGAGATGAATTCAACAACAAGTTTGTTCACATTTCTACCCCTACATATGACAAGTACAAGGATGAGGTAAGGCCCTTAGATTATAAAGTGGAAACCATCAATCTAGGTCCAACTACTAAGGAGTAGGAAAAGGAAGACCTTCAAGAATCAATGTAAACAATATTGAAAATATTGGACAATGAGACACAAGATAAGGAAGAGCTACAACAGTAGTTGAAAGATGTGCATAAATATGTTCAACATTTGGTCAAACTATTGCAAGAATAGACTAGTGAAGGGGCTTCATTCTCGAAGGGGTTATTGTCCAAGGATGCAGTCTCAAAAATTGAAAAGATGAGATCTTATGTATAGGTCACTCATCAATGGTTAAGCAATGTGAGCCAAAGAGGAGATGCAATGGTTGAGAAGGTACTACATAAGAATGAAAGGGAATCATCTCTCCTTGAGGACATAGCTCAGTTCAACATTGAATGAAAAACATGAGATAATACTATCATTCTAAGAAAGTATTTGAAATCTTTTTGGATGTGTTGCTTAAGGAAGGTGTCCTCATAGTTGATAATACAAACAAGGCCATGGGATGGATAGATTCCTTTAATTTCAGGAATGAACTCAAGATGAAGGCACTAAAGAAAATATCTAAGGTTCAAAAAAAGGTGAAAGAGATATCTAACAATTATATTGAATTTCTAGATATTGTTACAGGTAGGAAAAAAATTGGAAAAAATAATTTGAATGTGGATCAACTACAAAGGTGGTGGCATGAGGTTTATGCTCCAGTTGATAAAGGACCTGTGACAAAATACTAGCTTGAGGATGCAACCTTCTATATTTCTAATTTAGATAAGTATCAAGGACTTCAAGGAAATTGGGAAAAGACCTTGGATAAGTATGGAGAGGAGTTAAATAAAATAAAATTAAGAATACAATTGATACCAACTCCAGGAAAGGTTGACCTTGATGGTGTGATTTCCAAGGTCAAGGAACTTTCTAGAAATGAAGAAGATAAGGACAAGGAGGATGACCCAACCTAGCTTCCTTGAACAATGTGCATACCTCATCAAGAGTGCCAAGGCTACAAGTCAGTTGTGTTTATATTTATGTGCCAAAACTTTTATTTAATAATAAAATGACTTTTGGGGCTGACTTGTAATATTTTTATTGTAAATTAAAATAGGATGGTTAGAATTGTCAAGGCTGACCTATCTGGCCGACATAATGTAAAACCTTAATTTAATTTCTTTTGGGTCGACATGTGAGTGCTTCTCTATAAATAGAGGACTATTCCTCATTTGTAAGGGGTTACTACTATTTATTCTACTAAGCTTGAGATACTTGAATTGTTGCAAACTTTTGGTGAAGTGAATACAAGTGAAGACATTTTATTTTGGTGTAATTTCATCTATGCATGGTTCTTGTGTTTTAGATCTATTATAAGTTGTTTGAGTAAGTGATTTCATGGTTAATCTTAGAGCTAGTTGTAGTTCATTTTTGTTTATGATAAAGTGTTTAAGGTGTTGAGGAATCTTCGGTCCTATGTAAAGTTGAGTGATCTACTAATTGTGGATTACTGTGTAAAGTTAGCCTGGGCCTACTCTATATTGCACTCAAGTTCAATTGTGAATGTTTGGATGTATGTTTGAATATTCACAATTTGAAAATATTTAATTCCTTTGGAGATTGCACTGTCTTTATGATACTATATATTTGATCTTGGTTAAGCAAGGATTGGTTTTGGAAGATTGGTCCATCTTGAATGTTTTGTTGTTTGCACAATTGATCTTAGGTTTTAGATTAGATATCTCTCCTAAACCCTTATCTTTTTCTATTTCTTTGAAATTTTTGTTAGAGCGAGATTCACAAAGCATCACCACTATTGTTATATTTGATGTATTTGAAGCTTCTAGCATTTGATTTGTAAGGCCCCTTGTGATTACTAACAAATCACATTTTCACTGAGTTATTTGTTGCATTGTCAAGACTTGACATTAGATACCTAGGGGTTGTTTCTTGAGGCTTGCTGATAAAAAATTACCTTTCAAGAGAGATAGAGTACTTGTATTATGTCTGAGTTGTTGTATTGCTAAAAAGACCATAAACACTCTTGAGCCACTTCATCAATCTTGATGACCCCAATCCCACTCATGAGTGGCCTCCTTATCAAGGAACACAAACACATTAGTAATTCATTAGACTAAATCTTGGTACAACGTCCTCCCTTACATCCTATTTAACCAAGTTTACTCATTAAAGAAGTGTCTCTTCAAATAGATGTAATCTTATAAGATCACAAGTCCAAAATTAACTAGGTTACATCGCCAACATTCTAAATTTGAAAAGGTAAGATAAATAGTATTAAATATATAAGTTTAAAGAGCTAGAAGAACTAAGACATGGTTATTTGAATTTAACATCATTAGAGTATAAAATATATAATGGAGTATAAAATTTAGTGGTCTCTCATTATAGACAATTTTTAAGATAATATGAGATTGATTGGCAATAAAAAAAGAAATTATAATGTGGTGTTTAGAGAGAGTTACCTATAAGATCCATTATTGTAAAAGGTTAAAAGTGAGGATAAAAAGTCATAAGCTATTGAAAATGATTACAGGTCAAGTGTAGAGCATAAGGCCAACTAGGACTAATAACAATAGGTGTATTTTTTAAGGGACACATCCCCAATCTCATGTATATGTATAGGGTAAATAAAATGTAAGAGAGATAGATGCGATGTATGTAAGAGATTGAGAAAGAGTAAGAGAAAATCAAAGAAGAGTGTTAAGATCATAATATGTTGTATCGTATTATATGAGTTCAATATATAAAGGATATTTATGGTGATTCAAATTAAGGTTTGATTAATATATAGTATATGTTTGATTCTTGTTAAGTGCCACATTGTAGTGTCTTTCACTACACATCATTTATTATTCTATTATTATTATCACTAGGGTATAAATACAACTCCTAATAATTCCTAGGACTTAGAACTCTAGTTTGTGTCCCATTTATCTTGCTAATTTTGGTTCCATTGTTAGGACCATAATAAGGAAATAGAGAAGAAACAAGAGTTCCAAGAAAAAATTATAAAACAAAAAATATGTTAATAAAAGCATTATAAGAAAGACATAAGTTTTTTATAGAACTACAATAGAATCCCCGAGGCCTTAACCTTTTGAGAAAGGGTTAGGCATCTAGGGGATGGTAAATGGAAAGGGGGGATCTTGAAAGAGATCCTTGAAAAATATGTGACTAATCAAAGTGAGCCTATTATAACAACATGGGATGCATAAAAGGACCAATGAAAGACCACACTATTAACACCCATGGCCAAAGGAGATGACAATAAATTAAGAGAAGTTAGAGAGTAAATTGAATTGAAAAAATAATTGAAAATGGAGGATAGAATCATGGAAGAGATACATTAAAAATAGACACATGAATATCAATAAAGGTACCATAGGAGGATGGAAAAAGTAGAAAATATTGAGTATTAGCATTTCAAGAAGGGTGCTACTAAGTGTGGAAATGTGGGTGCCATCAAAAAGGAAGAAGAGCACACCAAGGTGGGTGTTGTTGATAAAAAAATAGAGCTATACCAAACTCTAAAATAAATAAATTTAAATATCAAAAAGCAAAAGAAATATTAACAAATTTAATTAGAATTATAGAAAGGTATGGGGTATCAAGAAAGGATTAGAAGAAATTTATGGGAGTATTCATGCCCCAAATTTTTTTTAGTTGATAAAATTAATACATTTGAAACCATATTTAACTAATATTTATATTGCATTTAATGAAAGATTAAATAAATTATAACCTTTAATATTTGATGTGGATTGATTAGATCAGGCTAATAAAAGTGTAAGAAACTTAAGGAGATATCGGCTAGGTGAAGAAGATAAGATCATATCAACTTTGGAAAAGAATTATCCTTAATAACTAATTGTATGTCATTTGCAAATGAAAAAGTGTCCCCTAAAACAAAACAACACTTTGAAGAGTTACACCCCTGGACCAAGAACCATCCCCTATGTCATATAAGTCAAGAAGGATTTCATCACAAAGTACAAGTGAAGAATTGAATCAGGAATTAGGTCCATAATAATAGTTCATATAATATTGTGTAGCCATATTGGGGGAGGATTATTTTGGCATTCAATTACCAAGGGATAAAGGAAGAGAAAGAAAACCAATATAACAAAGAAATATTAAGAAGAAAAGGGAACAATTACTAAATAAAACCCACTACAAAGAAGAGGAAAAGCCTAAAACTAAGATGGATTCACCAATCAAATTTCCAGTGTTTGACAAAGATACAACTAAATCTACGTAACACATATTTATTGTAGAATATATTTGGCAAAGAAAGGGTATAGTCAGATATTAGGCCAATTTATTTAATTTTATGGGAATGTCAAGGATTGATGGACTCAATTAGTATAGGAAAACTAACCCACAACATGATAAAGAGTGGGAAGAAGTTAAATGGAAATTTTTGGAAATTTTTGAATCTCTAGAAGTTCCCATGGAGAGCATTACCAAGATGAGAAACTTAGTTTAGGAGGAATGATGATTAATAAAATACTATGATCGATGATTGATGGTTTAAAGAGATATCAAGAAAGGTGGAAGAACCATTATAAAAAAATAGTAGATAGAGTGGTTTGTCTTAATAATAATTATTAAATTCAAAACATCTTTATATGGAATAATAACTATTCTAAAGTGATAGTTGTAGCCTACCACATAGAAGCACAAAGCTAGAGGAGAAAAGAAATGGCTAGTGAAAATAAATATAAATTTTGATGTTGGAGTTAGAAAAGATAAAATTAAAGTAAGAAATACTTGTTAAATAAGATACCAACCCACAAAAGTATAGGACAAGTATTTGGTGCATCTATTTTTCAAATAAAAAATGAATGTTCAATCATGAAAGGAGAAAAGAGAGTGTTTTTATTGAGGGTAGATCTAAAACTAACTCCAAGGAGGAACCAAACAATGTATTATGGAATTTGTGGAGAGTGGGATGACCACGAGATAGATGAATACCTTTCACTACTTTTCAAACTCAAAGAAAAAGAAGAGGAACATGACCAATAGTGCAATCATCACCATACTAATAGGGGTGTTATAAATCAAAAGATGGTATGTGTCAAGGGGCTTGTGGGGAGACTTATAAATATAATAAATATCATGGTTATAAGGTACCTAGTTAGAGGAAACAAAGAAACATTAATACACTTAAAACACGGCTCCACAAAACCAAATTGGGGACAAAATATACTTCAGAAATTATAGAGGTAGTAGAGGAAGACGTAGAAGTAGCCATAGATGAGAAGATGCTAGTTACTATAAATGTGGAAAGTAGGTAAATTCCATGAATGAATATTGGTTAAATAAGAAGTATTGTGCCTTTTGTGTCAAGACCATGACCTATTCACATGTGATCGAAAGCCCAAAAATATTTCAAAAATATACCTCCTCAATCAAAAATTAATGAGTTATAAAGGCCTAACATGACTAAAGGTGCTAATATTATGAGGAAAGCCCAAAAAAATATAAGGGGAAATCAGATGTTAGGAAGAAGATAAATATAACACACTTTTGATGAATAAGAAGACTCTATAAATGGGTATGAGGTGAGAAAATGGAAGCAAAAATAGGAACTAGTAGAATACAAAATATAAGAAAAAAGCTACGGTAATAATAAGACATGATACAAATAACACAAAATTAAAACAACTCGTATACAACACAAATAATGAAGATGATGATGAAGAAGAAGAGGAAGAAGAAAAAATATTCTTGAATAAATTTAAACATGATAAGATAGTACAAGAAGCTCAACATGTCATAAACAAAGAACTAAAGAAAGAAAAATAATAAAATACTTGCTTCTCAAAAGGAGAAGCTTTCTCACAAAAAATATGAATTTTTTTAACACAACAAAACAACTTAATTGAAAAATAAATCAATTCTATAAATATTGGAATATATAAAGAGTTCAAAAGACTCAAATTAGAAAATTACAAAAAAGTAGATAGGTCATGGAAAAATAGACCATTAATGATCACTACACACATCAATTGTAGAAAAATAAAACAAGTGATGGTTGACTTAGGCACAAATATAAATACACTCTCAGATAGAGTCTGGGAATAGCTAGGTAAACCAAAATTGGGAGAGATTCCCTACAACATTAGCCTAGTTAATGGATCATCATTAGGAACAATAGGAACTTGGAAAGGTAGATGTAATGTATTAGGAACAAAACAAGTTATATATTTTGAAATTATTTCTATGAAAGAACCATTTGATACTTTTAATGCACTATTAGGGTCAAACACCAATGTTATTGTAGACTCAATAAAATAAGAAATATATTTTTCAAATGATAATAGAATAATGTTAGATGCATAGGAAAACTAAGAGGAGGGGCGAATTAGTTGTATACTTTAAAACATAAAATAACCTCATTAATATTCAGATCTACATTAGCCCTTAAACCCATATCCACCATTAAACCCTTAACATGCATTAACAAAATGTAAACATGTAAAGAAGTAATGCAAACACATCAAACACATAAGAACACCAGATTTATGTGGAAAACCCAAGAAGGAAAAAACCACAATGAGGATTATATCACTAATATATGAATTGTAACACCTAATATAATAGGCTCGCTACAAAGGGCTCACTATCCAAAAAGATAAAGAATGGCTCACTATTAGTGGCTCACTACCAAAGGACTCACTATACAGAAGAAAGAAGAATATAAGAAGGGGTGGCTCACTACCAATTTGAACTACTAACAATGCATCTCTCATATGTCAAAGGTATAGTTCCACTAAAGCACAAATAACTCATCAAATAGAATGAAATGTACACACCTTCTACTTGCTGCATTAGGAATTCATAGGCATTAAGGATCACACTCAAATCACTATATTTGATCACTTTCACATCTTTCACATTACACACTCTACTCTTAACCTATACAATAATTCTCCTTGCATGTATTCCCTCCACAACCTAAAATAATCTCAATTAGGTCATCCTTAAGGAAACGTATACACCTCAACTATGTAACACCAAATAAATTAGCACCAACCACTTCCACCATATAAAAAATTGAATCCAAACAATGCCACTACTTAATTGGGACCCAAATCTACACAAACATGATTCTCAAAACTTCCTCAAACAACAATTATCCTCTGCAATTAGCACTACCATGCCAGGTCAGCCAAACCTATACTAACAATAACAAGTGACTCCAAACACACCTCTCAAGTTCTAGAAACATCTCGTGTACCACACAACAACATTCCACAATATCCATACATCTCAAAATATTCTACACAACTACTGCAACCACCTAAAACTCAAGAACACCTTCATTTTGTACAATCAAACATATTGACACAAACATCCAACACATCAAACAACATTTTTGAATATCTCGACACCTATAAATTCAAGGGAAGGTAGATATAAAAATTATAAGAATGTTCCCATATTTGTAATCACACTTCTCCTAGGCACCCTATTTCACCAAAAAAACATACTATCAAATGCATCTCCATTGTAGTATGATCCAGAACCTAAAAATATAGATATGACACCTTTAAACACCTTTGATCATCATATCCAAACCACATGAATAGATCTTCAATCATGAAGAAATGCAGAGAAAAACACTAAACATCACTCTTTCACAATGAACTCTCTTTTAGTCAAATTTTATCAGAAGAACTTGGAAATCGGGTGAATCAACTTCATCATAAACATTAATAACATCTTTGAAACACATCTACAACATCTACAACATGCAACACTTTCCAACTAAAACAATCTCCCCAAACATAAGTTAGGCCAACAACTTCTGCAACTATATTGAAGTAGAACATCAATGACAACACCAACATGTGTTGGCATCAATACCAACCATTCTCTTTATACAAGGGGTTGACATCAAAGAAAGCACCCAAGCAACTCACAAACAACTCAAGCTTCCAACATCTCCAAAATTCCAACAACTGATTTCTAAAAAACTATCAACAACAAAAGCAACCAACAACAATATTGCAATAAGCAGTACTCCCACTGAATGGGACTTCTTCTCCTGCAACACCAACAACACCTAAATTCTAGATCACTCTCCTCCTTTGCTCCTCAGACAATGCTCTCACATACACTATACTATTTTTTTTCATATTCTCCCTCCCCTTATGGTCTTCAGACCACATTCACTTTTGCACTATGGTTTTTCAATCACTTAACTCTGTCCCCCTTTGACATCAATGGAAAAGGGCCATAGACTCAATTTTCCTACATTGAACTCTTTTTCTCCCCCCTTTAACAACATTCAAAAGGAAACACCTACATACACCTCTTGCAACACCAACAAGCAATTGCACTCACTCTTTACTGCACTCTCTAACAACCATTGCTACCTACTCCCCCTAAGAGTAGCCTTCAACATCAATCCAGGACCAATAATGTATCTTGAAATGCTTCCCAAACAAATGCACACACTTATGCATCTTAATTGAAAGGAGGGGAAATAACCCCTAACTTCTCCCAAAGATACTCAAAAGTATATTTTGAAAAAGCCTATGAAAATATTAGAAACCTGATCCTTAGTAGGCACATACTCCAACTTCACCTCATTCTCTACAACTTTCTCTCTTAACAAGTGATACCAGATTGAGATATGTTTTATTATTGAATGCATTACTAATTTTTTGATATATTGATTGAACTTGTATTATCACATATGATAGAAATAGGTTCATCATATGGAACTATGATATCCTTCAATGTTTGCTTCATCCACAACACATGTGTACAACATGATGCTACTGCAATATATTCTACTTATGTAGTAGATAATGACACTGGATCCTACTTCTTACTTATCCATGAAACCAACCTGCTTCCAAGAAATAAAGCACCAGCAATTGTACTTTTCCTATCGTCTGCACATCTAGCCCAATCTACATTTGTATATGCACTCAAGGAGAAGTTAGTATCCTTAGGATACCACAAACCATAATTTGGAGTTCCCTTCAAATATCCAAATATACTCTTCACTACTACAACATGAGATTCTATAGGCTCTTCTTGAAATCTAGCCACAAGACAAATTTAATACATGATATTTGATCTAGTAGCAGTAAGGTACAATAGTCCATTAATCATTGATCTATACTTGATCTGATTTGTCTTAAGATATTCATCATGCTTGCTCAACTTACAACTAGTAACAATAGGAGTACATAATGGTCTAGAGTCATCCATTCCAAACTTATTAAAAATTTCCTTAACATACTTAGATTGTGATATAAATATACCTTTCTTTGATTTATTGATCTACAAACCAAGGAATAAATTCATCTCCCCACACATTGACATTTCAAATTATTTTTGCATTTCCTCTCAAAACCTTTTGCACATACCTTCATTTCCTCTAAAGATTATGTCATCAACATATACCACCACAATTAATATTTTTTCTCCTTCAACTTTGAAATATAGATTGCTATCTATAGTACCTTTTTTGAATCCTTGCTGCAACAAGTACTTATCTAACCTCACATACCAAGCTATGGGATCTTGCTTTAGTCCATACAATTCTTTCTTCAATCTATAGACCATATTTGTATCTTCTGTCAATTGAAAACCTTCTGGTTGTTCAAAGTATACCTCTTCTTCCAATTCATCATTCAAGAATGTACACTTCACATCCTTCTGATATACTTTGAAATATTTATGTGCTACAAAAGATAAAAAATTATTGATACCTTCCATTCTTGCAACTGGAGCAAAATTTTCCTCAAAATCTATACCTTCAACCTATGAGTAACCCTTTCACACAATTCTAACCTTGTTCTTGACAAATTTTCCATCTTCATTCAGCTTGTTCCAGAATATCCACTTAGTACCAATCGCATTCTTGTTTTTTGGTATTGGGACCAATTCCCAAGTTAGATTCTTCTCTATCTATTCTAACTCTTCCTTCATTTATTTTATTCAATTCTCATCTTTGCATGCATAAATCATTGTTTTTGGTTCTACCTCATAAAGTAAACAAAAATTTACTTATTCCTCTATCATAGTAGATTTTATTTTTGTCCTCACACCTTTTCTCTTATCTCCAATGATCTCATCTTTTGAATTATTCTTCTGCACATACTTAGGAGTCTTAGGATTATTTTTTGAAGCTTCTTCATCTTCAACTATCAACTCTTTTCCTTTATCTTTATCATTTTCTTCTTCACTACAAGGGGATTCATCAAATTCATATTCTTCTATGAGCATTGAAATTTTATGTGGTTTTTCATCCACTTTGACACTTACACTCTCAACAATATTTTTCAATATTTTTTGTAGCACCGATAGGCCTTACTTCTTGTAGAGTATACAAGGAAGATTCCTTCATCAGATCTTGCATCAAACTTTCCTAAGTTTTCATCTCTTATGATATAAAATTTTCTTCCAAAAACTCTAAAATATTTCATAGTAGGAGGTTTACCATACCATAACTCATAGGGAGTCTTTGAAATTTTCACTCTTTCTTGACCTATATTAAGAATGTAGACTATAGTATGAATTTATTCTCTCCAATAGATATCTAAAATATTAGCTTCCTTCATCATGGTCCTAGCTACTTCCACAACTGTTCTATTTTTCTTTTCCACAACTCCATTCTATTGAGGATTTCTAGGGGCTAATAAATGCCTTCTTATTCCATGATCTTCACAAAAACCGTTAAACTCATTTGAAGTAAACTTACCAACTCTATCAGATCTCAAACATTTTATTTTTAGATTCATTTCGTTCTCAACCATAGCATTAAATGCTTTAAAATTTTCTATAGATTCTAATTTTTTTTTAAGAAATGTAACCCAAGACATTCTAGAATAATCATCAATTAATAACATGAAATACTTGTCACCACATGAGCTTCTAATTTTGGAAATTCCACATAGATCTACATGCACTAACTCCAAGGGACCTATGGTAGAGTATTATTTTGTCTTGAATCTATTCTTTGTTTGCTTTCCAACTTGACATTATTTGTAGATTGCATTGATAGGCTTTGTAATCTTTATAAATTCTCTCACAACATTAGTAGAACTTATCCTCACTAGAATATCAAAATCAGTGTGACCCATTCTTCTATGCCATAGCCAACTTTCATTAGTTTGATACATAAATCACTTTGTACCACTACCTTTGGGTCGATAGACATTACCTCCTATCCTTGTTCCAGCAGCAACCAGAGTACCAAAGCTTCCTTTTCTGATTTCACAACCACCATTCTGAATTACAATATTATATCCTTTGCTACACATTTTTCCTACAATTAGAAGATTATTCCAGAGACCCTTGACATAAAGAACATCATCTATATTATGCTTGCCATCAAAATTAATTGAACCTTTTCCACATATCTTAGCAGGTTTATCATCACCAAACTTAACAAGACCACCATCATACTTTTCAATAATAAAAAACTTACTCTTATCACCTATCATATGATTTGAGCATCCACTTTGAATGATCCAGTAATTCTTCTCCTCTCTAGCATGAAAAGTAGTCAACATAGTTACTTCAATATTATGACTTGTTCTGAAGAACTTTCCTTCACACACCTTTCAAGATTACTAGAATTAATTACAAAATTTAAAGCCATGAACAAGCATTCATCACTTCTTTCATCCATTAGATACACTATTTTCCTTTTCAACATAATAACTCTTTTTGAAAAATTTACCCTTATGATCCTTTTGTTTGTCATTAGTAACTTTGATTGGACATTTAGATGCATAATGACCTATCTTTCCACAATTGAAACATTTAAAAGGTAGCTTACCTCTGTATTTTCCAATACCCTTTGTCAATATCCTCACAAAGTTTTCTTCCACCTCATCAAGATCATCTAGATCTAATCCATCATCCTTTTCCACTTTGTAGACTTTAAAACCAGTTTCATTGGTTGTACCATCTTAGCCAAACACTCTCATTTCAAAAGAAGTTAAAGAAACAAACATCTGATCTCTAAACTAATCATCCAAATTTTGAACTTCCTTAATATTAGAAACTTTAGAACTATAAGCTTTAGGTAGAGTTTTTAATACCTTTTTTACAACTTCGCTTTCATCCAAATTTCCATCAAGACCATTGATGGCATTAAAAAATTCATCAACTTTTAGCATGTAGGTGGTAATATTTCATCTTTAGACATCCTTACGGTTTTAAATTTGGCTTTGTAGTTCTATATCTTCACTTGTTTGACCTTTTCATCTCCTTCATAGATACCTTTCAACTTTTTCTAGATCTCTTTATCAAACTTTAGACTTATCACCTTCCCAAGTTTAGAATTAGAAAGACCACTCAAGATTGCATTCCTTTCTTTGCCATTATTTTCATAATCCTTAATTTCATCATCACTTTTGAGATCATTTGCAAACATAGTATAACCTTTTTCAATAGGCTTCCAAACACTAAATCCAATAGAAACCATAAAGGAATCCATCCTAACTTTCTGTAGGTGAAATTTTTTCCATCGAACAAATGAGATTTGACATCTTTCCTATGTGCCATCTAGATCTACCTCAAGTGATTAAGATTCTTCCTAGGAACCATATCTCTAACACCAATTTTTTAGATGCACAAGACAACTGAGAGGGGGGGTGAATCAGTTGTATACTTTAAAACATCAAAAATCCTCATTAATATTCAAATTTTCATTAGCCCTTAAACCCTTATCCACCATTAAACTCTTAACATGCATTAATAGAATGTAAACATGTAAAGAAGTGATGCAAACACATCAAACACATAAGAACACTATATTTACATGGAAAACCCAAGAAGGGAAAAACCACTGTGAAGATTAGCTCGCTATTATATGAATTGCAACATCAAATAGAATAAGGCTCACTACCAATAGCTCACTGCTCAAAAATATAAAGAAAGACTCACTACCAAAGGACTCACTATACAAGAGAAAGAAGAATAGAAGAAGGGGTGGCTCACTATCAATTTGAAATTCTAACAATGCATCTCTCATATGTTGAAGGTACAGTTCCACTTAAGCACAAAAAATTCATCAAACAAACTGAAATGTAGACACCTTCTTCTCACTGCATTAAGAATTCATGGGCATTAAGGCTCACACTCAGATCACTACACTTTATCTCTTTCATATATTTCATATTAAACATGACTCTTAATCCATACAACAATTTTGCTTCCATTTATACCCTTTACAACCTAAAACAATCTCAATTAGGTCAACCTTAAGGAAACATATACGCCTCAACCATGCAACACCAAATAGGTTGGCACCAAACACTTTCACCATATAAATAATTGAATCCAAACCACACTACTTAATTAGGACTCAAATCTACACAAACACTCTTCTCGACACTTCTTCAAACAACAATTATCCTCCACAACTAGCACTAGCATGCCAAGTTGCGAAAACCTAAACTAACACTAACAAGAAAATCCAAACACACCTCTCAAGGTCTTGAAGCATCTCATGGACCACATGGAAACATTCCAAAATTTCCATACAACATCTTAGAATATTCCATTATCATCAAAATATTCTACACAACTACTATAACCACCTAAAACTCAAGAACAATGTCATTTTGTGTAATCAAACATATTGGCACGGACATCCAACACACCAAAAAACTTTGCAAAATATCTCAACACCTAAAACTTCAATGGAAGTTAGATATAAACATTATAAGCATGTTCCCAGATCCAAAACACCAGAACCTTCACTACGGAGAAATATGAAGCAATATCACTTCTCTCAGACACCCTATTTCACCAAATAGACATAATGTCAAACACATCTTCCACTACACTATGATCCAACCTAAAAATTTGGATATGATACCTCTAAAATCCTATGATCATCACGTCCAAACCACATGAGCATATCTTCAATCACGAAGAAATGTGGAGCAAAACACTAAACATCACTTTGTCACACTAAACTCTCTTTTATTCAAATTTTCTCAAAATTACTTGGAAACAAAGTGAACCAACTTCATCAACAAAATTACTAACATCTCTGCAACACATCTACAACATCTGCAACATGCAATACTTTCTAACTACAATAATCTCTCCAAACACAATTTAGGCCAATAACCTCTACAACTATATTGATGTAGGGCATCAATGACAACACCAGCATGTGTTTACATCAATACCAACCATTCTCTTTATATAAGGGGTTGACATCAATGACAACACCCAAGCGACTCACAAACAACTCAAGCTTCCAACAAACAATCCACATACCATTAACCATAGATATAGATAATGCATATATATAAGAAATAGCCCAAGAGGAAAATGACAATGAATATCTAAAGTCCTCTATTCATTAGAAAAGTTACCTAAACCAAATCCATTAGAAGAACCTAGATTTAAATGATAGATATAAATTAAAAGTAGAAATGTAAGTATTAATAGTGAGAACATATTAAATGCCTATCTTAGGGAAGAATCGGAGTTGAAATCATAAAAAATTAAAGGGTTTAGAAGAATTTTCATGATACATAGAATAGTAGAAAAATCACTAAAAATTTACCACAAATAACAATAGACACATCATAATACCATTATACAAACCCCATCCAAAAATCAAACCAATTAAATCACATCTCATGGGGAATCCCACATATTAAATTACCAAAGAAATCAAGGGTAGGAGATCAAATTGCTTATTTAGAAGATATGGAAAGAATATTTGGAAAGAAATTATTGAAGATAATACAATAGAAGAATGTATACATATGTTCTAGTGGAATCTTACACTATTTGTGCAAACCTAGTATATTAACTAGTAAAGAAGAGAAAAAACTAAGGAATGGGAAGAACTCCAACAAGAATTATTACACACATTCTCATTTTATAGTTCAAATAAATATATCCATAACACATTATTAAAAATGAAAAAAAATATATTTATATATATAGAAGAAGACCTCACTAACACTCCCCAGAAAACTTGAACACCACCAAATGGAAGAAATATGGAAGCTCATAGAATGGATGGATAAGAAAAACTAATATTCTGGAAGAAATTTTTATATAGCACACCAAGAGGATAATGAAGAAAATCCAAAATTAGAAAAAATAAAACAAGGATAAAGGGAGATAAAACTACACAATTAAAATAACTATTATAATCAACCACTCAAGCTAAGAGAAGAAAATATAGCCACCATAGGAGATCCAAAACTAGAAAAATTATAGACTATTAGGATGAGAAAGTAGCTATGCAAGTAGAAAAAATACTATCAAAGTATGAAGACCTCTTCCCTCACACATTTATTGACCTTAAATGAATTAAATAAGAGGAAAGAATCATGAAAAACTAACATTAAGAAGGGGTGAAACCAAAGAAGAAAATACCTTATAGTTTGAATCCAAATATGAAAAAAGAGTAAAGGTGGAACTAGATAAGATGCTAGCCATAGGAATTAAAAAATAGGTGGATAATATAGAATGGATTATCCCAATGGTTTTATTTATTAAAAAGATAGGAGAAATAACAATCTATGTAGGTTTATAGGAACTAAATAAAGCATGTATACATGATCTTTTCTCTACACTCTTCATAGAAGAAATCTTAGAGTCAATGGTAGGAAGAGAATTCTACTCTTTTACAAATGGGTTTTCTAGCTACCACTAGGATAAAATCAAGGAGGAAGATCAGCCCAAAATAAATTTTGCAATAGAATGGGGCTCATTCATGTATATGGTTGCGCCTTTTGGTTTATAAAATGTACCCCCATTTTTAACCACATAATGATGAACATGTTTAAAGAATTTATCAATGATTTCTTGGAAGTATATTTAGATGACTAGACTATTTATGGTTTGGTGAAATATCATATTAAAATTCTCCACATGTTGTTGGATATATCTAGGAGCTTACGAATGTATTAGAACTTGAATAAATGCATCTTTGTGATGTATTTTGGCACATTATTAGGTTATATCATATGTAAGGAAAGTTTAATGGTAGATCCACTAAAATTTTCATGAATCACGTGACATTACCACCACCAAAAATATCCTCTAATGTTAAGACCTTATTTGGATACATCAAATACCATCACAATTCATTATAGGATATATAGTAATTGCAACCCACTAGAAGAACTACTAAAGAAAAAATAAAAGTAATTGAATGGAACAAATGATGTCAATATTCATTTGACACATTCAAAAAATATATTTTGGAAGAGCCAACACTAAACATTCCAAATTATACATCACTATTCACATCCATATAGATGCATCTAAAATAGCGATAGGGACAATTTTAGCACAACCCAAAGGAAACAAGGATCGCCCTATAGAATTTTCAAGTCAAAAACTCTCTCAATTAGAAAATAATTAAACAAGTACAAAGAGAGCATCATTATTAATGGTGTATGCACTCCAAAATTTTAGACATTATCTATTATCTACACCATTCACATTTTATATAGATCATGAACTATTCAAGTATTTATTGAACAAATCGATAATACAGGGAAGGATATGTAGATGGTTGTTATTGTTTTAGGAATTTAATTTTAAAATTATGGTTAAAATGGGGAAGAATAATAAAATCCCAAATTACCTATCCAAGATAGGAATTGGAGAAGAACCTGATAGCCAAGAAGAATATTTTTCTAATGGAAATATTTTAAGAATAATTGTGGTACCTAAAGAACTTGATGATGTGAATATCCTTGTCCATAGGATAATTTCCACCAAACATCTTACTGCAAGACCAAAAAAATAATTTTATGGAATTCTCTACCATACACATTGATTGAGGGAGAGTTACATATAATAGGAAGAAATGATAATATCAAAGCATAGTATATGACTATGAAAGAGAATAAATACTTAGAGATTTCCATGAAGGAATCTTGAATGGATCTAATTATGGGGAAGCTACCATAAAGAAGATTAAATTAGCTATCCTTTGTTGTTCAACACTTCACAAAGATGCAAAGAGGTATGCCAAATAGTGTGATATATGTCAAATTGTGGGAAGATCTACCAAAAGAGATGAGATGTATTTGTATCCAATCCTAGCACAAATACCATTTAAAAATTGAGCCATAGATTTCATAGGGCTAATTGATCCTCCTCCAAAGAATACAAAATCTATTTTTATCATAACTAGAATAGAATAATTATCCAAATGGGTAGAAGTGGAGCCAATATGGGATTGTATGATCAAAAATACCACAACATTTTTGTATGTGAATTATCATAACAAGATTTAGCCACCCTATCAGTACAATAAATGAGCAAGGAAAACATTTTGTAAGTAAGGTGATAATAGATATTTTGATAAACTTCATGGTAATGTATAATATAAGTCCTCTATACCATCCACAAGTGAATAACTCAAGAAAATCATAAGCATCATCTTGATAAAAAAATGTAATAATAATCAAAATTATTAATATGTCAAGATTCTAATGGTACTTTGGGCATACATAACCACATATAAGAGGTCTACCAAGTTCACTCCCTTTTATTTCGTATATATAGATTAGATGCCACCTTACTTCTCAACTTCATCAATACAACACTCACTTGGTGAATTTATGAGGAAGAGTCCATAATTAAAATACTATAATACCTTGAGAAGTTGGATGAAAATAGGTTATTTGTGGTCTATCATCAAAATTTAGAGTATAACAAATAAATTTTGTTGACATGATACAAACTTGAAGCATAAAACCTAACATAGAGATGATATGGTGCTACTATATGACAAAAAAATTAAGAAATAAGGGAAGTTTAAGGTTAGATGGTTAGGTCAATATTACATAGATGAGATTTTAAATTATAGTGTAGCTAGGTTAAGAATATTGGATGGATAAGTACTATAAAAAGCACCAGATTAAAACATTGTCACCATACCACAAGATGAAAACAAAATTTGATAGAGCATTGCATTATATGTACCATATATAACATAAAAATTAAAACTACCAAAATAAAACAAGCTACAGAAGACTAACGGCTAAAAAAAATAGGGGAAGGTAATAAAGGCTAAACTCATTATTGATAATACCATTGTTAGCCTTGATATAACTATAAGCGAGGGGGACCAACCACATTCAAGGCCCCATGTCATGGAAGGCCAAGAGCAAAAGGCTTCCCTAACTTACCTCAAATTATCAAGGTGTTAGGAGATGTAGGACGAGAATGATGAGGACTATAATGTCCTTAAATCACTCTATAGACCCAAAACACAGAATGGGGCTAGGTGAGCCAATTTTCAAGTTTAACTCTATGCCTTAGGAAGCTCTTTTCCTGAGGAGGAAAGCATGGTTTTGGGACGACAGTGTAGCACATTGGCATCTCTCAGGTGCGCTAGCTTCCATACAATCAGAGGACTAAAAAGGTAGGGTCAAACACTAGAAAATTGACTAACAGCCTAGCTAACTACTTCCAAAGGGCCAAAACAAAGCTATGAAGTAGGCAAGATATGTACAAATATGATAAAGCAAATAAACAAGAGTTAAGATGTCAAGAATAATCTCACAGAGATACTCATTCGCCAAATAACTCTAAGCAACACGTCCACCTACACACAATGCAGAGGAAAATTATTGGGTGGTTGTATAGGGGCCTACCTTAGTTAGACCCCCGTTTAGGTGTTTCCACCTCCAAGGATAGCCAAGATAGTGATAATGGAGAAATATATGCTAAAGAAAGAAATGCAATAAAGAACACAAAAGCACTACAAAAATAGTAGGGTGCTACCCACCAAATCATAGAGGAGAGGAGTAGAAAGCTTACCACCTCCACCAAGAGCACTCAAGGCTAATGGGGGAGAAAATGAGAGGAACTCAAGCCTCTGCTACAATGATGTTGGTTCCACACTTGCTCTACAGAGTTGACAAAGTGTTGTTGTTGTTGCTATGGAGTGAAAAAGTGTTGCTTGAATGCTTGGAAATGCAAGGAGTGAATGCTAGAATGCTTAAGATTGTGAGAAAGATTGCTTGAAGGGGTGAAATGGAAGAATGAATAGTGAATTTAGAGGAGAGAATGAAGAAAATGGCCTTATTCAAGTCGGTTAGTCAAAGGGGGCATTACAAAGTGACCTCCAATGAGAAGTGTAATGCCTCTATAGGATCCAGATGCGGGAATCTTCCAAGGATATAAGCACGCTAGGTGGATGTTTTTGTGTCGTACAGGTGTCCCTAACAGTTATTCCTCTATCGACACACAAAACAACCACCAAGTGGAACAAAGGCAACAGGCTTACATGGAATTTATCCTTCGAATTTGTTTTTCTAAAGTGAAGAAGGGAAAAAGGGGAATTTGCATAAGGGGTAAAAATTCACTCCTATACAATAACTAACCCCATTTTGTAACTCCTCATTGGTGATCTTGTGAAATATTTTCTCACTGTGAAACCCAAGCTCATACACCTATAATTCAACTATAGACTTTTATTCTGCAATAATGGCCACACCTATCCTAATTGACATTACTTAAAAACCAAGGCCTAAGTATATGAATTTTCCCTACAAATACATGGATATGGATCCTAATGGGGCCTCCTCAAGTGTACATGTGGATGTGATATACACTGAGGATGTGCATAAATATATTCAAGAACCTTTAACAAAAATTAATCACACATGATTTGAGGCACTAAGAAAACGAATTCTACAAACTAGGCAAACAAAGTACCTACTACAATACCAACAGGTGGGAAAACAAAATTTGGATGTATCAAGAGATTTCCTAAATTTCTCAAAGGAGAAGAGCTAGATCATAATAATTCTCAATAGGATACATGATAAATAGTTATACCTAGAAAAAAACCTACCACATCATGGAGGAAATACTAGTGGTAACTAGGTTAAATGCACAAGGAGAGGTTCCTCCAAAGAAGGATATACAAATTATCAAGTGAATCAATTAATTGGCATAATATATGATGAGAGGATCTTAGATGTGACAAAGATCACCAATCCTAGTGTGGTACACTATCATGTGTATCACATATAAAGTATATTACATAAACCTTGAGGATTCTTCCATGACCATATCAACCTACATTACACATCAAATGTTGGTATTGTTATCAAATAGATTGCACCCGAATGCTTGAATGACTAAATTCAGCAATCTATTGAAACATGGGAACTATCTTCAGACTATGGGTATTCCTATGGAAAAGATAGACCTCCAGATTCTAGGTTGGTTCCTATATGATTCTCAAATTGATAAATGGGTAACTTGTGTTGGAAAAGGGATAGAAGGATTGTAATAAATGCACGTAAAACTATAAATCGATGATGATACACCTAATTGATAAATACTTGCAACTATGATTCACAATGAACTTCAGAAAAACTATCCACACAAGTCAATTTGATAGTTTGACCACAAAAATTATTCTAAGGAAGGCTTGAATGAACCACTTTTAAAGGGAAACAAAGTTTTCTCAACAAAGAAGAATAGATTATTTTGTTACGCAACCCTGGACCTATGATTTTCACTATTTTGAATGCATGCAAATATAAATGAGACAATAATTTTAAAGGTTTTGATATTAAACACAGTAAAACTTCATCAAATCATTCATAAAAACATAATAATGACAAGGCAGACTTTTGATTTCACCGAAATCAAAGGAATCTTTGCAAAATGACACAAAATGAACCTGTAAACCTACTGATGTATTAATATGAAAACTAAAAAGCTGAGTTACATGATATTTCTCTTTGCAGAATGCAAAGGCTGAAAAACAAGAACTAGAGGAAAAAGACTAATTTTTTCCAATATATACAAAAAGTCTCTCCAAGGCATGAAGATGAAATTGAAAGTCAATTTCAGTGTGAAAATGATAACTCCAAGGGAAATTTTGAGTAGAAATAAATATCTCCAAAAGAAAAGCTCAAACTCATGCAAAAACGAGTGAACTCAAGCTCAAAGTTGAGGTCAACTCGTGACTGAACCATAGAGCACTCAAACTGAACTAGAATTTCCCCAAAAAGTGGGTCTAAGCATGTGAAAGCCACCTTGTTTTTATCAATCTGCCCAAGATAACTAGAACTCCATCCCTGTATGATGATCTTCAGTTGATAATATTTGATCTCTCAATTAGCTTTCACTTGCATTATTTCATGGATTTGAAAAGGAACTCATTTGATTAAATATTAAAAATAACCATTCAATGATTACTTTAATAGTTAATATTTGATAGTCCCACCTTTTACATTTATATGTTAAATATTAAGGTAATAAACATTACCTTTAATATTTAACTTACATTTACAATTTTTTTCTCTAACTCCATGCAATATGCATTAAGTGGAGTTGAACTCTATATATGCAAAAACAAAAGACTTAATAAGTCACAGGCCTTTCACATTATTAGGTTTATTGACTTTAAGTCAATACCATGGGTGAAATCATGCAATGATTTTATTTTGAAACAAAGTCAAAAAATAGACCAAAATCCCATCACTATTCGGATTTAGGGTGAGCAAAACTCAAACCCTAATCATTTCCACTCCATTCTTCATTTCACACTTGTATTTTCTAGAGACTTCTTCTGCCAGCACCACCATAGGTATGTTTGTTCGATTTTATGGATTTTCATGGACCCTCTGTTGATTTTCATGGCTACTTCTGGGCTTTTTGATGGAGATTTTTACAGGGTAAGTCACTTTTATGTAAAATTTGAACATTTTACCTTCATTTTCAAAGCATCCTCTGACTTTATAGCCATGACCATGATCAATTTTCTGATGTTTTTCCCCTTTATTTCCTCTCACTACCTCTGGCCGCCATGGACAAGCTTATTTGAAGTTTAGAATCTGAATTTTGCACTATTTTTGTTGGTTTTTTCCACGATCTGAAGACAAATGGATGAGGTATGCTTCTATTTTTTTCCATTTTGAGCTTCATATTTCCTTTATCTCCTCTATTTATATTCAGCATTGATGGAGAAATGGTGAATGCATTTAATCCTCTCAGTATGGACTCCATTGTTTATGCAAAAAAGATGAACGTTCTATGCTTTAAGCTTATTATTTTTATTATTTTGAGGGCCCTTTGTAACCTGTGGCCGCAGCCTAATATTTATGTGTTGGGCTTATCTTCATATCTACATAAGTTTGAACAATCCCCATCATTTTATCTAAGTGTTTTGAGAACTCACCATGGCTTTGAATGCTTGACTTAGGGTTTGGATGAAAGCTCCCTTCAAGGCAAATGGCCATATGCTTAACTGATTTTCATAGTCATGAGTAAAAACTCAAAACCCCTAGGTTATTTTCTCCTTCTGTGGCCTTTTATCATGAGTGTTTTCTAAAGATTTGAAGGGTTGCGTCCTCTATTACTATTCAAATTTTTTGCAGTGTTAGATACATTAATATAGTTTCAACCATAAATATTGCATAGGTATGATTGAAATTGTATCCATGTTATTTTTTAAACTACAAAAAACAAAAGTGTAATACTATCCTTTTGATGATACTGAGGTTGTATTTAGCTTGAAACTTATAATCATGCACCTTTTGCATTATGTAATGCATAGGACTATTTGTTGCGAATGAAACTCTTACAACAGTATAATTGTACCAAAACTCATGAATGATTTGAGATTGCATCTTTGTTATCTGTATTAATGCATTTGAACAAAGGGTGAATGTAGACTTGCTTTATTTGTTCCTTTTGTGACAACGGTCCTATTCATGACTGTTCTTGATATGAAGTCTCACTTCATTCTATGAACTATTGATTAGGCTATTTTTTCTTCCTTATCAATACAGTGTAGAACAACATCATACATGACTACTCATGAGTTTGTATGCTCATTGTAGCATTGTCAGACTATAATATGGTTGTCCTCTTTTGTATGACTGTATGGTCCTTGTATTTATGCTTCTCAGTGTTAAATTGCTGCTCCATTAGTGGCTATCAATGTCATGTTATACTGGTTATGGCATTCATTAGTTGTTAACAGCTCTATTTGTTACTTGTCAATGAAAACTAATGACTGTCCTTTTATTTTCTAACCACTGTAGTCACTGTTACTTTATTTTAAGACTATCATTCTATTGTTCTTTCAAGCACCAAGGTTACTTTTAGCTTAAGATGGAAATGAAAGTAGTTTTGACATTGATAATCATTGTTACCATACCTTTCAAAGGCTGTCCACCTAACAATGTGATTTTTCCTACACAACTATAGATGTCTTTCTAATACATGAGTTTTCTATGAGGCTTTAATTGTTCACTCTTTAGTGTTATTCAATAAGCTACTGTTGGCATTTCTTTTGAACTACCAAGTACCATGATTCATGCTATGGTTGTGATATTATTACTTCATCTAAGGTTGTATATTCTGAGAACTTCCTACTCTGCGTCCTTTGCAACTTGATAGTTTATCGCTCAATTGATCTGAAAAGTGCTTTTTCTTCATGTGCCGACTATCTTCATGACTTGGTTGCTTCTCTCATTATCATGAATGTTGTTGTTGTCTTATCATTGTTTGTAATGTTCACCTATAGATTTTGATAACAATGAAGTTGATGATCTATTAATATATTTTGATCATTCTTTAGCATGATGAACAATAAAAATGATTGCTCAAACTATTTTCACCATGTTGAAATAAAGGTTGCTTTTATGGATTTCTCTTATTACATCAATCCTTTCTTGATAACTATTCTAAATATTTGATGACTCTCATGTATGAATGTTGAATGAGAGGACTTTTTCTTGATATGTCGAGCTCAACCCTTGTGGGAGCCCATTTTGCTCCACATATCTGATGAAAATATCATGAACATAATGAACCTGTTCCTGCACATTTAAACAAACAAGTTAGCAAAAATAATTGAAGTTGAAAGCTTCCATTGAACCTTGTGCTCCTTGAGTATCAACCTTTTATAATTTAATCATCTGGTGAATTCCTGATTGGAAATATATACGTTCTTGTTGGTAGTGTAGGTATGAAGTAGGATGTGATCTATCATTGCTCTAACACCATCCTTTTACAATTTTGTAGATGCATGGAGCTTAGAGTCGGAAGAACCTCGAGGCATTGGAGACACAACAATCTTGAAGACATCGAGTAAAAATGATTCATCATTATGGGCGATGATGAATCGCTCCCCTCCTTCATGTTTATATTATCTTTAGTAGTGTAGTATTATATCTTACTTTGCATTCATTATTTGAATAAGAAAATCAAATTAAGTTGCTCCCACAGCTTGTGTGGGACTTTGGTTTTTACAATATGAATAAAACAGCATTACTATGCAATTTTAATGATTTCTTTTGTTACAAACTTTTGCAAAATCACACTAGAAATTCACAAGTAATCAGATTCTAGATTAGAATGAATACTTTAGCAGAAATTTTGTACCTTTTAATGAAGAATGTAAATCATCTCTACATGTTTTGAGTTGTAGCTAAAAATAGGTATCAAATTGGCAACCTCTGCGGAGTGTTTGCTTGCTAAACACCATAGACTAGTATATAGCTTATCCATTGGGAATGGAGTCCATTCTTGCTCTACTTTGACTCAGAAAAATTGTAACTCAGCTGCAAACCAAACAAACTGAAAGAAACTACTGCAACTCTATTTAAGATAGATTTTGAAAACCCATGCAACAACTGCACTTATTGAAAGCAAAACAACACTGAAATGAAACATGCCATGGGGAACTTATTGAAAGCATAACTGAAACTAAAAACTACTCTACTATGTACATCTGCAAACATTGTTCTTTAGTAGCACTGCTTCAAGTGAATCCCATTTACTAGGATTGGAAGTGTTTTACCATCCAACTTTGAAAGTTGAAATGTATTATTCTATTTTCATTCGGTTATGATATATGGGCCATCCCACATAGCATCAAACTTTGTATGTTTACCAAGCTTGCTTTTGAGCTCATCCCACTTGAACACTAAATCACCTTCATTGAAGATCCTTGTTGTTTCTTTCTTGTCAAATGTTTTCTTCATCTAAGAATGATGAATTTGGAGCTTCTTGTAAGCCTCTTTTCTAGTTTCTTCCAACTCTGTCAATTGAGCAAGCCTGACTTGCATTGGCTGCTCCTCAAGTAACTCAATTTCTTTTATGTAACTTAGAGTTAGCAATTCAATTGAAATAGGTAATTTGGCTTCTTTGCCATAAACCAAAACATATGGTGAAAATCATGTTGATCATTTTGGTGTAACTCTATCAGCCCAAAGGGCTAATTTAAGTTTGTAATTCCATGACCTCTGATTATCTTCAATAGTCTTATTTATGGTCTTAATCAGATTCTTATTTGTTGCTTCAACCTATCCATTACCCTAGGGGTAATAATTGGATGAAGTGTTCGGATAAATATTATGCTTTATTGACCAATCTGAAACTCTCAAACCAACAAAGGCTAAAGCATTATCAGAAATAATTGAATCGGGTGTACTAAACCTAGAAACTAAGTCCTGATAGAAGTTCAAAACTGATGTTTCATTTGCATATATTAATGCGACTGCTTCAGTACACTTCATAAAGTAGTCTATGGTAGTCAAAATCTATTTGTAACCTGCGCTTGAGGGTGGATCGATTGGACCTATGAAATCCAATCCCCATTTGCTAAAAGACTACTCCACTTGAATTGAATGAAGTGGCAAGGATGCAAGCTTCTTCTTTCCAATGAACATTGCACATTTACTGCACTTTCTCACATAAGCATGCGCATCCTTGAACAAATCTAGCCAATAATCCGGCTCTCATTATTTTTTAGAGTTGTAGTACGTGGTGAAAAGTGACCTCCAGTAGGTCCATGATGGAATTCCTCAAGAATAATTTCATTCTGATTTGGGTAAACACATCTGAGGAATACACCATTGAAATCTTTCTTATAAAGAACACCTTCAAGTTCTACATATTGAATTTCTTGTAATCTGTAATACCTTCATTTTGATTTGTCTAATTCTTGTGGACAATCTCCAGTATGCAAGTAATGAATGATTTGATGGATCTAATCAATTGAAGTAGCTATAACAACAGGTTCTTCTTCAAAATTCAAAACTGTAGTGACTTCTTCATTGTTGTTTTCTTTATTTTCTGCAAGCTTCTCACACAGACCCTTACCTCTAACAATATTTGTAACCTTTATATTGATGTCATAATCCATGACTTTGGCTATCCAGCTTGCTCTTCTGTCGTTAATGTCCTTATTCAGTAGAAACTCCTTGACTGTTGGATGAGCTACATGTTAGCTCTCAAAAATGCAAGTAAGAATACCTCAAGAGGCTGTCAATCTCTTGGTACGTTTTAGGGTAACAGACAAAGCCAAATGGTTTAAGCTTTCTACTCTTTAGGTGCTGCTAGACCTAGGCAGGTGTACCTATACGAATGAAGTAGATTTAATGTGCTTATCTTTCTTGAAATGTTTTTCCCACAATGGCAAATGGGAGTGGACAAATAAAACTAAATTTGGTATAAATTGTATAGAAATATTCAAAGCTAAATCCTAATATGTTCAGTTAACAGATGTAAAGAAAATGAATGAATCTAAATGGTGAAATGCAGAGACTAGTGCCTTATTGGGTATGCGGAGTCAAATGAAATAGAAATGGGAAACTTATTTCTAGAGAACACTCAAATTGTTTGGAAAATGTTTTGTTTATAACTTGTATAAACATGCAAGACTGTGATTACTAAGCTCTTCTTAATGATCCAAATTAATTTCCCTAATTACCGTGATTGATCAAAAGGGTTTAATCTCTCCTTGAAAGAACCAGTTAATTAACCACACAGATACAACAAATGTGCACTGATAAACTGAATATAAACTTGTTATACCAATTTAAATAACTAGAAAATGCCAACCCTAGAGACAAATTTAGTAATACTTTCAATGAGAACAACAGACAATTGACACCAGAAATGAACCGCCACATCAACTGATTTTCATTGATATCTCCATTTGAAATCATGCATCATAGTCTCTAATCTGAAAATTTTATTCTACTGTATCCATTTCTAATCTATCTACTCTATCTAATCTCTAATCTCCTTTTTCATTTATAGTCAAAAATGGATATTTATACATTTTTGTCTGAAAAGACACATCCTTTCGCATTCACATGTCGGCAATCAAATGTATCAAGCCCTTTGTTAATACTCACCAAATATTCACCATGACATCCTGTAGTTATGCCGAAGTCCAAAGTCTTATCAACAGATATCCTTTGATCTTTGTGTTTCACTATGACCCGTGGAGTCAGGGAGATGTCCCATAGACAATACTTTGTCTCACCGAAAAATCTCCTTAAGTTCACTTTTTATCGCTGTAACAATATTATTCTCTCACCGATAAAACATACTTTGGTGTGACAAATAGGTTGGAAAGACGGCATGACCTTATTTCGATAACCTTTGATAGAGTTCTCCTTCGCTTCTTCGGGGAGACCCAATGCACTTGCCAAGACCTCACCTCAAACCTTTCGTTAAAATCCTTTTGTGTTTTGTTGGCAAGAATTGAGCCATTCACTGATAGCTTACTCTGATGCATCTTAGTCTTACCGAAATGTATATCTTTATCACTAGTCGGTAAGAAATTATGAATTCACTAAGACCTCATCCCGAATACCTTTAGCTTGGCTGATATATGCTGGTTGGTGAGACAATATAACTTCGCTATGACTTCACTCCGACGATGAATCTCCTACCGATTTGTTCTTTCTCATGCACTGTTCGGTGAGACACGACCCATTCGGTGAGAGCTCACCCCAGTGAAATCATTCTTGCTGATATGAAACTTCCTCTGTTGCTAAGACAATGACTAGTGTCCTACAGAAAGACACCTGCAAATGAATTCCAATCAGTGTGACATTCCTGAAGTCTTGCCGATAATCTGCAACAAATGTATATTAGCAGAAAATGCAATATGGGTCTATTGGAGTTATGGATAGACACTAAGAGGGGGGGTGAATCAGTGTCAACAATTTTTCAACTTTGAACAAGATTTTCAATTCTGATTTCCTTTTCTTTCAACAATAGAGTAGAGTAATCACTTTTGAAAGCAAAAAGATATGACAACATTAACTCAGTCTATTTGACAACTTATGAAAATATGATTTGAGTGAGATATCTTGCATTTTCCAAAACATAGCTCAGATTTGATCTCAATATTACTCTAATTAATGCATTCATGAGTTGAATGTAATCATTCATAAATAGAATTGAGAACAGTAATAAACCCAACAGTGAATTGAAACAACAACAACATAGAAAAATAGTGAGCACATAGAAGAACAAAGATACAAAAGATTTGCCAAGTGGAAAACCCTCCTGGGGTAGAAAAACCACTCCTAAACTGCCTTACTGGCTTAATCTTCAAAAACCACTTTTAACAATGCCTTATAGGCTAAATTTCTGAGCACCAACTCAAGGAGCACCAACCCCTCATTTAGAGACACCAATCTCAAGGAGCACCAACCCCTTACTCAGATTTTAGAATTACAATCATAATATATCAGAGGATCACTCTATTTATAGTTAAGTTCATAACACTCTGCTTCTTATACTCTAGGAATCAAACTCTTGTATTACAAAGTTTTCCAATACATCTCTTGATACGGCCAAAATAACTATCTCTCAAAATTACAGGCCAGCAGCATCTTCACTATTTTCAACATTGGTTTTTATATACATTCCAAGTATGTCTGTTACGAAGAAATCTTCAACAAGCGTTTTTCACTAGATTCTCAAATTCTCTTGCTGATTTTTGAATATGAAGTTGATTCATAATGATCTGTAGATTATGGTAAAAATCAGAGAAACGCCTATCCATAGAGCTTTTAATTTTTGCGCTGAATTAGGAGACTTCAAATTGTAACTGAAAGATTTTCATCAAAGTCATGACAGTCCACAAACAGAAAATCATATCCTCTGAAATCTCAGAGAATATTTTCTAGAGAATCGATACCAACCAAAGATGTCGCTATGCAGCTAAACTTAGAAAATCACATGTCGGCCACAGAGTCAGATTTTTTTAAACATTCACTGTGACATTCTGCTGTCGGGGAGACATTATGTAGATTACATTAAGTTTCACCGAAAGTCTTTATCCCTTGTGTGTCGCTATGACATTATGATTCTCTCGCCGATGCATCCTTCTACCTTATGAGAGTCACTATAGCATACGGTCATTGGGGAGACCTCTCGTAGAATATATTGTGTCATACCGAAAGACTTTATCATTTCCAAGTCGCCAAGACAAGAGCACACTTTCACCGAGATGTGTCCTTCATCTGCCTTCGCCAAGACAATGTGTAGTCAGGGTGACATCTCATAGAGCATCTTGTGTCTTACCGAAAGCTCACGTTATCATTCTTGTCACCATGACATATCACTTTCGGGGAGACCTCATATAGATATCTTTGTTATACTGAAAGTCACCTATCATCTTCTGTATCGCTAAGACAAGTCAGATCTTATGCCGACAAGAAAACCTTTTGTGTTCCATCAGTGAGACATATCAAAGTTGGGGAGACCTCTTGTGGAGCACATCATGTCTTTCTAAAATTCTTCATCCACTTGTGTGTCGCTGAGACAATCTAGATCTTATGCCGACGAAGTCCCTTTATGTTCCATTAGTGAGACCGAAGGTCACTCGCCGAGACCTCTCGCCGAAAACCCTAGCTCTTATCGAAGAGATTACCTTTATGTTTTCGATCGGTGTAACAAATCAAATTTTCCAAGACCTTTCTTCGATGCACATGAGTCATACCGAAATGCTTTATCCACTCTGAGTCACTGAGACATTACAAACCTCTCGCTGAAAGCCCCTCATTAGACTTAGTCGCCAAGACTTGACGGGTTCACTGAGACTCTACATCAAAACTCATAAGTCTTACTGAAATCCCACGTGAACATTCCTATTCACCGAGACAACTCAATGCTTATGCCGACAAGGTCCATATGTATTCCATCGGTGAGATCCACAAGGTTCGCTATGACATTATACCAAAGAAAAAACCTTTGCCGATAAGACCTTTTTGTACAAGGTCGATGAGACAATATGTCTTCGGTGAGACCACATGCCGAATACAACACTCCTGCCCAAAGACTTCCACATGCATTAGTCGGTGAGACCAAGTGAAATCGCCAAGACCTCAGCCCGATACTGCTCAGTTTGGTTGAATTTCTCTCAAAGAGTTGTTCGGTGAGACACCTCTTGAAAAATAGATAAAACCTTTTGAGCACGAGTCGGTAAGACAAGAAAGACTCACTATGACATTACCCCGAGGATGATTTCCTTTGCCGATATGCTCATTCTGAAGCGGGTCGGGGAGACATAATGAAATCGATAAGACCTTATCCCGATGGTATTACATATGCCGATAGATAACACTTTTATGTCGCCGAAACCAAAGACAAGTCTTGCCGAAATAACCTTTCTTGTGTCGATCGCCAAGACAAGGGGAATGTCACGCCGAAAGCAACTTGTATGTTAAATTCAATTGCCATGACATCTGAAATGTCTTGCCAAAAGGCAACACAGACATTTCAAAATGGATCAGGGAGACCTTGCCATTCTCATGCCGATAAGTGTAAGCCCAAAAGAGAAAAAACCAATACCATTAGACAAATGAGATGTCAGAATCAAGGTAACTATAATGCCTTCAAAAATGTGAGTTCAAGGAATGTAATCAAATGGCTTGTAATCATGTGAAATACACCTGTGGTAGGCAAGAAGAACCATCTTGACAAAGAAACCATCTGTCAACTCTGTCAGTCAAAGAAATAACATTCATAACATGAACCAAATACCTCATCACCATGAATTTGAATCATAACAAGTAACTGTTTGTAATAGCCAAGAGACATTAAAGAAGTGCCATAATAAAGCATAAAGATCCAAACTTAGACTGATCATCAAAGAGAACCAACTGAAAGGGATTTTGACATCAAGGACAAACTATAAACACAACTGAGATCCAACAGGGTCAGGGAGACCTTGATTTCTTCATGCCGATAGGAATTATAATATGGAATATTCAGACCTAGATGGACTTTATGGTACGACATGGCCAAATATGGGGAAAATGTGCTCATGTTAGGAATTATTTAGAAACTCATGGGTATGAAAAAAATGTAAAATCATCATAATTTTACAATTCTAACAATGGCTCCATCTGGGGATGAATAATTGTGAAATCATTGCAAGGATCCAGATCTTTGGGTGAGCAGACCAAACTCAAAATGATAAATCAGTGAGAAAAATGGAAATGGAAATGAATGCAAAATGGAGATGAACAAAACCCTAAACTACTATGCATGGAAAATAATTTTAAAGAGGACAATCAAGAGTTGTCCATGCACTGGCAACCCTTAATCCTCTGTGTTTCAACTTCACCTGTTCTGAGCTGTTATAGTCTAAAATTCAAACCATAAATGATGGTTCAAGGCCATCCAAAAGAAATGCCAATACTTCCCTCTATCAAACACCTAACTTTGCTTTGAGTTCATCAGATTCATCTTGAAGATATTCATGCAATCTTCCTTGTCACTATTATTGAAATTTTTTAGAGAATCATCATGCTCAGCTTGGCCCAAATTCCCTTCACCATTCTGCAGTTCACATTCTCCATCATCATGGGACAAATCTCTGTTATTTTCAACATACAAATCACATGCATATTCAATGCAACATTTCTCATTATCTTTCTCACTGTTATGTCTTATAAAACACTCTCCCAGCTGTACTAAAGTTTCGCCATCAAAATGCTTCTCTTGAGAATCAAAAAATTATGTCATATCAACGTTGTTTGAGACAAACAAATCTGAGACCTTTTGCACCTCTTCCATATCACCATTTTGAAACGACACTAGATTATCACTCATATCTTCAATATTATGCATATATGAACTAATCAATGCTGGACTTCTATCATCCTTGGTATGCAAATAAATGTCTTCTCCACATGAGTTAGAAATTTCAAAATCACATACCTCATCTTGAATGGACACAGATTTTTGATCAACTTCAAAGGTTTCTCCATCACTTCAGGAAATGTACTGGGAGTCATATGAATCATTGCACAAAGAACTTTCACTTTCAAAAAAAATGTAAGCAGGACACAAAACTTCAGAATCATCCTTGTGTGCACATCTCTGGTATTCAAGAGTTAGCAAATCTGAATTTTTCTCACTACTAAGTGGACATGTTTCTTCTTCCATATCTTCTATTATTTATCCCTCTTCTTGATCTCCACAAGAGCTAGAAATATCTCCTTGTTGTGAATCAAGATTCACATGATTTCCCTCAAACTCTTCCTCATTGTGACATGATACACAATCCCCTTCCATTTCATTTTCCAATTCATCAACATGGCAATTCTCAAGATCATTATAATTGTTCTCTTCACATGTTGATGTACTATCCTCTTCATTTGAGCACATTCTATCCTCATCATGGAGTGGCTTCAAAAAGAAATCATTCTATAGCACACCTTGGCCAGATGTCTTTTGATATTCTTTTGTTATTTGATCATACAATAGTTTTGAAGAAAAATTAAAACCATTTTCAAGTGTGCAATCTTCTTCTTCATCAATATTATTCTCATGGTTATGGGCTATAGCCAAAGGGTTTATTTGTTCACTGTCAAATGGATCCACATTTTCCATTGCTTCTTCCTCTTGATTACCACAAGAACCGCAAGAATCACCTTGCTGTAAATCAAAATCAATAGGTTCATCATCACAATCAGAATATTCATTAGATACCTCATAACATACATTGCTTTCCCTGTCACAATCTGATATGCAAGAGAGATCTCTTGTATCTTCATCTTCCTCATGCAAGCTATCATATGAACCATTTCAACTTGCACCTGTCTCATCTTCTATTGGCTGCATTGTTTGATAAATTTCTCTATACTCATCAGAAATACAACTATTGGATTCAACATTGATAGTGTTCTCATACCTTATCCTCTCCATGGCATCAATGAATTTATTCACTCCATTACAGGCATGTCGTATTGATGATTCTGACCAATAGGCTGATTCAAGTTTCTAAACCTTTATGAACTATGCAACAAAGATGGGCCTCGTAGGCTTACAATTAGGAGGTAATTGCATAGAGATATTTATCATCCTGTTGTATAAAGAAATTTTATCTTCTCCTTCATGTCTCCTTATGTTAAGAAATGCATCAAAGAGGTAAATTCCACATTCTAATTCTGTGATGGAGTCCTGGCTTTGAGCATGTACATACTCAGCTTCTTCTTCGAATTGTTGATTCTAGCATACATATTACTGCAAGTTCTGATTATTTTGAATCTCTAATAACCCATTGGAAACCCAATTTGGTGCAAACAGATTTCCAAATTTCTCAAGAAATTGATCCTGAAATCCTTGGAGAGAATCAATAGAAGCAATCGGTAGGCTATTAAACCAATCCCTAGCTTCATGAATAAGTGACATCAAAAATAACCTCATATGTAAATCCTCATATGGCACATCCAAGTCTTCGATGAAAGCATTGAAGCTCCTTAAATGATCTTCAGCAGTGATTGCACTACTCCCTATAAACTTAGGGACAAGGCTTCTCCAACTGCTATCCATTGGGTAAGGGTATAATTGAAACCCTACTAGGTCGAATTTTCTGATCATTGTTTTGTATTGATGGGGGGGAGGGTTATGTGGATGCTGAAACTGATACATCAGATTATTGTATTGTGTATGATGATGTGGCATATACTGTTGACCATGAGGTGGTTGTGGTGAATATATATTTTGTTGAGCATGATATGCATTGCCTCCATTGTGAAAATTTTTCAATTCTTCAATTCCTCTTATCCATTGCTACTTTTCAAACTACTTTTTTGTTCCATACACAAATTCCATTCTTCATCAAGTTTTTACCATAGTCGCCATCTACATTTCCGAAAGTAGGAAAATGTTTCCTTTTAAAAAATATTTCTGATTTTCCCCCAGCGGAATCACTCTTTTTGAAACTTCTCAAATTACAACTTTTTCTTCAATGACTTTATATGATGGTCTTCAACCGGATATCCTGCAATAATGTCCCCAACAGAGTCGCCAATTTGTTAGCTCTCAAAAATGCAAGTAAGAATACCTCAAGAGGCTGCCAATCTCTTGGTACGTTTTAGGGTAACAAACAAAGCCAAATGGTTTAAGCTTTCTACTCTTTATGTGCTGCTAGACCTAGGTGGGTGTACCTATACGAATGAAGCAGACTTAATGTGCTTATCTTTCTTGAAATTTTTTTCCCACAATGGCAAATGGGAGTGGACAAATAAAACTAAATTTGGTATAAATTGTATAGAAATATTCAAAGCTAAATCCTAATATGTTGAATTAGCAAATGTAAAGAAAATGAATGAATCTAAATGGTGAAATTTAGAGACTAGTGCCTTATTGGGTATGCAGAGTCAAATTAAATAGAAATGGGCAAATTATTTCCAGAGAACACTCAAATTGTTTGGCATATGTTTTGTTTATAACTTGTATAAACATGCAAGACTGTGATTACTAAGCTCTTCTTAATGATCCAAATTAATTTCCCTAATTACTGTGATTGATCAAGAGGATTTAATCTCTCCTTGAAAGAACCAGTTAATTAACCACACAGATACAAAAAATGTGCACCGATAAACTGAATATAAACTTGTTATACCATATTAAATAACCAGAAAATGCCAACCCTAGAAACAACTTTAGTAATACTTTCAATGAGCACAACAGACAATTGACACCAGAAATGAACCACCACATCAACTGATTTTCATTGATATCTCCATTTGAAATCATGCATCATAGTCTCTGATCTGAAAATTTTATTCTATTGTATCCATTTCTAATCTATCTACTCTATCTAATCTCTAATCTCCTTTTCCATTTACAGTCGAAAATGGATATTTATACATTTTTGTCTAAAAAGACACATCCTTTCGCATTCACATGTCGGCAATCAAATGTATCGAGCCCTTTGTTAATACTCGCCAAATATTCGCCGTGACATCCTGTAGTTATGCTGAAGTCCAAAATCTTATCAACAGAAATCCTTTGATCTTTGTGTTTCACTGTGACCCATGGAGTCAGGGAGATGTCCCATAGAAAATACTTTGTCTGACTGAAAAATCTCCTTAAGTTCACTTTTTATCGCTGTAACAATATTATTCTCTCACCGATAAAACATACTTCAACATGAAAAACAGGTTGGCAAGATGGCATGACATTATTCTGATAACCTTTGATAGATTTTTCCTTCGCTTCATCAGTGAGACCCAATGCACTTGCCAAGACCTCACCTCGAAAACCTTTTGATAAAATCCTTTTTTGTTTTGTCGGAAGGACTGGAGCCATTCGCTGAGAGCTTACTCCGATGCATCTTAGTCTTACTGAAATGTATATCTTTATCGCCAGTCAATAAGACATTATGAATTCGCTAAGACCTCATCCTGAATACCTTTAGCTTGGCTGATATGTTGGTCAGCGAGACAATATAACTTCGCTATGGCTTCACTCTGACAATGAATCTCCTACCGATGTGTTCTTTCTCATGCACTGGTAGGTGAGACACGACCTATTCGGTGAGATCTCACCCCTGTGAAATCATTCTTGCGGATATGAAACTTCCTCTGTCGCCGAGACAATGACTAGTGTCCTGCCAAAAGACACCTGCAAATGAATTCCAATCGGTGTGGCATTCCTGAAGTCTTGCCAATAATCTACAACAAATGTATATTAGCAGAAAATGCAATATGGGTCAAGGAGACCTTGATTTCTTCATGTCGATAGGAATTATAATATGGAATATTCATACCTAGATGGACTTTATGGTGCGACATGGCCAAATATGGGGAAAATGTGCTCATGGTAGGACTTATTTAGAAACTCATGGGTATAAATAAAATGTAAAATCATTAGAATTTTACAGTTCTAATAGTGGCGCCATCTGGGGATGAATGATTGTGAAATCATTGCAAGGATCCAGATCTTTGGGTGAGCAAACTAAACTTAAAATGATAAATCAATGAGAAAAATGGAAATGGAAATGAATGCAAAATGGAGATGAACAAAACCCTAAACTACTGTGCATGGAAAATAATTTTAAAGAGGACAATCAAGAGTTTTCCATGCACTGGAAACCCTTAATCCTCTGTGTTTCAACTTCACCTGTTCTGAGCTGTTATAGTCTAAAATTCAAACCATAAATGATGGTTTAAGGCCATCCAAAAGAAATGCCAATACTTCCCTCTGTCAAACAGCCGACTTTGCTTTGAGTTCATCAGATTCTTCTTGAAGATATTCATGCAATCTTCCTTGTCACTGTTATTGAAAATTTTTAGAGAATTGTCATGCTCAGCTTGGCCCAAATTCCCTTCACCATTCCACAATTCAAATTCTCCATCATCATGGGACAAATCTCCGTTATTTTCAACATACAAATTACATGCATATTCAATGCAACATTTCTCATTATCTTTCTCACTGTTATGTCTTATAAAACACTCTCCTAGCTGTACTAAAGTTTCACCATCAAAATGCTTCTCTTTAGAATCAAAAAATTATGTCATATCAATGTTGTTTGAGACAAACAAATCTAAGACCTTTTGCACCTCTTCCATATCACCATTTTGAAATGACACTAGATTATCACTCATATCTTTAATATTATGCATATATGAACCAATCAATGTTGGACTTCTATCATCCTTGGTATGCAAATAAATGTCTTCTCCACATGAGTTAGAAATTTCAAAATCACATACCTCATCTTGAATGGACACATATTTTTGATCAACTTCAAAGGTTTCTTCATCACTTCGGGAAATGTACTGGGAGTCATATGAATCATTGCACAAAGAACTTTCACTGTCAAAACAAATGTAAGTAGGACACAAAACTTCAGAATCATCCTTGTGTGCACATCTCTGGTATTCAAGAGTTAGCAAATCTGAAATTTTCTCACTACTAAGTGGACATGTTTCTTCTTCCATATATTCTATTATTTATCCCTCTTCTTGATCTCCAAAAGAGCTGGAAATATCTCCTTGTTGTGAATCAAGATTCACATGATTTCCCTCAAACTCTTCCTCATTGTGACATTATACACAATCCACTTCCATTTCATTTTCCAATTCATCAACATGGCAATTTTCAAGATCATTATAATTGTTCTCTTCACATGTTGATGTACTCTCCTCTTCATTTGAGCACATTCCATCCTCATCATGGAGTGGATTAAAAAAGAAATCATTCTATAGCACACCTTGGACAGATGTCTTTTGATATTCTTATGTTATTTGATCATACAATAGTTTTTGAAGAAAAATTAAAACCATTTTCAAGTGTGCAATATTCTTCTTCATCAATCATATTCTCATGGTTATGGGCTACAACCAAAGGGTTTATTTGTTCATTGTCAAATGGATCCACATTTTCCATTGCTTCTTCCTCTTGATTACCACAAGAACTACAAGAATCACCTTGATGTCAATCAAAATCAATAGGTTCATCATCACAATCACAATGTTCATTAGATACCTCATAACATACATTGCTTTCCCTGTCACAATCTGCTATGCAAGAGAGATCTCTTGTATCTTCATCTTCCTCATGCAAGCTATCATATAAACCATTTCGACTTGCACTTGTCTCATCTTCTATTGGCTGCATTGTTTGATCAATTTCTCTATACTCATTAGAAATATAACTATTGGATTCAACATTGATAGTGTTCTCATACCTTATCCTCTCCATGGCATCAATGAATTTATTCATTCAATCACAGGCATGTCGTATTGATGATTCTAACCAATAGGCTGATTCAGGTTTCCAAACCTTTATGAACTGTGCAACAAAGATGGGCCTCGTAGGCTTACAATTAGGAGGTAATTGCATAGAGATATTTATCATCCTGTTGTATAAAGAACTTTTATCTTCTCTTTCATGTATCCTTATGTTAAGAAATGCATCAAAGAGGTAAATTCCACTTTCTGATTCTATGATGGAGTCCTTGCTTTAAGTATGTACATACTCAGCTTCTTCTTCTTTGAATTGTTGATTCTGGCATACATATTGCAGCAAGTTCTGATTATTTTGAATCTCTAATAACCCATTGGAAATCCAATTTGGTGCAAACAGATTTCCAAATTTCTCAAGAAATTGATCCTGAAATCCTTGGAGAGAATCAATAGAAGCAATTGGTAGGCTATTAAACCAATCCCTAGCTTCATGAATAAGTGACATCAAAAATAACCTCATATGTAAATCCTCATATGGCACATCCAAGTCTTCGATGAAAGCATTGAAGCTCCTTAAATGATCTTCAGCAGTGTTTGCACTACTCCCTATAAACTTAGGGAAAAGGCTTCTCCAACTGCTATCCATTGGGTAAGGGTATAATTGAAACCCTGCCAGGTCGAATTGTCTGGTCATTGTTCTGTATTGATGGGGGGGAGGGTTATGCGGATGTTGAAACTGATACATCAGATTATTGTATTGTGTATGATTATGTGGCACATACTGTTGACCATGAGGTGGTTGTGGTGAATATATATTATGTTGTGCATGATATGCATTTCCTCCATTGTGAAAATTTTCAATTGTGTTATCAGGAGTTTGAGGGGTCCAATACCTTCCTGCATTTTTGTATTCATTCTTATTGCAGAATTCAAACGGTTGTTGGTCCAATTGCAGCTTTTTCTTTTTCAATTCTTCAATTCCTCTTATCAACTACTGCTTTTCAAAATACTTTTTTGTTCCACACACAAATTCCATTCTTCATCAAGTTTTTACCAAAGTCTCCACCTACTTTTCCGAAAGTAGGAAAATGTTTCCTTTTCAAAAATATTTCTGATTTTCCCCCAATAAAATCACTCTTTCTGAAACTTCTCAAATTACAACTTTTTCTTTAATGACTCTATTTGATGGTCTCCAACCAGATATCTTGCAATAATGTCCCCAGCAAAGTCACCAATTTGTTAGCTCTCAAAAATGCAAGTAAGAATACCTCAAGAGGCTGCCAATCTCTTGGTACATTTTAGGGTAATAGACAAAGCCAAATGGTTTAAGCTTTCTACTCTTTAGGTGTTGCTAGACCTAGGCGGGTGTACCTATACGAATAAAGAAGACTTAATGTGCTTATCTTTCTTGAAATGTTTTTCCCACAATGGCAGATGGGAGTGGACAAATAAAACTAAATTTGGTATAAATTGTATAGAAATATTTAAAGCTAAATCCTAATATGTTCAGTTAACAGATGTAAAGAAAATGAATGAATCTAAATGGTGAAATGCAGAGACTAGTGCCTTATTGGGTATGCAGAGTCAAATGAAATAGAAATGGGCAACTTATTTCTGGAGAACACTCAAATTTTTTGGCATATGTTTTGTTTATAACTTGTATAAACATGCAAGACTGTGATTACTAAGCTCTTCTTAATGATCCAAATGAATTTCCCTAATTACTGTGATTGATCAAAAGGATTTAATCTCTCCTTGAAAGAACCGATTAATTAACCACACAGATACAACAAATGTGCACTAATAAACTGAATGTAAACTTGTTATACCAATTTAAATAACCAGAAAATGCCAACACTAGAGACAACTTTAGTAATACTTTCAATGAGCACAACAAAAAATTGACACCAGAAATGAACCACCACATCAACTAATTTTCATTGATATCTCCATTTGAAATCATGCATCATAGTCTCTGATCTGAAATTTTTATTCTACTATATCCATTTTTAATCTATCTACTCTATCTAATCTATAATCTCCTTTTTCATTTATAGTCAAAAATGGATATTTATACATTTGTGTTTGAAAAGACACATCCTTTCACATTCACATGTCGGCAATCAAATGTATCGAGCCCTTTGTTAATACTCGCCAAATATTTTCTGTGGCATCCTTTAGTTATGTCGAAGTCCAAAGTCTTAGCGACAGATATCCTTTGATCTTTGTGTTTCGCTATGACCCATGGAGTCGAGGAGATGTCCCATAGACAATACTTTGTCTCACTAAAAAATCTCCTTAAGTTCACTTTTTATCGCTATAACAATATTATTCTCTCACCGATAAAACTTACTTCGGCATGAAAAATAGGTCGGCAAGACGGCATGACCTTATTCTGATAACCTTTGATAGAGTTCTCCTTCACTTTGTCGGTGAGACCCAATGCACTAGCCAAGACCTCACCTCAAAAATGTTTTGATAAAATCCTTTTGTGTTTTGTTGGCAAGACTGGAGCCATTCGCTGAGAGCTTACTCTGATGCATCTTAGTCTTACCGAAATGTATATCTTTATTGCTGGTCGATAAGACATTATGAATTCGCTAAGACCTCATCCTGAATACCTTTAGCTTGGTCGAGATATGCCAGTCGGCGAGAAAATATAACTTTGCTATGACTTCAATCTGACGATGAATTTCCTGTCGATGTGTTCTTTCTCGTGCACTAGTCGGTGAGACACGACCCATTCGGTGAGATCTCACCCCGGTGAAATCATTCTTGTCGATATGAAACTTCCTTTGTCGCCGAGACAATGACTAGTGTCCTGCTGAAAGACACCTGCAGATGAATTCCAATTGGTGTGACATTCCTGAAGTCTTGTCGATAATCTACAACAAATGTATATTAGCAGAAAATGCAATATGGGTTAGGGAGACCTTGATTTCTTCATGCCGATAGGAATTATAATATGGAATATTCAGACCTAGATGGACTTTATGGTACGACATGGCCAAATATGTGGAAAATGTGCTCATGGTAGGACTTATTTAGAAACTCATGGGTATGAACCAAATGTAAAATCATTAGAATTTTACAATTCTAACACTACCAATAGATGTATCTTATTGTTAGACAACATATGTCTAAAATTTTTGAGACTTCTCACTACAACAAGCACATGCTTCTCAACAAATGAATACCTTGTTTCATAATCATGTAAAACCTGACTAAACAAAGCTATAGGATGCTCCATACCTTCATTATTTTGCTGACAGAGCATTGCGAAGATGGTATCCACTCCCCTAAATGCGTACAGTATGAAATCCTTATCAAAATCTAGATTGATAAGAGTAGGGGCTGCTGCAAGTGCCTCTTTATTCTGCTCAAAACTATTCTTTCCTTCTCTCATCCAGGTGAATGGAGTGTTTTTCTTCAGCATGGCTGTCAATGGCTGCAACATTGGGAATAAATCTCCTAATGAAGTTTATTCTGCCTGAAAATCTCTACAAATCTTTCTTGTGAGCAGGATGCGGTAATGCCAGAATGGCTGCAATACGTTCTAGATCAATAGAAATGCCAAACAATATAAATTAGAAGTTTACCTTTGTGAATAGAAAAAATGCTCTTTTTTGGATTCAAAGAAATTCCATACTCTCTGCATCTCTCAAAAATCTGTCTAAGATGACCAAAATGTGCATTAGCATTTCCTGAGAAAATAGTGATATCAGCTAAATAAACAAGAACAAACTTGTTTATCAAACTTTGGAGAGCCATATCCATTTCTCTCTAAAAGTTTTCTCCTATGTTTGACAATCCAAACAGCATCTTTCTATAAGCCATAGTACCCCACTTGGTGGTAAAATTTGTTTTGTATTGATCTTCTTCTTTAACTAGGATCTGGTTATATCCTGAATATCCATCCAGCAACGAGAACCTCTCTAATCCTAAAACAACCTATAGTATTTGCTCCATTGAAGGCAATGGATAGTGATCTTTGAGTGAAGCTTTGTTTAGATCATGGAAATCCACACACAACCTTATCTCTCAACTTTTCTTCCTCACGGGCACCAGATTTGAAACCAAAGAAGTGTGCTTGATTGGAAAGATGATACTACCTTCAATTAGCTTGTTTAACTTTGTCTTCATCAAGTGTTCCAGCTTAGGATTTAGTGGCCTTTATTTTTGTCGCACTTGTTTTGTGTTGGGCTCTAACTCAATTGTATGTTGAGCCAACTCAGGGTTAAAACCCTTCATATCTCCATACTGGCAGGCAAAGATGTCATTGAATTCTTGGAAAAGCAAGACAAAGGATTGATGTTCCTCTTTCATATAGACTTTTCCAAGATTTGGGAGCTTATCTTTAAATATTTCAATTGGTTCGTAATGCTCCTACTTCACTGTGATATCAGATTTATCTCTTCTAACCTGATCATCAGTGTTGAAGATGGATTCAAGGGTCACCAAACCCTTTGGCAGCTTGTTAGAATTTAGTTGCATGATCTAATCACCATATTGTTGATCAAATTTTCGCTGGTTTCCAGCTGAAAACTCTGCTTCCTCCATCATAAAGTGAATTATCTATTCATCACTGTCAAAAATCTGCCAACTTACATTATTATCAAGTACCAAAGGTCTAACAACTACCTTCACATATTGCTGCACTTCCACATTGTTGATTTCAGTTGGAATGTCAAACTGTGATCTTATGGCAACAAGTTTATCAGCTTGCTTGTTCTAATTTCTTGGTACTGATTACAGATTAAATGTGTCAAACTCCTCAATTAAGTCCCAAACACGGTGTTTATACAATTTCAGCAAATCATTCTTTGTTAAATTCAGATTTCTAACCTGATTTTCTATTAATTGAGAATCACCAAACACCTGTAAGCACCTAATTTTCCTTTTTCCGACCCACTCTAAACCATGTATCAATGCTTCATACTCAACAACATTATTAGAACAACTGAAATCAAATCTAAAAGCTGAATAATACCTATCTCCTTTAGGTGATATGAGCACTACCCCTCCACCAACACCTACTTTACTCCTAGATCCATCAAAGTACTTCTTCCAAAGCTGATCAATCTATTGTTCTGGTTATTTTTCCTCTTTGATTAGATTTGGAATAGTTACATCAGGCTCCTGGATCATATAAATGCCCAAACCTACTTTGTCCATGAGACTGAACGGATCAACCTCATGATTCTCAATTGCCCACTCATCTAAATTTATGTTGGGTATTCCTTCTATAGGTACAGTGGGGTCGAGGGTCATAGATTGATCTTCCTAATCATGGAAAGCTAGGTTTTCATTTATGGGATTTGGTACATAGGGCTTGATATGGTCTTTAGCTTGAGGTTCTGACTTAATTGTGACTCTAGTACCATATTTGGTTCTAAAAAACATGTGTGGCTAGTCCAATGACAAATAACCACCTAATTTTGTAGTGAAATCTCTAGATAGGCAAATGGAAAAATAAGGTGGGAGATCAATAATATATATGTCCTGTGGAATTTGAAAGTTCGGACAAGCATACAATGTAAGAGGCAGATTTTTGATAACTCCTACAAACTTAATGGTTGTGCCATCCAATTGAACTACCCCTTTTGAAAATGGTTCATACTCAAGTCCTAACTTATCTACCAATTGTTTAGGAATAATTGAGTTGCTTGCTCCTGAATCTATCATGCAATTATGCACTATGTTATCACCAATTATCAAGCTGACATAAAAAGGTGGTGGCTTTACCTCTTGAGTTGGTTGCTCCTTATGATCTGAACTATTTGCAAGAATTCTTTGTTGTTCTTTAGTTGTTTCGTCAGAAATTGATATCTTAGCCAGAGCCTCTTGCAAACTTTCCTTCTTCCCAGGAAGTTGTAATGCATCTAGCATGGTGATGCTAACAGTTTCCTTTTTCATATGATCTACAATATTGAAAGTTGGCGAACTAACCTTGTGCTGCTCTTTCTAAAAAGCAGCCTCCTTCTGCACTTGAAATGGCTAAGCTCTTGGCTATTCCTTGACAGGTTCAACTTGTTTTTGCTTCTCTTTAGCAGTCTCAAGTTTCTTTCGTGGTAAAATTTAGACATTCTGTGAAGAAGAGGGTTGTGACTGCTCTTTATCAACTTCTGGAACTTGATTTTTCTATTGAACAACTTATTGTTTACCTTTATCAGCATGTTGTTTGTCACTTTCTGGCTATATTTTTTTAGAAACAGCTTGTTGTTTCAGGTCAATTGCTCTTTTCTTGGATCTTGTATTTGCTGCAATAGAAGTGGCTAATTGATTTTGACCTTGTGTATGATTAACTCCACAGAATTTGTTTCCTTGCTAGTTCATCATGGCAACATCCATGTTAGTCTATTGTGTTTGATCACTTTGTTGATCACTATTTTCTTTGGCTATATCTCCTGCAACAACATAATTGCTTTGTACCATCAGGGCTTGATTAATTATTCGGTTCATGCATGTGGCCTGATTGTGAGGTTGATTGCACAGATAACACCAAACATAATCCTATGCCAAATTGTTCTGAATAGGTATGAGCTCTTTAGAAGAGCTGGCAGGATGTTGATTCTAATTGTATGGTGGCCTAAGATTGAAATTCCTTCGTTGTCCTTGATTGTCTGCCTGATAAGGTGGTCTGTTAGTCTGAAAAGGTGCTTAGTAAGGCCTAAAATTTTGATTTTGTTGCCTCTTAAGACTCACCAAGTCATTGTTGACTGTCTGCAATAATTTTTCCATCTCTTTTTGATTACCCTTAAGTTCTTGGAAATCTGATTGTGCTGGAAAAGCACCATTTTGAACAATTGGTTGATAGCCTAAGGCCAATTCAACTGGAAGTGAGGCAATAGGTGGTAAATTAATGGGCATCAAGGGATGAATATCTGGAAATATTGGCATAGGAGGTCTTGGTGCAATTTTACCAGCCTGTATAAGGTTTATTTTAGTTCTAATAGCGATGTCATATGCTACTGGTAATGTTAATCCACCCATTGACTGTACCATTAAGGAAATATCACTATTCAAAGATCTAAGGTAATACAGAAAATCATGATCAAGAGTTGTCCTTACCATTACTAGAATTATATTCCAGGTCCTTTGCAACCTAAAATTAAAGTCCATCATCTATTCTTGTGGTGCTCTCTTTATAGTCGTCATCTGCTCGACTAGAGATAGATGATCAGACTTGTCAAAAAATTGTTTGTTCAACTTGTCTCCTAAATCATCCCATGTCACGACAGTATTGATTGGTAAGCCATGAAACCACTAAAGTGCTTTTCCTTGAATGACGTTGCTAACAACCTCAATGCCACATTCTCCTGAGTCACGTGATGAACTCCACATTGTGAAGCTACGTCTCTGATATGTTCTATTGGCATAGTCTGATCTTCACCAATAAAAAAGGGCAGACTTTTGAGTGTTGCAACTGGTATATCATTGTATTGAGCCAGATTCAATGGGTTTCCCCCATTGAATGTTACAAATACATGTGCTTTGGCCATCAGAGCTTCTAATATTCTGAGATTCATAGCTTGTAAAATTGATAAAGGTGAAACTGATGCTCTGTAACTTGGTGACGTTGAATGTGAACCTGGTTGCCTTGCTGACGATCTACCTCTCCTTCTTGATGTGTATACTAATGGTTCTATTCTAAGAACTAGAGAAGTTGATTCATTTCTTGAAGGCCTACCAGGTGTTCTCTTAGCTGTCATTCCTCTTCTCTTTGGTGGAGACAACTACAAAATATTCAAATGGAGAACTTCTTGTCTGAATATTTCTCATAAGCTATTTGCACTTGATCCACTAGAAATTGAGAATAGAGTCACCAGGTATATGAAACTTATCCTCTGAAAGGTTGAAATACTATTGTATATACTAGGAAAACAACTTGAAACTGCTAAATTCTTTCTCTGAATGGTGATTCAGAGTCCCACTAGGCATGCCAAAAACTATTATCAAATAGATTACACCTGAATGCTTGAATGACTAAATTCAGCAATTTGTTGAAACAGGTATATGGAAAGGAGATAGATCTCTATGAGGTCTCATGGGAGTAGCTCTTTGAGAATACCTAATGAATCAAAAACACCCATTACCAATTTAGGTATGGAACTTTGATCATATTCCTAACATTCTATTTCATGAATTCACTCTCACAATTCATAGGGAAAATATGAGAAACAAACCAATTTGTGGCTACATAAATTAATGACTATGTAAAAAACTTTAAATATGTAACATCCTTTATCAAGTTTTATTATGATTTATTCAAAACCATATAGCAGTAAATACAAAATAGGAAGTACATACCATATGATATGGTGCAAAAATACATTAGTAAAATTATCTTCCTTGTCAATAATGACTACACCCTAATGGAGGTGATCAAACCTAGAGTTTCATGGATACCACAACTTCCCTATGAATTTATTAATGAGAAGATAAAATTATATGTGATGACCCTCCTCAAATTACCAAAGGATCTCAAAGAAAAAAGGTTTACCACATCGAGAGTTAATGAATAATTTGGTTAAGAAGAAAATAGAGAATATAGATAAAAATAAAGAGAAGCTACATGAATAATGGGGATTTTCAAAACCCTATCATGAGGAACAAATCACATGCACACCACAAAGGTTTGTAATGCTATAGGTGGGTTCTTTGGGATTTGAGATAAAATAATCTAGAAAGAAAGAAGAAAAATAATGGAAGGGGAGAATGAAAAGGATTGAACATAACCCTATTGTAGAATGAACCCTCACTAGAAGAATCCATAGAGGCACTCCTCCAAATGAGTACAGAGAAAAAAGTAAAAAGGGAAAATATTGGATCAAAAGAAACAACAATCGGGTCTATGAGGAATACAAGAGAAAAATAGAGGAGAAAACATCCAAAAAGGGGGAAAAAAACAAATAGAAGTAATCATGGATGTATATCTATTATATAAGGGTTCTTTGGAAAATGCATGGTGCATAAAGCCACAAAAATATACAAAGAGGTAGGGGTAACAAAAAAATCCATAATTTAATAGGCAATGATAAGATACATGGTGGCCTTTATAGTGACATTGGAAAGCATAGTATAAAAATTTATAGAGAATTTGGAAACTTATCTTTAAATAAGAAAAGGGAAAAAGATATACAAACAAAGGAGGAAATAAGGAAGCAAGCTATAGTATATATCAATACTTCTTTATTGGAAACTCATCAAAAAAATTGGAGCAAATGCAAGCCAAGGAGCTTTGTTCCGAACAAAGAGTGGTTATTTTAATGATGAAAAATATACATCGTCGGAAAAATTAGGATGAAACAATTAAAGTCACTAAAAAGGTGTATGTAATGTTCATGGAGGAAGAAAGCAAGATATAGAAAGCACAACATACACCCTCAATAAGTACCCAATAAGATACCATCCAATATATGGGTAAAGGTCCATCATGAACATCACCACCATTTCCAAACAGACCCTCATCCTCCATCACCACAATCCCAGTGCAATCCATCAAGGATTTTTTACAACAAAAAAACACAACCAATAGCAACTTCATAGCTACTTGAATTGTCATTCATTGGAATATAGGTGGATCTCTTAGGTATATTACCACTTGATAATTTGCAAGTTGGTGGCATAGTCCACTAGACAACAAGGGAAGGCACCCTCAAACAACATGTGGAGAATAAAAAAGAATTAGAGGATGTGATAAATTCTATTCAAAATAATTATCGTTATTACAGAGGGATGTTGCAAGTATGAGCTAGTTTGGTGGTGTTGTCATTAATGTCAACACAATTTAGTATGTTACAGATTGTACATGTATGGTTGAGATGTTGGTGAGATGTTGTGAGTACATGGAGCTATCTTTATGGTTTTGTAGATATGTTGATTTGATGAGTTTCCAAGTGCTTTTGAGAAAATTGATATAGAAGAGAATTCAAAGTGATGAATGTGTTCAGATTGTGCTCCAATATGTGCTCTGAATTTCTCCTATGTTGATCCTATGCTTGTGAGGATCTGAAGGTGTGTTGCTAGTATTTTCATGGTAGCATATGTTGAGTTTGAGTTTCTGGTGAGATGGTACATGAAAGTTGTGTCCACCGATATGTGTGTTCTACCGGCAGAGTCAGTGTTCTATGGACTAGGAGAAATATTGTTCCTCCGCAATTTTTCTCTGTTTCATTTCAGATCGTTTGGATCTAGGATATGTCTTGTGAAGGTATTTCCTATGCTCTAGCAAAGAGGTTTGAAGTCTAGAGGTCTGGAAATCATGTTTCAATATTTTTGTGTCTTCACAATCCGAATTGTCTAATGAAATAAATTTAATGATTGAAGCATGTTGTTCTTGTTGCAGATGTATCTAGAAGGTTCTGAGATGTATTCTTGTGTTAAGGAATTATTTTGTGGCGTATGTGTGTCATCTCTGGTTGGAAAGCGTGTGCATCAATGATTATTTGTGTTTTCATTAGGTTTGGCCGACCTAGTGTTTACACTTCATTTGAAGAATAAAATTTAATTAAGGAAGTGTGTAGAAGATTCAAGAATATTATTTTTGGTCTTGGTTAAATTGTTTTTGGTCCACTCTTATTCCTTTCCACTGTGAGAATTTAGAGTTGTTGACCTAATTTGAATTTATGAAACGATGTATTGTGACTGACCTTAGAGAAAGTTTCTAAGGTTGAGAATAGTATAAAAGCAAGTCGAATTGTGAAGATATGTATGATAATAAGATGCAAAGTGACGAAAGCATGCCACAAATCATAAGAGTAGAAGTGTGTGTGAGTGAGTTGTGATAGAATTTTTTTAGTTGTTTGAAGGCAGTGAACTGAAGGTTTCTATAATCCTACGAATGTGATTTAATTGTAGTGGTGGATCTTTTGTTCTCTTTTGTATCTATAGGAAATGAGCCTCTTTGTTGGACAGTGATTCCTTTTTGTAGGCATTGAGCCTTTGTATTTGGACAGTGAGTCCTCTTTTGGGCAGTGAGCCCTTGACAGTGAGCCTTTGTATTCAGTTTATAATCTTTATATTGTGAGTTCACCCTAATTGTGGTTTTTCCCTTATTGGGTTTTCCACGTAAAAAATCTTGTGTTCATTGTGTTGATTTACTTTCTATTATTCATGTTTCATGCTCATATTTAATAACAAAATAGTGTGGTTGAAGATTTGATAAGTGATAAAGTTTTAAGTTTGAATTTGTGTGACAATTGATTCACCCCTCCCTCTTAGTTGTCATGCACCTATTTAACAAGGGATACATCACAATCACTTGGGAAAAATTAAAGTATTGATGGATAGGGTTATCAATGAAATAAATAATCATGCTTCAACACTCCACACTAATATTTTATTAGAGGTGAAAAAAACCTAGATAGATAAGGAAAGAAAGAAATGTGTAGTGGCCCTTACTTGGATTCAATTAATAATACCTTGCAATCACCCTTGGAGATATTAACACTTTGTATCAATTTTGTTTGCAATGGACTAACCTAACTAAAAACTTAAAAAGTCTAATAGATTAAATTGAGAAAAAAATTATCCAAGTGGCCACAATATATGATTCAATAGAAGATATGGATGAAAAAATAATAGCACAATTGGAAGCCTTACATATCCATCTATAGTAATTTCAAGACCAAAGGGAAACAATTATGTCTAATATTAAACAACTACAAGAGGTGTTAAGCCTAAAACTTTCCCATATTACTAGTTTGCGAGCCATGACACCAAGAACATTTCCCAATAGATATAGATTCCATCCACTATATCAGAAGAAGAGTAGACCTTGACACAAGTCAATACAAAAATACATGTCTTGCAACAAGTAAAAATGCAATGGGACAATATTTCCTCTTGCTAAAGGATATCTAAAATATTTTTTTCCTGGTAATTAATTTATTTTGCATGTCTTGAGGGGAAAACATAATTTTAAAGTGGGGATGATATTGACAAAGCTTATTAAAGAGGTACAAAATCCATCAGAACCTACCACAAATGGTTGTAGATGAAGTGTAGATCATAGGGTTGAATAGGCCTAATAAGAACATGTGTATTTTGTAAAGGACACGTCCCTAATCACATATATCTATAGGATAGATAAGATGTATGTAATAAATTAAGAAAGAATAAGAGAAAATTAAGAAGAGAAAAATATAATGTATCAAATTAATGTGTGAGGGAGTAGATTGATGATATAACATCCATGGATAACCATAACCTTCCAATAGAGGCATCATCTCTCTTGAACCCTTGTTACACTAGTGTGCTCTCATCTGGTGGGAGGGGAAACACCAACATAATACAAAAACATGAATGCTTAGACAGTGAATTATGCATCTCCTTCAATAGGCATACACCAATACACAATTCTTAACATCTCCATTCATAACAACTTATTTACACACATATAATTAGCAAAAATGGTGCACATACATGTATGACACTTGGCGTCCACCTTACTCTTATTCCAAAGTTGGATACCCTATATCACATACTTGAGGTACAAACAAAACATTTATTATTATCTACATATCATAAAAAAATTGAACCTCTATGTACTTGATCACATCATGCCACATGTGCAAGACAAACAAATTTCACTTACTCCTACTCCTACAAGGTTCATTCCACACTTAGTTGCATATATATAATTATTTCTATATAAACTCGTATTTTAATCATCAATTCATTCTAAATCATATAGAACATAGTTGGATACTAATTATTTTACAACTAATATTTGACTTAAATGATGATCCATACTTCCATCTTTACCTTTTCTCACTAGGTTTTACTACATTAGCTCATAATTAATGTCATTTATAAAAAAAAAAACATATAAATTGAATGATTTTTTTATATATCCAATAATTTTTTCCTTTCATTTCTTAGTATAACTAGGTTCACTATGTTTTTAAGTTTTCTAGTTATATCTTCATGCAACTCTTAATTTTCATGACGTGTTCAAAGGATGCCTTACTTTCAAGGTGAATCATCATGCATTCTTAATAGAATACATTAAAATTCACAAAATAAATATGGAAGGTGTATAAATTGATAGGGTAGCACAAGGTAAAATACTTGGAACCAACCTTTACAATATTATTATTCCTTAGATGCATATAAATATTTTATATTTTTATATCTTAAAATCAAATCGTCCCACAAATTTTTCATTTATCCTTTCACATCCAAGTTTCATCATGTCATAAATACAAACAAACACACATAAGAAGTAGAATTTCCTAAGAAATATTTGACCCATAACCAAGTTTGACTCATTAAATGGCCATGCACAAAAAAATTCCATAATTTAAATACTAGCAAAAGTTAGAACATAACATTGATTTAATATTTACTAATGAGGAGTGCTCTGCCAGCAAGGGAAATCAAAATTAGGAAGACACGGAGGAAGAGGAGGAGGAATTTGTTGAAGGGCCTAGCCACTTCCTTGACCTCAACAAACTGCTAAAGGAGAATTCGACTTCCCAGTACTCCGAACCTCAGGCAATGAAGCATGACGACATAGCGCAGATTGTAGACAAAGGGGAGGATCATCGCATGCTACTAGAGTAGGTGGAGAAGCTCGAGAAGAAGTTCACTAGTCTAGCTCAGTTCACTGTCAAGATGGTCCACCATGTGGATGGCACCCTTTCTGTTGTACTTAAGGATGAAATGGATAAGAAGGCTATGGAGGAAGGCCCCAACTAGGTTGGGGAGGATGTTGTTTGTCTCCTCTCTTAGAATTGGGAGAATGCTAGCTAGTCTTTTGTTGTTGTGTCTTGTCTGTTGGGTTGTTGTTTTGTCAGTTGTTTGTCTACTGTTACTATATTTTTTTTGGTGGTTTTTTGTTATGTTTCTATGGACCTAATCCTTTTTGTCCCCTGAGGCTCATTGTGTAAAGGGTACAACACCCTGTAAATGTTGCTTATCTTATCAAAAACATTGATTTAATTTTAACAAACATATTTTATTAATTTATCTATTTATTTTTTATATCATTTGTTATTTTTAACAAACCTTTAAACTTTAACCTTGAACACTTACATTTTTAAAAAATATATATTTAGTTTTAAGGAAATAGAATGCAAAGGATAGATAAATATGATGAATTTTCAAATCAAAAAGTGCAATATTTACTTATTCACAAAAAGGTTTAAACAATCCTATATATTTTATTGTTTTGAAAAATTAGGGGAAATTTTGTACTTATCTAAATTGAATTTCTCATAGAATAAAAAAGAGCTTATGAATCAATAAACTTTTCAATTAACAAAATAGTTTACTAACCACAAGAAAAATTAGCTAGAGTTACATGCATTTAAGGGGGGTCTCAAGAACAATTGCATATATTGAGAATTTTAAGTTGTAGTGGAGATATATGAGGGTTAAATTTTTAAGATGTCCAAGGTATAACAAATGAGTGTTTCCATCCCAACACTAAATTATAAATATATTCCTAAAATGGTGTCAAATAACTCATACTTATAAATATGACAATCTCATTCTTTAACAAGACTCCATATAGGACAAGGAAAGACAATCACCTTACCCATAGATTAAAGGATAATAATTTCTAGTGATTTACACCTTGTTAACCATATGATTTGTCCATATTAAGGAATCTGAAGACATTAAACTATCCAAACCATAATTCCTACATAATAGCCACATTTTATGAATCAATATTTATCTCTTCTCAAGGATTATGGTTATATCAAGGTAAAAGGGAAAATTATAATAAATGCATTCATTAATTGCAATCACATTGTATTCATCATCATATTATCATAATATTTTCTTGGATTCACAAGGAAATATCACAACCAACAAGCTAATAGTCATGAATAAAACACCCAATTGAAACATTTAATATTATTAATCTTACCCACCCATTAATAAACTCATTGAATTATCCAATTAAAACAAACCAATATAACTATCACATAGTGACTTCTACATCACCATCACACATAACAATCAAGGCCCAATTGATTCCCAAATTTATTGATGTTGCAACCCAAGCTCTGATACAAATTTTATGCCCAAAAATAAAATGAAAAGGAAACCTTAAAAAAAATTGATACATCATTTATGAATGTGCGCCCTTACAATGTATAACTTGTGAAGACTATTGTAACCAAATTTCCATGGAGTATCACATACACCTATAGGTTTCCACTCCTTATGTCTTAGTGTGAAATAAATGTATGTGAAATTCATCCTATGGCCATGGGAAAAGGCTTATGAGTCAACACAAATACATAACACTTATCAAAAAATTGACTAGGATGATGATAGGCCTCTATTTGATTGAGATCAAACCTTAGGGTCTAGGGACCAAGGCCTTAGGTCCATTCTAAACCTAAAAGAAAATAATAGATATATTAAATTACAAGTAAATATAAAAAAAACCTTTGATAATTTGAGTTCATTAATCTACCACATCCTCAATAATTAAATATCCTAAGCTAATTTATTACACTAGCCTAGGTCATTAAAATCATTAATGTAATTAAGGCTACACTTGAACATAGTGTTATTTTGTTAACTTGTAGGATAATTAAATTATTTTATTTTCACCATGGTGGTTGATAGGGGTATCTTTAGCATAATAATCTTCCTTTAATTCATTAAAAGGGATAATTGCAAGTATAAGGATATGACACCAAGTAAACTAAAAGGAGATAAAGTTAATTATTGTTATTATAATGATTTTTAAGTTAAGACTCGATTAGGGGCGAGATAAAATATTGGAATGTTTGAGATTATGCATCTAAATTAATATTTACTAATATGAATCAACTAATATTTCTTTACATTAAATATTGATGTTGATGGTTGATCCTTTAAAAGGATTTACTATGTCCCTTATGTTAACAATAATTTAAAAAATTACATTTAATATGGAAATAACCTCCATAATATAAGGTAGAGATTACTTTTACTTTATTACATGTTATTTAAAATGACCTAGGTTGTAGCTTAAGTTAAGGGGTCCAAGTAACGTGTTCCCCCACCATGGTATAATTCACCATTAGGTTGAAATTATTTTTAGTTTTAAAGTATCAAGTTAGGGTTTTTTATGGAATGTGAATTAAATCTCATCCATTGGATGAGACTTAATGTTATCCCTTGGATCTTAGGGAAACTAAGAGTAACCCTAGCCCACAAGGTAATCTCATAAATACTCTTTTTGCATTCTTATCTTCATTTTCTTTTGTAGGTTGAAGGGGGTGAAGAGGGAAAAAACTTCAAATGAAGATGAAGAATAGTGCTAGATTCATTTTAAAATTTTGTATATTCATATTTAAATATTCTCTTTCTATTTTGTTATGTTATATATACACATACATATATTCATGTGTATGTAGATAAATAATTCCTTGTTAAAACTATAATTTATTCATTTGAATCATATATATATACACAATAATATAAATAAGTATATGCATATATTTTATACCTAGGAATTTTTGTGTTGGAAAATATTTAAAAATACAAAATAAAAATAATGGAAATTGTTGCATGCAAGCTTGGGCCCCAAGTAGGGGTCATCAACCTATTAGGGTTTATGGACCACTATGTGGGCTTACAACCCATGGGAGCTTAACTCCCTTTCAGCTAGGCACAAGCAGTGGGCTTTTGCCTTGTCACCCCTACACCCTATGTGCCCTAAAAATACTTTTATTTATATATTATTATTTTTTTATTTTTTGTAGCATCATAAATTGTCACCCTTGAAAAATTCACACTAGGTTTAGCTCCCCCTCATGTACCTAGACCCAATTATGCATTTAATTTTCTTGTTTTGTAATAATCTTCAAAAAACCAAAAGGTTGAATTGAGAATAAGGATTTAATATTAATTTACTAATGCTTAAGGCCCCAAAATAGATATGGGATAGGGCACCTAGCACCCTTTTCCATATTATTTTGGCCCCAATTCAAATATGTCAATGTCAGCATTTTAAAATTTAGAAATCCAAATTCATTTGTTGGTTGTCGATAGTTAATTTGTGGGAATTAAAGAATTTCATATAAATACAAGTATTTTTCACCATTTGAAATCCTAGAAAATTTATGAGAGCAATTGAGCATCCTAAAAAGAAAACAAGAGAAGTCAAGAGTAGAATTATAGTAGCATTATTTTAGTCAAGCATCATGTTATCAATGCATCTAATTTTCATGTCCATTTTCTTTGTGAGTACTAACACTTACATGACTTCAAATAAAGAATCCAAAATCTCCTTGAAGGTGATAAGCACAATGACTTCAATCCATCAAGGAATACAGATATAAGTGGAAAGTTACATCAATTGTCAATTTGTCACTTGTTTATCATTTAACCTTTATCCGACTGAGGGTAAGATCTCTTTTACATCATCATAGCTATTGTGAAGATAGAAATACAAAAATCATTGAACACTTGGAATACTAAGAGAGAGGGGTGAATCAATATTCTTTGAAACCACTTAAACATTTAAACATTCATTCCACATAACATATTTTATTTTTACTAAGAAAGGAAAGCATAAAAGAAACCATCAAAGCACATAATACATGAACACTATATATTTATGTTGAAAACCCAAAGAGGTAAAAAACCATGGTGAAGATTAGTTCACAATATATTATAACTGATTACAACATATTATAGAAATGCTCACTATAGCTGGACTCAATGTCCTAGTGGACTCACTACCCACAGAAAGAAGAAAAGATAGAAGAGAGGGGTGGCACATAGCCAAATTAATTGTTACAAATTTGTCTACAACATGTTGGAATACAATTCCACTAAAGCTCAATACACATAGTCAACACACTTCATACCACTTTGTTCTAATAATCTACTATGTTTTGCACTCACATCACTTTCACACAATTCATATCCACAATACATGTGTTCACCCCCTATGAAACTAAAATTAACTTGTATATATATCCATCACATTCACAAACACCTTTAACATTAATTAGGTCAGCATAATTAGATGTATTAAGCAAAACATAACTTAATGGGATCCCAATCAACCATACACACCTCGTGCCTTAATTCAAAAACATGTAGCACCTTAAATAGGTTGGGATGGACCTAGAATATCTCCCTTATAACATATCAATACTTAATTAACCTCTGTAATATCCAAACATATTAGGTCTACACTGCTGGTGACCTACCATCAAAATTTACCAACTAAACAACCACAAATGAGCATCCAGACCTTCAAACTTCATGCCACTTGGATCATAGGTGCACTTGACACTTGTAAAAACTCCCAAAAATCCATAATACAAGATACCATTCCACAGTGAAGTGTGGACTTACCAAAACATACACCCTGTAGTGGCAACCACTACCATTGGTAGACCTAATTTTCTTTCATTCATAACTATTTCAACAGAGAACAAAACAATGTGAAAATCTATATTTAGACTCCTCTAACATCCAATAAAATTTCCTTGGAACTTCAAAGCAATATTCTTCAAGGTGGACCAGTACGAACCAAAATACCAGATGTCTTGTACACTAAAAACACTGTTTTGACATGGCTAATTTTTCACCTCAAATGTCTACACCAGATCAAACCTTCACGCAAATAAGTACTAGATTAACATGTTTATGCATACTCATGTTTCACCAAATGGTCTACACATCACTCTCCATACAATTTTGACATCAATGACAACACTGCATACTATACAACTCATGCTCATACTCATGTTTCCAGTAGACATATCAATGACAAACTCCACAAACTTCCAACAATCTCCCCCTTTTTCATTGATGACAACATGCATCAACTACTGTCCAAAAATCCAAACTACTCTCCCCCTTTGACATAAAGGGAAAAGGGCACAAAACATATGCATATATACTACTACTCTTTTCTCCCCCTTTGTTACATATCTTTCATCAGATTACATACATACCCCCCCTAATTGATATGTGCATGTAGGAATGAGAGTAAAAAAATTCAAACAGTGTTATCCATTCAACCAAATTAAAATATACATTTGAAAACTATCTCTACCATCCGCATATATACAGTGAAGTCTAAAAATGAGAACTAAAATGCATAAAAGAAAATGTACATCATCAACCAAATGAAGAGTTTGACACTTGCAATTGTAGACACATAAAAATGGCTTAGACTCACAAACCATATTTTTATGTCTTATCATACTTCGTCTATAGTCCAAATTCAACTATTGATTAAATAATTCATAATTATTTAATTAATTCATATCTTTTATTCATCTTGATTATTTAAATAAATAAATTTTATTTATTTATTTAAAAATGTCACTAATTATTTAATGTCTCTCATTTATTTAATTATCATTGTCCATTATTTCCTCCTGATTATTTAAATAAATAAGTTTTATTTATTCAATGTGTCATTAATATCTCATGACCTCTTATAATTAAATAAATTCTTTAATTTATTTAATTATCGTCCACCATCGCTTTTTCCAATTTTAAATAAAGATATTTATTTAAAATTGTCCACTCCCTATCTCTAGGCCCGAATTTTAGTAAATGATTAAAAATTTTAATTATTTACTGTCACATGATTTTTCCTCCTTTTTGAGTTAAATTTGTTTTTAATTCAAAATAATTTTTTTCCTTCAAAAAATCAAATAACTTTTATTTGATTTCCAATTTTCCAGATCTGCTTTTCAGTTCAACTCTTATCTTATTAATTTTTTGAATCTCACAAATCAAGTAGTCTTTATCTTCTTGATTTTCAAAAATCTTTATTTTTTTGATTAATTATCTCATTTATTCTCCACCACCGATTTGATTTTATCAAATGACATCTTGACCACTCATTTAATAATTTTTCCCTAACTCTAATTAGGGATTGTCACATGAAATCTTGTCCACTGATTTTAGGCTTCCGTCAACTTTCAATCTCGTTCGTCTATCCAAAATTGTATTTTCTATAAAATGACAATTTTGCTCACATTTTGCGACTACTCACGCTCATACTTACATTTTTCTTTGCAGCATTCATGATATTTTGGCATATTCAATTCTAGTCTTAGGCATTATAGTCATTTTCTCATAGGCATAGACATTTATATTTCAAATCCTTCAAAGCTTGTTTAGGACATTGGCATAGTCAAAGAATTGCTCACACACTCGATCTAAGGAAAACAATTACATCAATCAACAAGTTAGAAGGTGGTACGAAGATGAATCATGAAAGCTTCAACGATTGACTGATATAATCGTTTGTTCTTTAGTTTTCAATGTACTTCATATTTCTTTGGGTTTATATGTTTTATCGATTTGATAATCTAACCTTTAGAAAATAACCCATAGATACATTGGTGAACCCGTAATTTTGTAGAAAAAAAATTGTTTTCTTGTTTGTTTTTGTTGTTTTGCAGGTTACAGCCAAGAATTCATACGAAATCTCGTCACCTTTTTTTAAGCATGGAAAAATGGGCACATGGAATCTTTAAAAATAATTATCTTAGTTTTTTAGGCCTTGTTCTTAGCTTTCCGAAACTTTAAATGGTTTAAAATTTTTTTAAGATTTGAGAAAGTTATGTCTGTTTTAGTATTTGTTGTTTTTTACTTTAGCTTTTAAAACCTGCGTTTCATTTTGCCTATAACAATCTTCTTGTGCAAAATTTTGAAAAAATATTTTCTGGGTTTTGAGGGTTTGATTTTCAGCTTTCCATGGATTCAAACAATTTAAAATTTCATTAAGTTTTGAGAAATTTATCACTGTTTTAATTTTCTATTGTCATTAAACTTTTTTTTTGAGTTACTAATCCGGGTTTGCAACATGTGGCGTTTGAATTTTTTGTGGGTCAAAGGCATATATTCAAACTACTAACATGTGATTTTGCAGCTAGGTGTGTTGAAGATTTATCTCTCAAACCACTTGTTTGCAATTTTTAATTTAGGAACATTTCCTTTGGTGCTCTAAAATGAACTCTGTTTGCAAGTGTTTGATTGTGTTTGAACAAATGGTAGGTGATTATGCTCTCACCTTGTGAAAGCTTGGTGATCAGAAAACCAGACCCATTCTATCTGTTATACACCCTTAAGACTTAGTAATCGAAGTATCCTCTCCTCTTGCGCTTTCGGGAAATCCTGGGTGTAAAAGAAACAGTTACTCACTCTAGAACTTGGGCCTGTTCTGGTGGGAAAAAGTACTCACCCCAGGATGACTCAAACTAGTAGCACCCTCAACCCGAGAGACTTCCAGCCGGTATATCAAAGTGGATTCTTGGGGAAAGCCCAAGAATCACACGTATGGTTCCGATGAGATGGATTTGAAAGGGGACTCTCATCGCATGGATCATGCCCTACGAATGGAATGTCCTTACTAAACACCTATTGTTTTAGAGGCCAACCATTTTTCAGTCATTGCTTGGTATAGTGCAGGGTACAATATCATGCCTGAAGACACTCACTATTGATCCCCTTGAGTAGAGATAGCAATTCTTGGGAAGTGATGACCCAAAAATCTGATTTTGGTGTGCCCATATAAGTGTGTGCAAAGAAGGGAGCCTGTGCCACCAAACTTCTAAGCTATCCGCTCTTGAGAAGGAAAGGTGTTTAGCACCAATCCAGGGTATATCAGTGGGCTATATCAAGTATACAAACCCTTGGCCTATTGACCTATTAGGATCGTGCTTGTCTCATGTGTGTTTGCATACACCAAAACATCATGCTTTCCAAGTGTTTTCTGGTTACTTAAACGAAACAAACAACACTCAAACATCTCAAAACAAATAGTCAAACTTTAAACAATTCGGGTTTTTTACCATAAACATCAGAAATTTGACTTTTTGCATTTGCTACCTGTAACCATGCAATCGCCTGACAGAAAACCAAACACTATCCCAGACTAGAATCTGAGTTCAAACATTTTAGCCTACTGTCAAATATCCTTTTCAAAAGTCTATGTCAGAAACCAGAATTGAAATTGCTCAAAATGTCCATTGGATTAGGCTAACTCACCACACTTTGCAAAACCATTGTTTCAAAACTAGGTTATCTTGGGAATTTGTCATTATTCCTCTTTTCGGTCATTGTCCTTTTTATGAGAACCTCCAACTCAATAGTCTAGTTAGGAAATCTCACTCGTCATTTCGACCTTTTCATTTAGTCCCCTTAGCAAGTCCTTTGATAACCAAAATTGAGACAAGTTATGCTTAGAGTGGTTAGACAAACTTTTCTCCAAATATTGTCCATCTTAGTCCTCATTTTGCACCTAGACTTTGCATCATAGTCCTCATTTGGCATCTAGACTTGGTATTGGTCATTTTCCTTAGTCAACATTTTCATATTAGTCTTCATTGTCACCTTGGCATTTGGCATCCTTTCTTGACAATTTTATCACCTTGCATTAGTCATTTCCCTTAGACAAACGTCATTATCACTCTGTATTTAACAACATCATGGCATCCACCACCTTTTCTTCCCTTCAAAAAAATATTGATAGGCTTGCTAGTAAAGTTGAATACCAGTTACTTTGTAGAGGTCAATACCAACAAGCCTTCAAATTTAAGAGACAATTCCTCCAAACCGAAAATCAATGTCCTTCGTACCAACAATCCATGAGTCCTAGTCCTCCTTCCATCTACCCTCACTACCAAAAGTAACTTAACACCATCCATGACATTAGTCCTCAACAAACATCCATTAATCATCCTTATCCTAACTTTGACAAGGGAAACCAACTGTCCACTAGTCCATTTCAAGTCTCCACGTCATATGCTAGTCCTTCACCTATCAATCATGTCCAAGTCTACATGCCTTATCAACCATCTACCAACTCATGTCACGTCCCCACATCATACCATATCAATCCGGTCCAAGTCTCCACGTCCCATTTTAGTCAACCTTACACCAATCTAGTCCAAATCCCCATGTCATATCCTATAATGTCACGAACTAATCCAATCCAAGTCCCCATGCCATATCCTATGATGCCACGAACTAATCCAGTCCAAGTCCAACCAATCTAGTCCAAGTCTCTATGTCATATCCTATGTCATCACATACTAGTCCAGTACAAGTCTCCATGTCCTATCCTAGTCCTTCACACACCAATCTAGTCCAAGTCCCCATGTCATATCCTCATCATTCACATACTAGTCCAGTCCAAATCTCGATGTCCTATCCTAGTCCTTCATCCATTAATCCTTTTCAAGTCACTCCCTCACAAGCCACATTTAGTGATGAAAATTATATCATTACTCAAAGCCACATCCCATTGTCTAAACTTGAGGATACATGTCAAAATGAAAGCCCAAAGCATGACATCATAACGTCACCTTCATGTCAAGATCAAGGTAGTCCATCGCATGACCCTATCTTAAAGTCCATTCAAGAAGTCCTTCAAGACAATCATGATATCCAAAACACACCTATCCTTAACAACAATTCTATTTTTTATTATATCATCCATGAGAACCCCATCTTTGACTTAGACCCTACCATTGACCAAGAAGTCCAAATCCATGACAATCCCATCTTTGACCAAGACCCTTTCATTGACCAAGAAATCCAAAACGATCCACTCCTTGACCTTTATGCCATTTATGATCAAACACTTGATGACCCTATTCAAGCCTCGACTATTGACACTTTCCAAAATGAGACACTTGCCTCCATGACACACATAGATGATATTCCTCAAGAACAAGAGTCTTCCATTATGGACATATTTGCAAATGATCGAGCTATAGCTAAATTTACTGGACTCTATGACACTAACCATAATGATGGCTTCGACATCGACTTGGAAGCACCAATAGAATCATCTGAACCTAACATGTCACAAGATCAGACCAAAGATATCAATCAGAAATATGTCCAACATGACAATGAAGGTAAGACACTTTATCAACTAGGGTCATCTATCTTTGTCAGAGTAGGCCTCCTCGCAGATGAAAGTATTCCAGGTAATAGTGTTCACATACATCATGATGGGTTAGCATCTTGCTTTCAAAACAATAAATACCCCATTGCAAATAGAATATGTCAAAACATGCAATATCAAGGCAAAGGACTAGGAATACATGAGCAAGGCATTCAAGAACCAATACAACTTCAGGAAAATTACAGACATCAAGGTCTTCGCTATTCTTTAGTTAGCAAATCAAACTATGTCAGTGGAACCTCCTCGATACTGGGGGAAACCTTGTCAGATACAAACGTCAAAGTAGAGTCCATGACAAATCCTTGTCATAAGATTGTTGCCAACACCCCATCCACCCACACCATAAATTGTCATTCTCAACATCTTAAACCTTCCCTTTGGAACCAACAAAAAAAAAGCCTTACAAATTCAAAAATCAAATGTCAAAGGCCATTGAATCAAACAAAAAGACGAGTGGACAAATGAAATTAAAATGGATCCCAAAGACAAGTGGATCAAGTAAAGACAATATTCCAAATACAAAAGTCAATCAATATGTGGAGCCACAAGACAAGAGGACTCCCACATATCATAAATGTCCACCTTCTTCAAAATGGAAATCAAACAAGTCATCTAAAAGTGTTGGTTCCACCTGCCATCCCTCCAAAATCCGTCATCCAACATCTCAAGTTTGGAAAATAAAAAGTGATTCATCCAAACATCCAAACAATCCTTTCATGTCTACCATCAAAAGTCATAATCCTACATCTTGTCTAAAGTCCAAACATCCCACATCACAAATCCGTCACATCATGGCAGCAACTCTTTACCACAAGGAATCTCATGGCATTCTATCACGATGTGTGTATTTTGATAAAGACAACTCTAGTATCAAAAAGGACCACGATGACATCAATCAGTTGCATGCAAGTGCTACGATCTTGACAAGGCAGCTACTTCATAAAGGAAATTATTGGCATATCATGGCACCAGTCTCTACATCGGCACCATCAACAACTTCAAAACAATCAATGGTCATCTAATGCATCAAGGCTATCCAAAAATATCAAAAATACAAAAAATTGAAAAATTAAAAAATTGTCACCCTAATGAAAACCTGGCAAATAGGCATCTTGGTGACACCAAAAAAATAAAAAAAAGTCAAGAAAATAGTAAAGAGAAAAATTTCATCCAACGGTGAAAACCTAGAAAATAGGCACCTTGGATAAGTACCATGATGAAAACCTAGCAAACAGGCGTCATGTGTAAAATAAATCATCTATGTGGACTTTTACACTTGGGGGCAAGTCGTCTCATTTCCCATACCTTCTGCATGACATTTATGTCCATCCATCTCAACCCTATCATTTCCATTCACTTTTCCACCTACCTTGGTTTTGACATAAAAACAAGCACACATAAATCATACTTTGGGAAAACTCTTGACATGTCTATCCTTTAGTCGTACACTATTTGTGAAACATCGTGTCATTTTTGATGTAAAGCTCATTATCCTTATGCGACATAGTCCTTGAAAATCATATGACAATTCTCTTAGTCTCACATCTCATGTCCTTTACCAAGGCCACCTCTCATCCTTTCGTGTATGTCACCTATCTTGGATTTCCCTTGTCAAACGGTCTAAGGATACTCCATCATCCCTTTTAGTCATAACCAAGTCATTCCAAATGCAATGAGTCTAATCTATACAAGCACATTATTCAAAAAATTACTTGAATTTGTTCCTAGCTCGGTTGCAGACCTTGATACTTTCGTCAAATTATTGTCATCCTCGCGTTGTTTTGGGATGCATCCTTCCCACATCAAACAACGTTGTCATCACCTATCAATTGGTATTCAGCTTGACTAGGGGCACACTCATGTTTTTCCTTGGATTCTCATGTGTAGGCATCAGTCACATGCATTTTTCGTTATCCTCTTAAATCATTCAAAAAGACAAAAACATCATAAAATATCCTAAAAAAGACAAAAACATTATAAAATGTCCTGAAAAAAGACAGAAACATCATAAAATGTCCTGAAGAAAGCCCTAAAAATTGAAAAACGTCCTGAAGAAAGACCTAATCAAATACTCGACAAAAGACAAAAAAATCAAATACTCGACAAAAGACAAAAAAAATCATAAAACGACAAAAGTCCCAAAACAAAATCATAAAACAACAAAAGTCCAAAAAAAAAATCATAAAACGACAAAAATCCAAAAGAAATCAAAAACATGTCAAAAACACAAAAAAATCCAAATCAATTTCACAATCCCAAAAACAAAGTCAAAGTCCATGAAATCAGTCAGTCAATGTCATTGTCAAACTACGTTGTCTCTGCGCCTTTGCTACGTAGGCAAGACTCATCTTTGAGTCCCCGAGACATTAGGTCAGTCCTTTTAGGTTTGTCCAAATTAAATCATGGCATTTGTCACAATCGTCGCATCAGTCAAATAAGTCAAACATAGTCAAACTCAGACACAAGCCAATCATTCAAACATCGACATTCCAATCGTGACCTAATAGACAACACAGTCCAATCAATATTACAGTCAACATCAGTCAACTTGCCAAACCATTAGTCAAAATGTCAACCTCGTCACTTTTTGGCCCTCTTCAAGATGTGTCCTTCTTGGATTTGGACCTCGTCAAAGTGTCATTTTCCTTTTCAGGATATGTCCTTCTTGACCTTAGGCACCGTCAAACCGTCAAACTATCAAAACTGTCAAACTATCAAACAATTAATCTTCGGCAAACAAACATTGGCAATACAATTAAAATGGCTGTTAATTTTTGGCTATTTTGTCTTATCTTTTTATTGACTTGTCTTTTGGTCATGTTACTAGCTACCTTGAGGATGTCCCATGAAGGATTTATAGGTGCGATGGCGTCTCATGACCTATTTTATTTTCTTTGACTATTGTCTGTGGATTGTCTTGACAAAAAGACTGGGGCAACATGACCCTTAGTATGAGTTAGGACATTCCTTGTCTAAGACTTTCTGTTTTTCAAGTGGATGACCTTGCACACCTTGGTCTATGTCATACCATGGTGTTTGTTGTCCATTTGTGTCATTTTTACCACCCAATAATGATTCGAGCAATGTCTATTAGTTCTTTGGAAATTTTTGAAGGACTATTTTATCTAGTCTGCATCTTCATCATTCATATCTTTTGCAATAACATTTCTTTGTCTCTTCATATTCTAGTCTTCTTATCAATTTCGAGATCACACCCGTGTTCTTAGAACTCGTCTTTCCTCTTGAGGGGGCATACCGTTACCTCCCTCGTCATTCTTCCTCATCTTATTTTGCACTGGGGCATATTTTGACTTATTTTCTTTGTCACAATGCGACATGCTACAACAACTTCTCAAGGTGTGCTTGCCAATATTTATTTCCTTCTTCCCATCCATTCTTGGTTGTTCCAAGCATGTGGCTCTAAGCTTCAAACTTCATAAGGAGATCTTCTCCATCATCTAGAGTTTTAGGTACCAGATTTAACTTCATTTCCTTCTCTATACTCATCAGGGCATTGTAAATAAGTGTGAATTTTCACTTATCAGATCCTTGAGTTGTTCAAACTACACAATAATTTTCTCTTTTTATATTTTCAGTTGGAAGAACTACTCGTGTATATTTTCAATTACTGTCCTTGTGCTCCCATCAAATTCTTGTGCCAAATCATAGGCACTGGATGCCTTATCAATTTTGGAGTCAATGGAGTTGTGAACATGAAATATAACCAAATTAATTAGGCTAAGAATCAACTAAGAAACTAAGAAATTAACCTAATTAGAAGATATTCCCAATGAAATTCTTGCAAATTATAACTAGGAAGCCATTAAACATAAAATAACATTCAATTGATATAGAAAACCTAACTTAACACAAGCAAACTGCATCCCATTGGGGGATTAGTGTTGAATTGATGTGAAATACTTAGCCTTTTCCTAATCCCATTGTTAAAGCAAAGATTTGATGAACTCTAATAGTGAAATTGATGGAAATGGACAAATTCTCTCAAAAGTGAATGTGAAATCGACTATAGTATGATTACTCAAATGTTTTGTGGATGATTTACTCATAGGAATGAGGGCTATTTATAGGATTTTTTAGATGAATCAATGGCTAATATTGATTTGGCTAATCAATGGATAGAAATGAATGTGAGAAAATGGTATGGATCATTGAGTTTAATCAAGGGCTCTAATTGAATTAGAATGTGTAAGTCCCTTAATTTTGAGAAGAATGTTGGAAGATATTTCCATTTGGTGGGAAATATTTGAATTTGAATGAGAGGAATATTCCTTGAGAATATTCTTCGAGGAGTGGGTAATTAGTCAATTAAATAATTAAGAAACTATTTAATTGTGCAAGGTGAAGGAATTTAAGACTTTAATTAAACAATTAGATAAGTTAATTAAAAAGAAGGATTTATGACATTTAATTGAACAATTAAGATTTATTTAATAAAATGAGAGGAATTAAGGGATTTAATTAAATAATTTGCATTATTTAATCAAATAAGATGAAAATTAGCATGAGAGGGGTGAATTAATCCAATAATATTGATTATATGATTAGAAGAAAATGATGAATTTAACTAAACAATTAGCATTATTCAATCAAATAGACAAGAATGATCAAATCAGGATGAAAATGGTGTTAGTAAATCGAATCAGATGTGTGATATTGATCAAGACAATTTTAAGTGTCTAAATTTTGCCCCTCTTTGAAGCAAGGTACCTTCTATATTGGTTCAAAGAACTAATGCTTCTCATACTAAATTTGTTACTTAGATGCTCAAATCAAAAAATTCATGAATTTTTTGGATGCCCCATTATGCCCCAGTAGGAGTGAATGCTAGTTTGATGCCCCCTCAAGAGATCAAGTGAAAATTTTGATTTTTAGTTCAAGCTTGTGATAAAGATACAAAATTGGTTCAAGTGTGAAGAGGACAAAAAACAAGCTCCAAGACATTGATAAAATGATCATGATAGGATGTTGGGTGAGAAAATGGAGATTTAGGGCCAAAACCCTAGGTCTAACAATGCATCCAAGGTGAAAATCCAAATTTTCCATGCATATATATGAGGTTGGGGTCACTTTCAAGATCATTTGCACACTTAGAGTTGAAAATTTTTAGAGCTTTGTGAGTGATTTTGTGAGATACCTAGAAGAGTATCTGACAGAATGGTGCACAATGTGCTTCCCTTGCATCAGATGGATCAAGTTTGCAAGTTCCAGTGGCCAGCAAACATAGGACCCCGATATGTACCCTACAAAACTTTCCTTGAATGTCATTCAAGATAGCTAAATGTAAGCTAGATTAGGTCAAACAAAAGCGCTAATATTTCAGCAGTGCTCCTGAACCTCAATGCAACACTTTTCTTGCATTCAGCGGTGCTCTTGTAATGGAGCATTGCTCTAGAGAATAAGCATTGGATTTTAAAATACTTTGGCACTTTTGAGACAAACCTGTGTACTTGCAACAAACATGGCAGTGCTTCTGTAAAAATTGCAGAGTCGCGCTTCTACTTTGCAGTGTTGACATAGCAACACTCCTAAGTTATATCTATGCACATACAATATAGAGACAATTTTGTAGAACTACAATTCTTTTGTTGATAGGACAAAGTGATGCCTTTGCAGGAAGGCTCACTTTTGCATTTTAGGGTTCCTGACATAGAATTTTTTGGGATGTTTAGCAAAATTAACATTGTGCAAGAGGTATTTTAGCCCTTGCAATCAGGTAAGCAAAGACCAAGGTTTCTTGAGTGGATTTCTAGACTTGAGGGCAAAGATGATGAGTTTCTAGCTGCAGTCATATTATACCATATTTTTTATATGCCTAAGATTAGGATACATATTTCTATGATGATTGTACTTTTTGAGAGATGGCATCCAGAGACCTTATTTCACCTTCCTACCAATGAGGCCATAGTCACTTTCAAGGATGTTTGGCACATGTTATGGGTTCCAATCCATAGAGAGAGGATCATATATGATGTTGACCTTGGCACGGTAGCCTTAATCCATCTACTACAGGATGAGAAGATTGAGGTGGATATCAGATAGATTGACCTTAGAAGATATCATAGGAGGATGACCGACCTAAATTTGGTGATCACAGGGTTGATCATGGGTTTCCTCATCCCTGACAGGAGGAGAGAGGGTTCAAAATTGGCTAGAGTGAATTTATTTTGAGGATCGTTGAGTATGTGACTCATTATGCATGGGCACCTTGTATTTTGGCTACACTTTACCGAAGTATGCATCAAGTGGTATATGTGAGGGGTGTTAACTTATTAGTTGGTGTTACATTTCTTCACATCTCGGCTTGGGAGCACATTGTTGTGTTCAGACCTATTATCACCTTGAGATGCATAGACAAGGAGGATCTAGCATCCTACAGATATGTAGGGATGATGACACTACACCACACAGGGGCCACAAATATAGCCTATTGGAGGTGTGTCCTTGATGATATGATAGTCTTTAGGTGGAGACCCTAGCTATAGTCTGAGTAGTGGGAGGATGATCAAGATCATTTCTTTTATGCTCACCAAACTAGATGGCCCATGGGAAGACAACTACATATTATAGAGAGGTATCTTCCAAATCAATTGGCCTGCCATTTTAGGGAGCAATAGGATGCCCCTAGAGATGATTATAGAGTTGTGCAGCTAGGACTTTCAAAGAGATGCACACATGGGGAAATCATATGGGTCACCAAGTTTCCATCTATAATTTCACATAGCTAGCTCCACTACCTTGGGTATATGCAGGTGGTGTCGATGATTTGGGTATGACCCCAGCCTATGATACTTGGTTTGTGAGGAATAGACCATTCAGATTGATAGACCTAGTAGGGCTCAACAGAGCAAGCCAAGGTAGAGGCTAAGGGAGGGGTAGAGGACAGGTTCCTCAAGATGGGTAGGTTTCAAGACACATATTGCACCAACCAATAGGGCCTCCACCACCACCACCACCACCAACACTAGTACAACCGCACTAGGTAAAATTGTAGTAGCAATAGGGATAGGAAGTTCATGATCTTCAGGCCATATTACAGCAGTGCACAATAGAGAGATACTGCTATACAGGAGCAGTACATTGCCTCGGTTGAGTGAGACCGCTACAAATAGAAGAGGGACTAGGAATGCCAGTAGGTAGATATATATTTGGTTGAAGAGATGGCATGCAGGTAGCAGTTAGAGGCTACTGCATAGATTTAGGTGTAGGTGCAAGCATAGGAACATGCATAGGTTCCAACATCCTTGTATGGGCAGGCCATGTTTGAGGCCTCCTACTATAGGACATTATACCACCATGAGGTTCCTTGACGCTGGTGACAACCAAATTTTTAACATAGGAGTGCTCTTGGATTGAGCGGATCAATAGGTGGGCCTTCGGTAGGCCAATTAGATAAAGATCCACCACTCTGAGAGGAGGACCATGGGAGCATAGAATAGCTCCCAAATATACACTTTTTTATGTATCCTAATTATTTATGTATATTCATTCATTGGCTCATTTTTTATAGTCTCATGTATATTTTGATGATATATCACACATACTGATATGTATCATAAAAGTCATTTTTTTGATATATATATATATATGAGATGATCGAATGTGACATTATACTTATGATGTTTTATTTCATGTTCTTATGCTCATATTCATGTATGGATGCATTTATGGATATGATATATGGATGCAGATGTTTATGATATGCTTATATGATATGTTATGATGATTCTCTTTATTATGCTTATGATATGTATGATTATGCTTATGATGATTATGTGAATGTTGTATGTGTATATGATGTGATGGGATATGAATGCAAATCGATGATTTCTTTTTATCTTTCTTTTCTCATGATATGTGATGAGTATGCAGGATGTATGCTATGAGATGTATATGCTAATGGTTTTTGGGTGTAGGATGGATGTATTTATGTTATTTTGTATGACTATCATGATACCAGTCTAGAAATGTTAGTGTGGATAGAAGTTAGAAGAATGATATGGATATTAATTAGCCTTTCTTACTATGATTGATTTAGAATCCCAATAGATCTATGATTATTTGAGACCCTATTAGATGTTTGATGATATAGGATATATGATATAGCTTTGCTTCTTGGTTTAGGATAAATTCATCATTGAATTCCTTATTTTTGATATAGAAAATAGACACAATGCACCAAGGTATTGAAAACTAGCATGGTATTGTATCTAATGTGATGGAATTTGACTTTACAAATAGATAGGAGTATCCTTGTTCATAGATGACATACATAAACCTTGTTTGGTCATGTGAAAGAATAAACCATAAAAGTAGGGATACTAACACATAAAAGGTATGAAGAACCTGATATGTCCTATCCATTGTTTTACTTGAGACTATCCTCACACATGCAAGGCAAGTATTCACCAAGGTCATATTGCAAGAACATCCAACAAGCATGGAAAATGAAAGAAATGATCAATGCCTCATTCCTTACTCTCTAAATCATTTTAATAGACATCATTGAGAGATCATCAGAACAGACCAATAAGATAAATCATAAGGAAAGATCAAAATGAACAAACAATCAATTTTATTCATATATCTTGCGAAAAGTGATGCAAGAGCATCTACAAAAACCAATCAACTATCAGGGGTAATTTTGACCCTATTCACAAATCATGAGAAGATCCTCAGAATCAATCACTAAATTCACATAAACTTTCAACCAAAATCCACATCTTTGTATCTTGAATCCACATAGCCACCAGAAACCAAGTCACCAAATCTTGTTTCCAAACCTGAAAACACCTTAACTCACCTTAAACATCTTCATATAGACTAAATACAAGTAAAAACTTTGTTATAAAACTCTGAAATAACCAATTCATTCAACATGCACCAATTTACCCTTCATTGCAACTTACTTTCACAAGGAAAAAAGATAACAATCCAACCATTCTTGCTTCTAATATCTAACCAGACTTTCAAGACACTTCAACCATCATCATTTCAACTGAAACAAACCAAATATACAGCCTTATAACTTAGTTTTATCAGATTCTCAAATTCTTGCACTATGCTTTGATGAGAGCAGCAAATAAGGTTATTTTGACATAATTTTTAGAATACAACTCAAAACCACAATATAAAAAAATTATTTGGATACCCATTAATCCTTTATATAACATATCTTAAATTTAGGTGGGGTTACTTTGTAACATATCCCTCAAAAAATTGCTGCTATGTTGTCCCAGAGGCTTAATTCTACAACCTGTCTTCAATAAAATGGCCATAAAACACTCAAAACGCAATGAAATTCGATGAGACAAAACTAAAATTGAAGTAGACTCATAGTTTCATCAATTAGAATGACTGACTATGAAAATAAGTCCATAAAAATCCGTACAACCTACAAACACATTTTTCCAATCTTGAATTCTGAAAATGCAAAGTTTAAACATGCAATGGGGTTTCTAAATGATTTTTTTTTTTTTCAACCTTCCCCCTCTGCTTGAAAAAAATGTACAATTCCTATTTAAAGGCTTTCCATCTTCCCCAATTGAAAGAAACTTTGTATTTTCCCACTTGACTTTTCATATTCTTTGCCTTTTTGCATTTTTTTACATTTTCCCCAATTTGACAACTTTGCAAATTTTGCAAGTTTTACATTTTCCATCATTTTGACCACCTAGGGACCTATAAAAGACTCAAATACATTGGAATTTACCTTTACATGACTCTTTTACACACTTTCACATTTGAAAACTCAAATTTTACATTTTTTTCTTTTGAAGGTATTCATTGAACAAGGTGCTCCTGCACCATACAACCAACCAACAAAAACTTTCCAACTCCCTTGGAAACACATTGTATCCACTTTGGTTGCTTCTTCTTCATCTCTCTTTGAATCTTTTTCTTTTCCTTCAACTTTATCTTCATCTCTGCCTATCAGGTTCATCTTCTCTTTCAAAAGGATACAGAACTTCCCTTTCACCACTCCTCAACTTTTCCTAAACCAAGTACAGGACTGTCCTTGAAAACTTTCCTCTTTCTTTCACAATTCATCTTTGACCTTCTCTAACCAATCACCTTTTCATCTTCTCAACTACTCTCATCGATGGAGTACTCTCAGGCTGCAACCTCAAGTGCTTCACAATTAGGTATCCATCTGATTTTTACTGCACCACAACACAACTTAGCAAACTTCCTTGCCTCTCCTAGGTGTCTCCGCTTTTCTCTCCCTAGTCTTTTGGAAACCATCAACTAGGTTCTTTCTTAACCTTCACACAACCACAAACTTTCTCTACAGCTTAGATGGATCAAGCACCTGCAACCAACCAACAAAACTCAACAACCAACTTCAGCATCAGTAAACCATCAATTCAACCAATCAATAGAACCTTGCTAGCTTTGATACCAATTTGATGTAAGAGAATCTACCAAAACCAATCAACTATTAGGGGTACTTTTGACCCTATTCACAAATCATAAGAAGATCCTTAGAATCAATCACTAAATTCACATAAACTTTCAACCAAAATCCACATCTTTGTATCTTGAATCCACATAGCCACAAGGCACAAAGTCACCAAATCTTGTTTCCAAACCTAAACAGACCTTAACTCACCTTAAACATCTTCATATAGACTGAATACAAGCAAAAACTTTGTTAGAAAACTCTGAAATAACCAATTCATTCAGCATGCACCAATTTACCCTTCATTGCAACTTACTTTCACAAGGCAAAAAAAAACAAGCCAACCATTCTTGCTTCTAATCTTTAACCAGACTTCCAAGACACTTCAACCATCATCATTTCAACTGAAATAAACCAAATATACAGCCTTATAACTCAGTTTTATCAGATTCTCAAATTCTTGCACTATGCTTTGATGAGAGCAACAAATAAGGTAATTTTGACTTAATTTTCATAATACAACTCAAAACCACGATCTAAAAATTGATTTGGATAGCCATTAATCCCTTATATAACATATCTTAATTTAAGGTGGGGTTACTTTGGAACATATCCCTCAAAAACTTGCTGCTACGTTGTCCCAGATGCTTAATTCTACAACCTATCCTCAATAAAATGGCCATAAAACACTCAAAACGCAATGAAATTCGATGAGACAAAAATAAAAATGAATTATACTCATAGTTTCATCGATTCCAATGACTGAACAATGAAAATAAGTCCATAAAAATCTGTACATCAACCTGCAAACACATTTTACTAGTCTGGAATTCTAAAAATGCAAAGTTTAAACATGCAATGGGGTTTCTAAATGATTTTCTTTTTATTCAATCTTCCCCCTCTGCTTGAAAACGATGTACAATGCCTATTTAAAGTCTTTTAATCTTCCCCAATTGAAAGAAACTTTGTATTTTCCCACTTGACTCTTCATATTCTTTCCTTTTTGCATTTTTTTACATTTTCCCCAATTTGACAACTTTGCAAATTTTGCAAGTTTTACATTTTCCATCATTTTGACCACCTAGGGACCTATAAAAGACTCAAATACATTTGAATTGACCTTTACATGACTCTTTTACACACTTTTACATTTGAATACTCAAATTTTACAATTTTTTCTTTTGAAGGTATTCAATGAATAAGGTGCTCCTGCACCAATTAGGGTGATTTCCAATGATGATTTCCATTGTACAAAAGATGTATTTGTAGGACATGTTATCAAATGTTTAACTAATTCTAACTATTTGATAGGTCATTCATATGAATTTTAACCAAAATTTTTACCCAACTTAAGACTTTACAATTTAAATTTTGTGCTTCATTGATTGCTATACTTGTTTCCATATGTGTTACCAAAGGTTGAAGATGGCAATTGATTTATTAAGGATGAAAGTTTATTGCGGGTGAAAGTGAAATGGGATGGATGATTTTTATTTCCAAATATTCCAATGTTTTTTACATTCTGAAATGTTTTTAGGCTATTTTTTGAAATTTTGAGATTATGTGAATGTTTAGGTTTTCAAGTTATTTGAGGTTGTTTTGGATTTATGAAAGGTATTTTAATGTTTTTATTTTTAGGTTTTCAAATGTTTTTTTTTCCAAGGTTAGACCAAGAACAATACCTAATGGGGGCTGACCTAATTCCTCGAGAGCTCATCAATGATGACCTTACCTACATATGCACAAAGAAAATGTAGTTCGACTGACCCTTGACCATTTACTAATGATATATGAACATTGATGGACTGTCAATTTATTATGACAGACTACTTAAGGACTAAGCTAAGCCTTGGGGGCTCATCAAGGGATTTCCTTGCCTACATAAGTGCAAAGACAACATAGTTCAACAAGTTTTTTTGACCTTTTTGATGTTTTGGACCTATTTATGGGTTTTGATGTGATTTGGATATTTTTGAATTTTTAACCTATTTCAAATATTTTGCGATTTTTGGATTTTGAGCTTTACAAAAAAATTTATGTTTTTGGATTTTGATCTTTACATATTTTTTGATCTTTTTGGATTTTGAACTTTACAAATGTTTTGATTTTTTTGGTATTTTAAGAATGTTTTGATATTTTTGGATTTTTTTGATGATTTTGAAAATGTTTTTAGGATTTTTAAGAATAACCTTAAGGGAATATACAAGAACCTAATCCGATGCAAGTATAGGAATCTACCCCAAGTGTGATGTAATAGACTACCTCAATATAGGTAGTACAAACTGACCTTAAGAGTATGCCAAGTAGTACTAAAGGGGAATAGATACTTGCTCAATACCAAGTTATGGTACAGATTTGGATGGATGAAAGGAATAAATATATAAAATACGATGGAAGATGAACGTGATGGATGGAGGATGCAAGATAAGTGAAAGAGCCAATGGTAGATGAGAGATGTTGCTTATTTACACAATACATCTATTTTCTAGGTTTTTACCAAGGTACTTTCCCAAAGTGCCACCGAAGTGGTTTTCACTAGAGGATGATTTTCCTCTTTACTATTTTGATCCTTTTTCTATTTTTTATGGATTTTTGGATTTTATACCCCTCATGGGCTAGGCATAATTTTTTTGAGATGTGTGTTGTTAATGGGCTCCTGAAAGGGTTCTCCTTCAATGGTAGCTAGTTGATAAGTTCTTGAGCCATAGCTTGTTGTGAGAATGAAAGGCCCTAACCAATTCAGCTCAAATTTACCCTTGTTGTCTTGATATAACATGTTATTTTGATTCTCTTTCAGGACAAGGTCTCCCACCTAGAAACATCAGTCTTTGATCTTTTTGTTATAACTCCCTCTAAGTCTATTTTGATAGGCTTGTAGGTGATTCAATGCTTCAAGGTGATGTTCATCCAACAACTCTAGCTCATCATCCTAAATGCTCTATATTCTTCATCAGTGATGAGATGTTGCAATGACACTCTCAGGGACTAGAGCTCGACCTCAATAGGTAGGATAGCTTCAGTTCCATAGACCAAGAAATAGGATTTTTCACCTATGGGTGTGTAGATGTTGGTTTAGTAAGCCCAAAAGCTTGGGTTTAGTTGTAGGTGCCAATCATGGCCAGCTTCATTGAATATCTTCTTTAAGATTTTGATGATAGTTTTGTTAGAAGCCTCGGCTTGACCATTTCCTCAGGGGCAGTTTGGGGTAGAGAAAAAATGTTAGATATTAAAATTGTTACATATCTCTTAGAAATATTAGTTCTTAAAACATGTTTCATTATCTGTGATAAGGGCTTGAGGAACACCATAATGGAAAATGATATAATTCAGCATAAACATGCATATCTGGTTCCCTATGATGTAGGTCATTGGTATTGCTTCAATCCACTTCGTAAACTACTTAGTGGTTGTGATGATAAAATTATTTCCATTGGAAGAGGTGGGAGTTATTTTTCCTATGAGGTCAAATCCCCATTGTGAAAAAGGACAAGGTGTAATGATAGGCATGAGTTCCTGAGCAGGTGCACAGATGAGGTCCCCATCATGCTGGCACTATAGAAATTCATTGACAAACTAATTGGCTTCTTGTTCCATGGTGGGCCAATAATATCCTATCCTCAACAACTTATTGGCCAAGGTTGCACCACTTGAATGTGCCCCAAAAATTCCTTTGTGTACTTCTTTTAAAGTAGTCAATGCTTCCTCTTGGTTAATACATCACAATAACATTCCTTCAAGACTTCATCAGTAAAGGGTATCGCCTAAAATGACAAATCAAGATGCTCTTCTGATAAAATTATTTCTAAGGTTAGAGGTAAGGTCCAATGGGATGATACCTCTATGGAGTTAACTAAATAGTTCATGACACCACAGGGAAATGGGACCAACAATTTCACACATAAATTCATATTCAAGTACCTCAAAAATTTGTACTTGAAGTTTCTCAACAAGAAACTCGGATTTCAAACTATTGTGAGGAATTTCTAGAAGGTTCCAATGGTATCCATGGCATCTACTACTTGGTTGTTGATTCTAAGTATTTTCCCAAATGTTATATCAATGAAATAGTCCTTGATACTTGCAGCCATATTCTTATAGGGAATTAGCTTGTCATCCTTAGTCTGATAGTCATTGTTGACTTGGTTCACGATTAGCTGAGAATCTCCATAGAATTTTATCTCTTGGATATACCATTGTACTATAATTCTTAACCCTATGATGAGGGCCTCATACTCAGTAATATTATTGGTGCATGAAAAAGCAAACCTATATGATTTGGGGATGCAATCACCTTGTGGAGTGATGAAAATAATTCCTTCTTTAGACCCATGTTGTGTGTATGAACCATCAAAATACAACTTACATTGGATTTTTGTTCTAAGGACAAACACTGATTCATCAGGAAATTCTGACACCAAAGGATTATCTACATATATGGGTGATTCTATTAGTTTATCAGCAATGACTTATCCCTTGATGGATTTTCAATCCACATATTCTATGTCAAACTCTATAAGGATCATTACCCATTTTGTTGTATGACCTATGAGACTGGATTTTGATAATAAGTACGTGAGTGGATCTACCTTGGAAATGAGTTTAAAACTTGATGGGAAAGTAAGTAGTTCCTAATATTTTGGCAAGCAAACACCACTACCAAACAAGCTTTTTCAATGGGCATACAGTTTAATTTGTATCCTACCAAATTCTTTCTTATTTAGTATATAGCTCTTTCTTTTCTCGTTTTATCATGTTGAGCTAAGAGATCCCCTAAGGATACTGAGGTCACTAAAACGTAAAGTATCAAAGGCTTGCCTACTATTGGAGGCATCAAAATAGGTGGTGTTGCTATATATTCCTTCAGTTATTGAAATTCTTGCTCACAATTTTGATCCCATTTATAGGCCATACCCTTGTGAAGGAGATGGGTAAATGGGTGACATTCATCTACTAGTTATGTGATGAATATTTTGATGGATTGAAGTTTCCCTTGGAGGCTTTGGAGTTGTTTGAGGGTCTACAGTGATTGCATCTCTATGATTTCCTTGACTTTATTTGGGTCTACTACGATTCCCCTTCATGACACAATGTATCCTAGAAGTTTTCATGTAGTGACACCAAAGATGCACTTCTTAGGTTTTAACCATACCTAATACTTTTTAATTTTGTCAAATATTGGTGTTAGCACATCCAAATTCTCCTTCCTTATTTTTAATTTAGCCAAGATATCATCGACATAGTACTCTAGAGTCTTATGGATCATGTCATGAAATATGAGGCTCATCACTCTTTGGTATGTTTCTCTAGTGTTCTTTAGACCAAACGACATTACATTCTAGCAATAAGTTCACCACAGACATGTAAATGTTGTCTTATGTTGATCATCCTTAGCTATCATTATTTGATTATATCTCAAGAATTCATCCATGAGAAAAAGAATTTCATGCCCAACTATCAATTCTACAATGATATCTATGTTTGGTAGGGGAAATCATCTTTGGGACATGCCTTATTCAAGTCTCTAAAGTTCGTACATATCCTGATGCCCCCAGCGGGTTTGGAAATTGGAACTAGGTTAGAATCCCACTTAGGATACTCAATCAGTCTGATGAACCCTACATATAAAAGCTTTTGTAACTCAACTTTGACCAACAATGCAATTTGTGGGTGCATTTTCCTAAATTTTTGCTTCATAGGCTCTGTGTGAGGATGAATACTAATGATGTGTCAATCCCTAGCATGTCTACATAAGACCATGTAAATTTTATCTTGTGCTCTCTTAGAAATTTTTCCAAGCTTGTTTGTTCTTCATCATCTAGGAAAGAAGCATAGAATGTGACCTACGGTGCTTCATTTGTTCCCACATTGACTGGATTAGATGTCTCTACTAGTACTATTGACTTTTCCTGCTCTATTACAATACTGGGTAGATTGAATCCCTCATCCTCAATCACCTTAGAGAGGTTTTCACCCTTAGATACATCCTTTATTTTGACTTTTTTGCAATCAGAAAGTGCCACTATGTAGTTTTCACTTGGAGATCGAGTTATGATTATATTTTCAATTTTGCGAATAAGGGATTCAATCATTTCACCATAATATTCTTAGTTGTACAGCTCAATGTCAAATCCTGCATTGTGATCTCCAAATAGTATGCAATCTCGGAGCCCCATAAATTTGGAGATAGCTTCATTGTTTTTGAAATAATCAAGAACTGGTGGTCCTCGTTGGTCCCAATTAATGAGTTGGGTATAAACAAGTCTTGTCTCAATTAAGTAATTTGGCTAGAAGACTCAAAGGATGTGGTGGTAATCATGAAAATGCAAGTATCCTCAAAAAGGTCTACAACATCAAGGGGGAAGCCATCAATGGTTTCGTTATGTGATGTGTTTAACCAAGAGGATGACTTGGCTTCCTTAATATAAGTACCCTTTTCAATAAGGGTCACTTTTCTTGTGGTAAATCCAAGACCAATATTTTTAGGACGTTTCCCAAGAGCAAGAGATTCTCACAAGCCATGATGGTTTAGACCAAGCTTTTAATTTTTGTTATATCCCATACCTTTCATCAACTGAATCCCTTTTTTGTTGTCATCCATGGGTAGTGGAGGTTCTTCCTTCTTATCTTGATATAGCCACTCTGATGTATTATCCTCGCAAATGACTATAAGGAAACTAAGGTAGTAGAACAAATTCCTACACTAATTTTGAGAGGAGAATAATGTAACTTTTAAAAATATCTAAAAGTTATAGAAACTTAAACAGAAATAGACATAAATATCATGCATACCAAAACACAATGATTTACATAGGGAAAACCATTTTTGGAGAAAAATCCCACACTCCAAAAGCCGCCCAATATATTATTCAGAAATAAAAAAGATTACAATATACTTGCAAAGAAAGCTTCTCACAAGAGTATTACCACTAAGAGATCCAAAGGAAACATGGTTTCTATCAGACTTGATGGAGTCCCTAAATTTTTTGACATTTTTAGGTCACTTTGTGCTCAGTAATGGCATGTCATATGTTTCCAATAGGTAGGGTTTAAGGTTTTACCTTTGCAACCTTGTTTTCAAGTGCTTCACTCTTAAACCTTGGGTGTTTTAATTTTTGGTTGACTTGTTATGTCCAATTGTCAGTCATTTAAGTGATCATTTGATCCATCGCAGTGCGTTACCTTATTGACCCTCTTGTCTAAACTATCTGGTCATCTTCAATCATAGAATTTTTTTATTCCTCCTAATGTCAAGCTTTAATCTTTCCTTCCTGAGTGAATTAAGTCTAAGTCATTCGTTCCCAAGGGTAAAAATGTCATCGGACTAATCACGACCCTCTTTTATGGCTAACTTTTTCATATGTGCAGGATCAACTATCATCGGATTGTGGAAACCAATTTGATTTGTTCCCCATTGGCGAACAGGTCCCAAGTGAAGGCTCTTTAACTGCTGCATGGTTTGTGAGATGTTGACGTGTGTTTAATCATGAGTGTGGACCCAATCATCACTTCTCATTCCAACACTCAAAGTTTTACAATCAACAGTGATTATTGAGAGGAAGAGTTGATCACTACCATTCCCTGCCATCTCATGAAGAGAAGATGCAAACGTGTTAAAAGTTGTGAGGACTGTGAGAAGTCACCACATATGTCCTATGGCTACAGGCTAGTGGAGCCAACAAGTACATGAAGAAGGATCCAGTCGGCATGTTTCTATTGGTTAGTTGTTTGTGCTGGAACAATGATGAAATTCAAATGTAATTGACTCAATCCAGGTTGTTTGAGATAGCCATCTCAACTAAAGATCAATCATGCACATTCAAAATTATGAGTACACCCGTTGTAATTATTTTTCTTTACGCGAGCAAGCAGTAATGGCGGAGGTGACTCATAAATCTACTCAATTTTTCTCAAAATATGTGTAGTTCTCACATAATTGAAATTTGAAGATGTTTCTAGAGAAATACAAAAAAAAAAAGGAAGCAATTTGCAGCATTCATCCCGACCAACATTAGGGTTTTTTTGATTGAAAGCCATAAGTACAATAAACACAGTTTTATTCTTTATTCTAGTTTTCTGAATTAGGGTTGACTTTCAATTTTCTTTCAATGAATGTGTTTTATTGCTCTGCTTTAATTGCTCGGAGCTAGGGTTAATTTTGTCTTTAAAAGGTTGTAGCCTTGTGAAACCTTTTGGAATTAGCATTCAAATTGAGCCCTAGGTTGAATTAGGAGGTTAGTAGTTGGAGTTTTTCTCATTGAATCCCTGGTCTGCCTAGAAGTCATTTCAATAGCCATGGCTCCCAAAATACAAATTTCTTCCCCTACTTCTTGGACTAGATCACTCTCCCGGGATGTAATTGACTTTTTACCATCCTCTACAAATAAGAAACCCAAAGGGAAAGTCTTGTTCTATGGCCCTACAGTCAGAGAGGGAGTGATGGATAAACAATGCTTCATTAAGGATGTCGAGTTGCCTTACACTGGATGGCAGCTCTTTTAGCACTATTTCAGGAACAAAAACCTTGGAGTTCCTCTCTATAACCCTTGGAGGTTAGATATGGGAAAACTAGTGGTTCCTAATGTGTATATGGATGTTGATCTACTAAAGGATATTGCCTCAAGGTATGATCCCGTCTCTAGGGTCATCAGGATATTTGATGGGAAAGATATGGTAAAAATAACTAGACAAGAAATTGAAGATGTTTTTTATTTGTGTGAGTGGAGTCAAGATTTGGTTCCTCTGAATATGGATGATATCAGGAAGGAACACGAGAACATCAAGGTATTCATCAGAAAAAAGTTGTTTCCCTTGCATACTGCTACCACTAGAACTGGAAAGCATAGAAAACAAATCAAAATTGGTGAGAAGGAGCTTGAGCCCTTCCCGATGAACTATTTTTCTAGCTACTTCAGGAAGACCGTATATTCTTTATGCCAAATCATTTTTTTTTCTCCACCTAATACATTGCAAAGGGAATATAGTTATATGGAAACGCGTCTACAACACCCAACTTACAATGTAGTTTATGATTATGCCACATATTTGGTTGAACATATCCATAAAGGTCTAGTTGAGCTGAAGGAAGGGAAACAATGGGTGAAATTCTAGTGGTACTCATTGTTAATGCATATGTTCTTGCATAAAGGGAAGAAGGTTTTGAGAAAGACATAACTTTGAAAAGAAAAGTCAAAGGTGTTGATTTGCTTGTTCAATGTTGGACCCAGATTCTAGACAAGGATGACTAGAAATATAATTATGTGATATTTCAGAATGCTTTTGCATCGAGAATAAGGATATCCTTGATCTATGAACCACCAGGAATCCCTAAGGAAATTCATGAATTCTTGAGACCTATGGAGATGAGGCCTGGCCTAAATTTGAGTCACAATTGGGGAGACTTGATTTTATATCCTAATAAAACAATCTTCAGAGTGTATGGCAACAGTTTGGATCCATATTTTTTGCCAAGATGTGCCATTAAGGATAGGGTTCCTTGAAATCATGAGGCAATTAGGAGTTTTCTAGGAAGCATATTTACCTGATACAGTGAAGAAAGGCTCATTCTTTCTAGAGTGGACAACGTTTGTTGATTATGTTCTAGTGAAAGGGGCATGGTAGGAATTAGTGCATATGTTGGCACCATACAAGTTAGAGATTGTACGCCTGAGGAATCATGACCCAAAGGGCTTTATTACTAAAATAAAAGTAGATAAAAGGCTTGGTACTTTTGTGCACAACTTTTATTACCTTGAAGATGTAATTAGGAATATTTCTAGTTCTCTAGAGCAAGATGAAAGGAAAGCTAAGTATCTTGCTTACAGGAAGATGGTGGAGGAAAAATGGAAAAGGGCTGCCAATTATAATCCTCTGCCAAATATACCTGATGAATTTAGTCAAGTCATGTATGTTATGGATAATTTTGAAAATGTAGTTGGTATATTGAGGGAGCAACGAGAGGTTACAGATAAAGGAAAAGCAAGAGTGGTAGAAAAAGATGCTACTATGGTGTTGGAGTAAAGGCCCACTTATCAACCACCCAAGAAAATAAGAATTTATTCTAGGAGGAAGAAAGTGGTAGATGGAGAACAAGATTTTCCAACCCCTATCACTTTTGTGGAATCAAAGGAAGCTTCTCCTAAAAGGTCATAACCTTCACCTCTAAGGCAGAATCCCTTACCTGTAATTGATCTTGATTCACCTCCGAGAAGTCTCACTCCATTGGAGTAGCCACCCCTTAAGAAACAAAGGACTGAGGCAAGAGGAGTGGTTGAATATTTTGATATAGATGAAGATGATATCTTTATCACTCCCAAGGATATGAAACAAGGAATTCCACCCCCTGTAGGGGCAATTGCCTCAAGTACAGCAAAAAGAAATCTCAGGCTAGGAAAACTTGATATCAGTGGTTTGAATAGTGTAGATGACTTAAGGATAGAGGCTTGTAAGGATTTTATGAAAGATGACTCCTTTGTTGAAACACCTGCATTTAGAGAGTTCTTGTGGAGGGCCAAAGCTATAGAATATGTAGAGAAGGTAGCCACTAAGAGGAGTTTACACCCAAAGTTTCCTGAGAGTGTTATTCAGGCTAATGTAAGGAGTGTTATGAGGGATGAATTCTAGAATATTTCCGCCTAGTATGGCAAAGAAATTGTGCAAAAATGTGGTGTGCATATACTACCAGAGTGGGATATTGCTGATGTTATAGTCTTGGACACTATAAGAAGGGTTGAAAGGCCCCTAGTGCAAACAGAGGAGGAATTGGATATGACATTTTGGGGGTCTATGTTTAGTGAATATTGGGATGCATTAGAAATTTTTTCATTATCCATGGGATCCAGGAAACTAGTACTTACTGAGCCATCAAAATTTAGTGGGTAGTTACTTGTGAAGAGAGTTGTTGATACCCCAGCCTTGGAGGCAGCTAACATGGTTGTTAATGTTGCTAGATTTACTAAACTGACTATGGAAAACCTCACCCTTTAAAGGGATGACTTCAAGAACAAGTACCATGAGCTACTCAATGAATATGATAATAGTCAACAGAAGGTAGTTGTACTAGAGACTGAGTTAGCATTTTATAAGCAGAGGGAAGAAATGCAGAGAGATCAAGGCCAAGCTGACTCAAGTCACCCACCTCCATCTTCTCCAATTACATCTTCACAACCCTCCCCTCAAGATCAAGCTTTGGAAATAGTGCCATATAATTTGGGACAAGAGCCACTCTCAGTGGAGGAATCAAGAATATCAAGTCCTAGTTCATCTAGCAAACCTACAAGGGAACAACTTCTTTCACAAGTTGAAACATATAAGAAGTTGTTTGTTGGAACGAGCCCAAGACACAATGCATGAAAACATCTCAAAGATTGTTCATACCATCTTGAAACATTTGAATAGGAAGATTCAAGCTAAACTGAATGGTGTTCATGAAAATTACTCCCTGATGATGCAAGCAATAGGGTTGTCTCAAAGAGATAAGGAGTTGGCTATCCAAATCCTGAATAAGTGGATCCCAAGGGATGAAAGATTGAAGTTTATAGAAATTGGAGCCAGCCAACATGAGGGTAGATACCCTAAGGTGATTCCAACATAAACATTTGTTTGTGACCTTAGTGAGAAAAAGTTTTAGGGCTATATTTCCCCACTAGAGTAGAAAATTAGAGAACTGAAGGCCCATTATGATCTAGCAGATTTATCATTGTTGCCAGACATTCAACTCACCAATGATGAAGTGAAGCCACTGCAAGTATGGAAAATGGAGGTGGATGATTTTATTGCTTCCCAAGTGAGTAAAATTTGTAAAGAGGTTGACATCAGTGTTCTCAATGACACTTTGGAAAAGTTTACATTTATCATCAGCTTCTTGGAGGATTTTGACAAAGAATCCAATTTTGTGATGAAAAAGTATTCCCCATACAAGAAGAGGTTGGATGAAATCGTCAATTTCAATTGACCTTCTAATGATGAATATGAAGAATGGAGAAGATTATTTTTTGGTCGACTGGGTCTATAAGTGTAGATGTGAAGCATATATAATTGATCAAGTATTGTGCAGGTCTAGCCTTAGAATTTTTAGTGTATAAAATATATGTTTCATAGGTAAATGTTGGTCACTGATGATGTGGAGTGTTGACCGAGATGTTGATTCTTTTTTTTTTGCATCATTTTGTCATCTTTCTTGATGAAATGGATGTGCTACAAAATTGACGGTTATTCCTTTTGACATGTGCCTTTTGGAAGGCGGTTTTGCTTCTTACAACAAATGAAAATAATCTTTGTCTCATATGTATTCCCTCTTATTTGAAAGATGTAAATATAACTGAATTAGGGAATTTTTTTGTAGTGATCCAATTAGAATGTGACATGTGTACATCTGGCTGAGGCTTGTTTTTGCTCCCTTATTCTATAAAAGGGAATTCAGGTCCATTTTGTGTGGGTCTTTTGTTGAATTCTAGAATCAAATTGTGAAAATAGAGAACACAGAGTGAATATGTTAGAAGTCTTTGTCTAATGCTTTGAGTCTAGATAGTAAATTTTGTCAAATATATGGTTCTTAAACATATCTAAATGATAATGCAAGTTTTTTGAGTCTATAGTCTCTCCATTTTGATCTATACTTGAATCATTAATGAAAATTTTGATCAAAGATCATTTCATTAATTTTCATCACTTTCATAATTTGATATATGTTTTGGTTTTAGCTTTGGTTCAAAGGATTAGTTAAATGCTTAGATCAAATCATAATTCATGTGCAGGGTGATTGGATTTGATAAGCATTCTTTAGAATTCGGTTACAGATTTGTGAATTGCAAAGTAATATCACTTAGATCATGGATGTTCAAGATTAAATATACCTTATATTTCAATTTTCTTTAGACTCCTCACCCATAGATAATGGCACTGATCTTAAACCATGTAATCCTTTCTCATGGTTCTGGTTGTCTGACTAAAGAACATCATTTTAAATAATCATTGAATCCATCTTTAATTTCTTGTGGTTGGTATTGTTTAATATTCTCGACTTAAGATGCATAATTCATTCAAGGAAATGCCAATTTCTTGAAGGATTTCATCTTATTAGTCACTAGTGACAATATATCTCCCTGATTATGCAATGTATACATGAATTTCCTAAAAGGATTATATAATTTACATTGTGGGATCACCCTCCTGGGTTTTGTAGAACCTGAAGTGTAGGAGATAAAGCGATTGGTGCTATATCTCATTTGTTGGCCACTTATCTCATAGGTATTTGAGAATTGAGTCTAGAAAACTTATAGGTATCTGCAAAGATCTACTTGGTTAATTGAAAACAACCAAAAGGACTCTCAAAATACATCACAATACACAGTCGTAATACAATGCCCTCATAAAATAGTGTTGCCTTCTAGGGAAATTCAAGCTAATAAAATATTGGGTGTCAGATATGAGATATAATGATGAATGGTCCAAATGAGCAATACCTTATGTATCAATAGTATTTTATGTAATTGCAAGGCTGAGACACATTTTCTTAAAAATGACTTATTTAGATCTCCCCACTTCATGAAAGTGGTAGGTGCTATCTTTATTTTCTTTATCACTTTGTCAATATCCTAAGGTTTTCCATATGATCTAGGAGAAAGAAAAATTTCTCCCAAAAAAAAATATTCCTTGAGGTTATAATCTCCACAACCATTATCTTTCATAACTGCCTTGATCTCTAGGATGTTCTTCAATGTCGATTCCTTAGATGCTGATGTGGATGGTGAGTTAGATGGGTTAATAGGATAGTATCGGCACTGCATCATTCTTAGGAACTTGTGGCACTTTGTAATACTTTTCCTCCATGTTTTTGGAATAGAAGAAAGGCTTTGGATCACCATGGATTGTTATTTCTCTATTCTCATATGGAAATTTGATGGACTGGTGGTAGGTTGAAGCTACAACTTGCATGGCATGGATCCATGGTTAGTAGAGAAGGATGTTTTAGGGTAGATCAAGATCAAGGACTCGACAAGTTGTTTTTGCAATAGTTGGCCCTACTTGGATAGGTATATTGACAGTTCCTTTGGAACTCCGCTCATTATCATCATAAGCTATAATAGTAACTCATTTTTCTTTCACAATTACATCTTTAGAATAGCCTAAATTCTTGATCATTTGAAGCATACAAATGTTTAGGCCAACACCTCCTTCTACCAAGAATCTTTTTATTTATTCTTATGGATGTAGACCTCAAGGTGTAAAGCGCGACTATGAGATGGTTGTGGTGGGAGGTCATTCTCCGAAAATGTAAGTAAATGGGAGGACACAATATGTCCAGCCATAGATTGAAATTATTAAGTATTAAGATCATTAGGTACCAATGATTAGGAAAGAGATTTCTCTAGAATATCCCTATGTGTAGGGGATATTTTTAAGAGTTCCAAGATGGAAATATGAGCAAGAATTTTCTTCAAATGATCCAAGAGAATATAATCGGTAGGATTTGAATTTGATGGGGTTTTAGGTTGTGACGAAGCTCCTTGGATAGTTACCTTCCCTCTTTGTGTGGTGACTCCACACTCAACAATAGGTCCTTTTTATTGTGATAACAGATATGTGATGATCACATGCTCCTATGACATTGTTGTATGCATGACTGACTTTATGATAACCTTTTCTCTTTCCATTATTATGATCAGGTATCGAGGTCTTGTATATCCCAAGTTTTTGATTCCCAAGTTGTTCAATACTTACCTCTCCATTATCAATGAGGTCTTGGATAACATTCTTCAACTTCATGCAATTTGATGTCTTATGTCCATTGATTTTGTGAAATTCACAATAATCCTCATCTTCATACCAATGAGGCTTGACTTGAGGTTCTTGATAGTTCTTGTAATCTAGGAGTGTGATGAGATTTAACTGAATCAACTTTGGTAACATTGTTTCAATAGAATTCCCCAAGGGTGTATATTTATGTCATTGTGGGTAATTGTTTTGTCTAGGTGGTGGTCCTCTTGGGGGGTTTGTGTTGATAATTTGTTGATTTTTTTTTGGTTGTGTTTTTTTTTAGTGTTTTCTTGTGGTGGATCACTTATTACAACCTTCGTATCAACAACACCATCATTAGTAACATTCTTATTTTTGGACCATACACGAGGTTTGTCACTAGAACTAGATGATAGATGATTGTCTTTGTTCTGTGTTACTCATTTTGTGATGAGGGCCCTTTCAATGTTAAGGCCTTTAGATATGAGTTGTTCATATGTTGACATACATTGCATTCTTAATTGGAAGGCTAGGTCTATTTCCACATTTCCTAGAATAATCTCCACTTTTTTCTTCTTTGGTATTGGCCATTTACATTTTCTTGCTCTATTTCTCCATAGTTGTAAGAAATATGTAAATGGTTCTCCCTTGTTTTGTTTTAGGGTATAGAGTTCCTCCAAGATTACATCTGTATCAAGATTGAAGGAGAAATTTGCTACAAACTGATATATTATCTCATGGAATGTCTTGATTCCTAGAGGTAGATGTGAGAACCACTCTATAGCTTGGCCTCCCAAACTTCTTGGGAAGAGACACATCAAGTATGAATCATTATATGCTACTTCCATGCATGCCACATAGAATTCCCTAATGTGCTCCTCTAGATTACCACGCCCCTTGTACTTGTCAAACTTAGGGATCTCAAAACCTGGAAGGAATGGTATCATTGCAATATTGTGATCAAATGGGTAGGGACATAAATATTGCACTGTGTTGAGAGTATGAAGGTGTTTCCATTTATGTAAACAATCTAGTTTTGTCATTGATGTCAACTCTGTGTTGAACAAGGTTTTTGCATGGTGAAGATATTGAGGATATTGAGAAAATTGTGAATGAGAGGGAATCAGGTTGTTGCAGTTTGTGTGCATGTATAGTTGATATATTGAGGAAGTTTTGTGAGTACATGTAGCTATCTTTATGTTGTAATGTTTGGAGATGTGTTAGAATGAAGTAATGTGCTGAGATGATGTGTCTAATACGTAGTTTCCAAGTGCTTTTGAGAAAAATTTATAAAAAAACGAAAATAGGGTTGTGCAAGTGTTCAAAATGTGCTCTGAGATGTGCTCTGTGTTTCTATTTTATTGATCCTATGCCTATGTGGATCTGATATGTTGTTCAAGGTTGTCAGTAGTTTCTATATCTAGAATTTGGGTTTTTGGATTATTGTGCAGAGTGAGATGTATTCACCAGTGTTTCAGTGGTATTTGTTGTGGTCTACGAGAAATGTATTTGCTCTGCATTTCTTAACATTTTGGTTTCAGGTTGTTCGGATCTGGGAAGTTTCTCATGTTTCTTATATCTTTCAAAATTCAAGGTTTCACTTGATTTGGTGTAGTACGATGTGTTTCATGCATCAGTATTCATATAAGGTTAATTGGATGTTCTGGGTTGAAGTATTTCTATGATGCAAGTTTGGATAAAGCCTTTTTTGGATCTCAAGTGGTTTATGGATTGTTCTAGGCCATGTAAAAGATATTTGTGTGTTTTTTGTGTCATCTTGATTAAATGGGAAGTGTGTACTTAATAGTTTTATGGTGTTTAGCATGGGTATTGGCCAACCAGTGTTAACACTACATGCAAAGCTTATGGAAGCATGTTGAGGTGTGTTAGGACATATTTGGGTCCTAATTAAGGATTTATATGGGTCGCCTTCATTCCTATCCACCACGGGAATATTTGGGTGCGTACCTAATTTGAAATTTTAAATGTAACAGATAGTTTCTAAACTTAGAGAAGGTTTTCAAGGTTGAGGGTGATATAAATAAGAGTGGTGTTGTTGTAAGATGTAATATAGAGGAAATATAGATGTGAGATAGATGCTAGTGATGAATGTGATGCAAATTACAAAAGTATAGATGTGAATTTGAGCAAAGCAGTGTGAACTTCAAAGTGTTGTACTTCTAAAGGAAGTGAGATGAAGGCATCCACAATATTTCAAATAAGGATGCAAGAGTGTTGGAGTAATTGTGGTGGATTCATTTTTGCATTGATAATTTGTTCTTTGTGTAAAATTTCTCTTCTATCTTCCTTTTTCTTTCGGTAGTAGTGAGCCCTTTTTGTGAGCCTTTTTGGATAGTGTGTCATATTCTAGCAATGAGCCCTTGTACTGATTTTGCAATTACTTATAGTGTGAGCTAATCCTCACTGTGGTTTTTCCCTCATTGGGTTTTCCATGTAAATCTAGTGTTATCTTATGTATGGTGTTGTTATTTTAGTTTATATTATCTACATTTCATGATTAATCACTTTAACAGAATAAGGGTTTAATGAATGTTTGAGGATCTAATTACTTTTGATGGTTTTGATGTTTTAATTTGCTACAACTAATTCACCCTTCCCCTCTCAGTTGTCTTGTTCATTCAATAATTGGTATCAGAGCAAGGTTCCTTGGAGAAGAGATTGACCACTTGAGGTAAATCTGGGATGGTGAACAAGTTGGATTTCCCTAGATTTGATGGCACAGACTATGCATTCTAGAAGATAAAGATGGAAGGATATCTAGTATATAATGGATTTAATATTGAAAAGGAAATAAAGAATCAATATGTTGCACCTCTAAATGGCCCAAGCACAAGTAATGAGATCAAGGAACATGAGGTAAATTTTAAGGCAAGATTTATTCTTGTGAATAGTCTTTCAAATTCTAAATTGTAAAATTTATGAATCTTAAGAGTGGTAAAGAAGTTGGGACAAGATAGAGAGAATTTATGAAGGAGATGACAAGGTTAAACAAGAAAAGTTGTAGAATCTAAAGGCGCAATTTGAGACCCTGTGAATGTCTGAAGATGAAACAATTACAACCTACATGCAGAGATTTTATGAGTTGGTAAGTGCTATGAAAGGTCTTGGTGCATAAGTCAAAGAACCTAGGATGGTAAAGAAAGTTCTTAGATCTCTTCCTGATTCATATAGTGAAAAAGGTATCTATTATTGAGGAAGTTGCAAATTTTAATACTTATTCTAGAGATCAATTTCTTGGCATACTAACTTCATTTGAAATAAGAAAACTTGGTTTGAAAAATGGTACAAAAGTGGAGACTACTTTCAAGGCTAGAAAATCAGAAAAGGTTAAAGATTTAGATGGATGGTGCAGGAGCACCAATTGAGAAATTTTGGTTTTTAGTGTGTAGTGGAGTCTACGTTTTGAATAATGTGCCTTTTTCATGATGTAATAAGGTCATGAGACCACAATTTGATTTAATTAGTAGGTTTTAGGTGTGTAGGGTCAAGTTTTGTTTATAAATTTGTATTTGAGTAATGTTGCTTAATGCAAATTTTGAATGGCAGTTAGAAGGTGAACAATCACAACTTCAAATATCAGTTGTGAACCATTGGCATGCTTTGAAAAACATGTTATAAGGCCTCAAAAACATTTGAGGTGGGTTGTTGGGAGGAATTTTGGAACTTTCAATAACATATTGCTATGTTTTTGGTGTTTTCTCTAAAAAAATTTGTGTTTATTGAATCTATACAAACTCGTACAGTTAGGAATTCATGTAAGAACTTTAGAATTTGGTGGAGCATCAAATTAGAATTATTTTGAATCTTATTTGAGAATTTTTCATCATATTTTAAGGGAGAAAGGTTAAGTTTTCTATAAGTTGGCTGATAACTAGGGTTTTGTAGGGTTTTGTAGGGTTTTGATAGAATAATGGAATTTTAAGGCCATTCCACCACGGGGTAACTTAGTAAATGGGTGGAATGGGCCTGTTAGGATGTACGATTAGGATTTTAATGGATTTGAGGTAGGGTGGTATTGAAGAAGATCCGATTGTACGTGTATAGACTTGACGAGTTAAATGTCAAGTGATGAATTTACTGATTTTTGGGTTGAGCAGCAAGAAATTGATGAAGACTGTGAAAACTATTGATGAAATTTGAAGTTTGGTGAGTGGTTGGTCCTATTGGTAAGGTTTGTTAAGTTGGTTAAGAAGAATAGCAATGACCTCCTTTGGAAAAGAGGCCTAATTAGGCCTAAAAACAAGGTTGTCGATCAGATTGTTGAAGGTTGATCCAAAACAACCCCAAGTTAGGGTTTGATATATTGGATAATAGCCTAAAGGGTCCCTGAAACTATGCTCATGAATTGGTGAAAATACCTGAAGGTGAAGATATAATTAGATAAGTCTGTCTCCATAGCTACAAGCAAATAGGTGGGTTAACACAGGAAGTCACCCTAGGAGTTGTTTGAGACCTTCTTAAACTGTTGGGAATTGATTGTTGGAGCCTATTACCACCCTATCTTGCATCAGGTGGTATCAGAGCTTAGGCTCAAGATCCATTGGTGAAGAGACTTTGAAGTTTCAAGAAAAAGTTGTAGAGAATCATCTAATATGCCTCCAAATATGGGCAGCACAGTGATTGCCAAGGAGAGTAGAGCCCTAAGAGAGATCCAAGAAGTCATGTTGGCTAGGATGGAAGCACTAGAGAAGAAGGAAAAGAAAGGTAAGGGTATAGTTGAGGTTAGTGACCTTGAAGAGGAGGTAGAGGGTGAAGGAGAAGACCCTCTAGTAGAATCCCAAGAGGAGTTGGGAACTGAAGAAAAGAAATTTTTGCAAGTTCACAAGGCTACAAGAGGTGAGGCTCATGATGTGAAGATAGATATTCCAATGTATAGGGGAAAAATGGATGGAGAAAAGGTCATAGAGTGGATTAATGCTCTAGATAATTATTTTGAGTACAAGGAGGTTTCTAAAGACAAGAAGGTTAAGTTTGCTAAAAAATGAAGGGACTAGCATTGACTTGGTGGAACTAAATCCAAGAAGAGAGGGTGAAGAAGAACAAGCCCAAGATTAACTCTTGGGACCGGATGGTGCAAAAGGTAAAGAGTCAATTTTTACTTGTTGATTATGAGATTCAAATTTATAGGAGATTGTAAAGTTTGAAACAAAAAGAGATGGATGTGGCTGCTTACATTGAGGAATTTCATAAATTGACCATAAGTTCAGGGCATATGGAGAATGAGAAAGAGAAAGTAGCCAGATATTTGAATGTATTAAGGTCTACAATTCAAGATGAAATTAGTTTAACCACTCCTAGGACAGTAGAGGAGTGCTTCTAGATGGCTACAAAGGCTGAAGAGAAGATAAGAGATTGGAAAAGCAATCTAGAGGAAAAAGTAAAAATTTTAGGGGTAGAGATAACCCTGGAGGAAGAGGTTCTCAAAGAGGACTTAATGAGCAAAACAATTCTCAAGAATCAAGTGGAGAAACTAGAGGAACCTTAGAGGTAGGAGACCAGGATAAAGAGGCAAATTTAATGGATCAGCAAGGGGTTCTAATGCCTTCTCAGGTAGATGTTGTAATTGCAATCAGTATGGGAACCCTACTTGGAGTGCTTGGATAAACAAGGGACAATTTCTCAAGGTGGAGATAGAAGAACTCAGCTTGTGCATGAAGAGGAAGAAGAAGAAAGTGTGGGATCATGTGTAGGCTCATCTCTCTAATCAAAACTAGAAGTAGGAGAATCCTTGATGATTAGAACACTCATCAAAGTACCAACTACAAAGGAACCCCCTCAAAGAAAGGTGTTGTTCAGAACAACATGCAATACTTAAGGGAAGGTATGTAAGGTTATTATTGACTCTAGCTCTATAGAAAATATTGAGTCTTTGGATATGGTAGATAAAATTAAGATTAAAGGATGCCTCATCCTAATCCATATAAAATTTCATCGCTTAATAAGGGGTAGCAGGTTCTTGTGAATGAGCAGACTTGGGTTGATTTTTCAATAGGTCCCTACAAGGATAAAGTGATTTGTGACATTGTGCCCATGGATGTGTTCCACCTACTCCTTGGTAGGCCTCGCCAATATGACTAGAAGGCACATCATGATGGTTTTAAGAATGAATATCAGATTGAAAAAGATGGTGAAATAATCACTTTGGAACCTTTGCAAGAAGATGATAGGATAGTCCATGAAGGTCTCAGTGTGATGGTTGTGAAGGAGAAGGTTTTCTTGAAGGATTTGAAGAAAGAAGAGTTTGGTTTTTCCATTGTAAGGAAACCAATTTTTGATGTAGCAACAAATGACAGAAAAGAAGTTCCAAGTGAAGTGAAAAATTTGCTTGATAGATATGAAAACATTGTGGTGAAAGACTTACCAAGTTCATTTCCTCTAATCTGTGATGTGATCCTTCATATTGACTTGATCCCTAGTGCAAGTCTTACCAATAAAGCAGCTTATAAAATGACACCTCAACAAAATGAGGAGATCAAAAATTAGGTGCAAGAACTATTAGACAAAGGTTTGGTGAGAAAGAGCCTAAGTCCATGTGTTGTGCCAACTATCTTGGCACCTAAAAAAGATGGAGAATGGAGACTTTTCACTGACTCAAGAGCTATCAGCAAGATAACCATTAGATATAGATTTCCCATACCCCAGATGGAAGACCTCATGGATAGTTTGGCAGGGGAAAATTACTTTTCCAAAATAAACTTGAAAAGTGGATATCACCAAATAAGAATCAAAGAGGGTGATGAGTGGAAGACAACTTTCAAGACTAATGAGGGTCTTTATGAATGGTTGGGGATGCCCTTTGGACTTTCTAATGCTCCTAGTACATTCATGAGACTCATGAATGATGTGCTAAAGGATTTCATTAACAAGTTTGTGGTGGTGTATTTATATGATATCTTGGTATTCAGCAAGACAAGAAAGGATCACTTGAACTACTTGGACAAAGTTTTGGGAAAACTGCATGAAGAAAAGCTCGTGGTTAATCTCAAGAAATGTGAATGGATGAAGAAAGAACTTGTGTACTTGGGATTTGTGATCTCAGGAGGGAACTTGAAGATGGATCCAAATAAATTTGAGGCTATTCTCAACTATCCTACTCCTAAAACAGTTGAGGAACTCAGGAGCTTCCATAGGCTAGCAAGCTTCTACCTGAAGTTTATAAGATGTTTTAGTCACATTGTTGTGCCTATGATAGACACCATCAAAGGAGAAAGGAAAGGAAGATTCTAGTGGAAAAAGGAGGCTAATCAAAGCTTTGAGTACCTGAAAAAAAAGGTAGCACAACAACCCATTCTTACTCTTCGTAATTTTGATGAGGTATTTACAATAGAATGTGATGCTAGTAATTTAGCAATAGGGATAGTGCTAAGTCAACAGGGGAAGCCTGTTGCTTTTTTTAGTGAAAATTTGAATGAGGCTAAAATAAAATACTCATGTTATGATTTAGAACTATATGTCATGGTCCAAGCACTTGAAAAATGGAGGAACTATCTGCTACCTAAAGAGTTTGTGGTGTTCACAGATAAGCATGCTCTAAGTTTTCTAAATAGTCAAGAGAAATTGAGCCATAGACACATGAAGTGGGTTGAGTACCTGTAGGCTTACACATTCTCCATAAAACACAAGAAGGGACATGCCAACAAAGTGGCAGATGCTCTGAGTAGGAGGGCAGTACTAGTGCAAGAGGTACAACTTCAAAGTGTGGGTGTAGACTCACTAAGAGGTATGTATAAAGATGATGAATTCTATGGTTCATTCTCTATTTGTGAACAATCACAAGGGTTATTTCATAAATAATATGAAGATTATGTGTTGCAAGATGGGCTACTATTTAAGGGGGCTCAATTGTGCATACCAAAGTGTTCCATGAGGGAGAATTTGGTTAGAGAGAAACATAGTGGGAGCCTAGGAGGACATTTTGGCTATGATAAAACCTTGGATTAGGTTAGGGGATTTTATTATTGGCCCAAGATACATTTGGATGTGAAAAAGTATGTTGAAGGTTGTGTCACATTTCAAAGAGCTAAGGGGACAAGTTCTAATGCTGGTTTATATTAGCCTTTTCCCATGGGAAGCAATAAGCATGGATTTTTTCATAGGTCTGCCAAGAACTCCAAGAGATTATTATAGTGTGTATGTGGTGGTAGATAGGTTTAGTAAAATGGAACACTTCATTGCATGCAATTCAACTAATGATACCTCTCATATTGCAATTTTTTTTCTTTAAGGAGATAGTGAGAATTCATGGATTGCCACTGTCAATAGTGTCTGACAAAGATTCAAAGTTCATTGGCCATTTTTAGAGAACACTATGGAGAAAGTTTGGGACTAATCTAACCTTCAATTTTTCCTATCACCCTAAGATAGATGGGAAGACTGAGGTTTTTAATAGGTCCTTGGGAAATCTACTGATATTTATGACCAAAGAATACAATCAGTCATGGGATTTCATTTTGCCACAGGCAGAGTATGCATATAATGACTCGGTCAACCAAAGTATTAGTAGGAGTCCATTTGAAGTTGTTTATGGAATGCATCCAAGAGGTGTCTGTGAGTTAAGATACCTGAGTGAGGTGAACAAGAGGAGTGCTCAAGGAGAGGATTTTGTTGTTGTTATGCATGAAATACACAAGTAGGTCAAGGAGACACTTGAGAAGAATGTGGAAAAGTACAAAAAGAGAGAAGATTTGAAGAGAAAGGAGATACAATTCAATGTGGGTGATCTAGTATGGGAACATCTAAGAAAGGATATACTTCCTAAAGGAAAGCATACAAATCTGATGATGAAGAAAATAGGACCCTACAAGGTGGTCCACAAATATATGAACAATGCCTATGAGATTGAACTACCATAAGGAGTTTCCATCTCAAAAAATTTTAATGTGACTGACTTATATCACTTCAAGCGATCTATTTTTGCAGGAGAAGAAGCAGGTGAACCTGAGAAAGATGAGGTAGAATGGATCAAAGATCTCCAACTTACTGGTGCAGGAGCACCTACACACTATTGTCCAAATTGGGTCTTTTATGGAGCTTCTTAGGTGGTCAGTAGATTAGAATTAGGGTGTTTGTGTCTTTCTATCATAAATAAGGTATAAAAGACCATTATTTATGTAATTGGATAGATTTTTAGTTATTTAGGGTGATATTTCAAAAGTTACATAAAGTATAATATTGTCAATCAAGAAAATGTTATCAAAGTGCAAATTTGGAGAATATGTAGGGACAAAATTTCAAAAGTTAGTTAAGGGAGTCAGGCCGTTGGAATTTGAATTGTAAATTTCTTTAAAGGCCTCTCAAAGGGCTTGAATATTAAGTGGTGTGTTTGATATTATGATTTCCTTGAATAAAACAACGCTTTTCTTCTAATAATTCTCTAATTTCTTGTATTTTATCTGAGTTTTCTGATCTACTTTCTGAACGGCCCGTACAAACTTCATGTTTTTTTGAAAACTATTGTGAATCATTGGACCATGTGTTAGTACTCAATACTATCCATTTTTGAAGTACTACTTCAATTTTGGTGGGTGAACTTAGTAGATTTCTGAACCTGTCTGTTACAGGCCAGTGAGGCTTTGTCTGAGAATACAATTATGTAATTTGTCATTCCATCTATTTTTCTAGACTATGCTTCATTGGAATGGCATAATAAAGGTAGGGTAGTATGTTTATGTTCCTTAGAGGGTGAGAGAAGAGGGTTGTGTGTTCTTGGAGTGCAACCCTAGGGTCATATATGGTATTTTCATGGTGTAATGAAGGAACTAAAGTAGGATTTTGATGAAATATCAATGGGACTAGTCTTACAATGAATTCTTAAGTTTGTGTAGGGTATTTGAAAATATTTTGATGCATTTTTTGTGCTTCATAAGCCCGGGCATGTGTATATTCAATAAAACCCTATATCTTTGTGTGTAAATGAGGGTTTATTGGGATAGTGAAGTAAAAGCCTTGAATCTACAAATGGCTTGTGAAATTGGGAGTTTTGGGATGTAATTAGTGACTTTCCAAGGATTTTTTGTGTGTACAAGGTGATTGGAGGATACTTTGTTTGTAAAATAGGGCTAATTCTAGTAGCCTTTTTGTAGAACAGTCTGAAGGTTTCTTATTTTGTGTCAAAGATATCTTGGTGAATTTGTTGGGAATGTTGTGTGGAGTGATGCTATGACTCTCAGAGGGTGTCTAGAAGATATTTGAAAGGCCTTCTCTAAAAGATATCACCATTTTTTGTGTTTTGAAGGCTTGAAGCCTCTTGAGGAGAGTTAAGGGAAAAGTTGTGAATTTTGTGTTAGAAGGCAGATTTCATTGTTTGAGCCAACTCATTTTGTGTTGATTTTGTGTTTTCTTTATCTTGTATTGCATCAAAGTGGTATCAAAGCATCAAAAAGAATATCTTTTGATTTGTATTTTGCAGGTTTGAAGATAGAAGGTGAAAAGACAAGGTTGAAAGGATGCCTCCTAAAGGTGTTGGTGCTGCAAGAGAGTTGCAAGATCTGAAGGAGAAGCATGCTAAGCTTCTGGAATCTCACAATGTTGTGTTGGAAAGGCTTGATGCCTTGGAGACAAGGAAAAGGAGAGAAGTGAATGAAGAAAGTGAAACAAAAGAAGATGAAGAATATGAGGATGTTGATGAAGAACTAGACCCTAAAGACTAGAGAATGGTGAAGATGCTCAAAGTAGTGAAAGGTGAATCAACAAAGGTAAAAGTTGATCTTCATGTTTATAGTGGTAATTTAAATGAAGAGGAATTACTTGATTGGATTTTTTCTTTGGATAATTACTTTGAAACTAAAGATATTTTAGATGAGCAGATGGTGAAAGTTGCAAAAACAAAACTCAAGGGGCATGCTCTTCTATGGTGGGATTGTGAACAAGCAGAGAAGAGAAAACAAGGAAAATCAAGGATCACTTCGTGGGACAAGATGGTGCAGAAGTTGAAGGGTAAGTTTCTTCCAAAGGACTGTGAGGTTCAGTTGTATAAAAAGTTGTAAGGTCTGAAACAAAAAGATTTAGACGTCAAGTCCTACATTGATGAATTTTACAAATTAAGCATAAGATCTAGAAGGGATGAGGATGAGGCTGAAAAGATGGCTAGGTATCTAGGTGGTTTGAGATTCAATATACAAGATGAACTTGTTGTTGCTAACCCCAAATCTATTGAAGAATTCTTTCAATTAGCAATCAGGGTGGAGGAAAAGCTTAAGAGGAGACAAGAGAAAGCAGTTAGAGGAAGAGGAGTAATTTCTACACCAAAGCAACCAAGTGAAGAACAAGAAGGAGAAAATAAGGGTAAGGAACAAGGTATTGATGTTAGAGGTGGTTGTGTGGTCGATTTTGTGCATGTTATATATAAAACAAATGAATCAAACACACCAATAATACATTATATTCAAAAAAAGAATATTTAAAACAATAGAGATTGCAAACTCAATATCCTGTTATCGATGTTTTCCTATCGTCCTCTATCTCCAATATTTTCATTGATTCCAGCTGGCTCTCAAATTGTATGCTAGGCTTAATGAACAGTCCTCCTAAAGAACGAGATTTATTATGAAATGCATGTAATGCTAAGACATGATTGCTCTAAAGCTAAACATGATTGCTGAAAATGAAAGACTATGATGATGCTATGAATAATGAAAACTATAATGCTATAGTGCTAGAATGCAATTAATCTCTAATTACTCTGATGTGTGTTGTGTAACCCTTGCTTGGATTGGCTATGGTATTTATAGAGTTTTTCAAAAGCTTCTGATTGGTTGATATGATCAACGATTGTGAAAATTCTTGGCAAATCGAACAATTGAGGATGGATAAGACTGAAGAAAAATAGAAGAAAGCAGAAAGCAAGGTTTGTTTTCTTTTTCTGTAAAAGAGGTAAGATAAGATGATGAAGATGATTTGTTAAAAATCATCTTTTTGTGAGATTATGGAAAGATTTTGAAGAAGATAAATAATGAATTATAAAATTCAATTATTTATTTATGGGTGACACATAGGTTTTTCTTAAAATAGAATATTTACCCTAGATTTGAAGAATAATGGAAGATTTCATAATTAAATAAAATGTTTAATCATGATTCTAAAAAGATATGGAAGATATTCAATTAAATAAAGATATTTAATTAAACCTTTAAGAAATGGTATGTAAATGAAATTAATTAAATAAGATATTTAATTAACTAGAAGAAAGATTTGAAAAGAAGTAATTAAATTTAATTAAATCCAAAAAGACTTAATTAAATTCAAAAGTGATAATTAATTAAAATAAATAAAGTGTATTTATTTAATTAATCAAGTTGACATTTGAATGTGAAATAATTAAATAAAATTGATTTATTTAATTATGATAGAAGAATAAATTGAATGAACAATATAATTAAATTAATTAAATTTAATCATATGTAGAGGACTTCAGAGAATTTAATTAAATAATAAATATTTAATTAAATGCCAAGATTAATCAGATATGACTAATTTTATGTATCTACAGTGGTTTTAGAGGTAGAGGAAGGTTTAGTGTTGGTAGAGGCTCTAATGGTTTTGTAGGGAGATGCTACACATGTAATGAATATGGCCATCCATATTGGAAATGTCCTAAGAGAGTTGGTAGTTCATCAAGTGGAGACAAGAGGATTGAGAGGAGAGGACAATTGATTCAAGAAGAGGAATGTGAAAGCAATCATTCTACAAGTTTGAGAGCCACTCCTGAAACAGGTGAGATGCTTATAGTGAGAAAGACAATGTTGAAGGCAGCCAAGGAGGTGGAACCTTTGCAAAGAAAGAGCCTCTTCAAGATTAATTTTAATTGTGGAAACAAGGTATGTAGAGTTGTGATTGATTCTGGTTTAACAGAAAACATGGTGTCTACTAAGATGGTGAATAAGTTGAATTTGAAAAAAATACCTCATGGATTTCCTTATAAAGTTTCATAGTTAAGTGATGGTCAGTCTTTGTTGGTGAATGAAAAGTTTGATGTAGATTTCTAGATTGGAGGGTATAGTGATAGTGTTTTTTGTGATATCCTTCCAATGGATTGTTGTCACCTACTTTTAGGAAAACCTTGGCAATATGATAGGTGAGCCATGTATGATGGAAGGGAAATACCTACACCATATTCAAAGATGGTTGTTATTTTGTTTTAACTCCACTTGTAGAAGATGTTAAGGGTAAAGATAAGGTAATAATGTGTGGCAAGAAGGAACCTATAAATGTTATGAAGGAGAACAAATATTCTAATGTTGTCATCTGTCCTAAGACTGAAAATGCAGGGATAGTAGATGTAAAGGTAAACACGTGGGTAAGAAGTGATTTGACAATGAACATGCAAAAAAGTGTGTTGGTAGGGACCATTGAGTGTCTTATGGTTGTGAGAAAAGTTGAGAAACAAGTAAAGTTTACAGGTACAGCAGTACATAAGCCTGACAAGATAGTAAAAGTGGTGATAGAGATGAATAATCAGATTGGACATAGCATTAAGGACAATTGCAAGCATGAGGGTGACAAAAAGATGAAGAAAAATCAAAGAGTTGCTAATGATTGTTTGTTTGCAAGTACAAGAAATAGTAAGCAATCAAATCTTGGTCAGAGAAAGGATGAAAGATAGTTGGCAGGTCTGAGGATAGAGGAAAGGGTAAATGCATATGTAAACATAGTCAAAAGTGATAGATGTGCAGGACAGATAGTTAGTTTAGTATGTATGAACCAGTGGAACATTCATGAAGCATGGAGACAATGGAATCAGAGCCAACTCATGTGGCATAAGTTTTTTCTTATGGGGGTGTGTGGTGCATGAGCACCTACACCCTATTGTCCAAATTACGTCTTTTATGGAGTTTCTTAGGTGGTCAGTAGATTAGAATTAGGGTGTTTGTGTCTTTCTATGATAAATAAGGTCTAAAACACCATTTTTTATGTAATTTGATAGATTTTTAGTTATTTAGGGTGATATGTCTAAAGTTACATAAAGTACAATATTGTCAATCAAGAAAATGTTATCAAAGTGCAAATTTGGGGAATATGTAGGGACAAAATTTCAGAAGTCAGTTAAGGGAGTTAGGCCATTATAATTTGAATTGTAAATGTCTTTAAAGACCTCTCAAAGGGCTCAAAGATGAAGTGGTGTGTTTGATATGGTGATTTCCTTGAATAAAACAATGCTTTTCTTCTAATAATTCTCTGATTTCTTGTATTTTATCTAAGTTTTCTTATCTTCTACTTTTTGAACGGCCCGTATAGACTTCATGTTGTTTTGAAAACTATTGTGAATCACTGGATCATGTGTTAGTACTCAATACTATCCATTTTGGAAGTCCTACTTCAATTTTGGTGGATGAACTTAGTAGATTTCTGAACCTATCTGTTACAGGCTAGTGAGGCTCTATCTAAGAATATAATTATGTAATATGCCATTCCATCTATTGTTCTAGACTATGCTTTGATGGAATGGCATAATAAAGGTAGGGTAGGATTCTTATGTTCCTAAGAGGGTGAGAGAAGAGGTTTGTGTGTTCTTGGAGTGCAACCCTAGGGTCATATATGGTATTTTCATGGTGTAATGAAGGAACCAAAGTAGGATTTTGACCAAATATTGATGGGACTAGTCTTACAATGAATTCTTAAGTTTGTGTAGGGTATTTGAAAAGAGTTTGATGCATTTTTTGTTCTTCATAAGCTTGGGCATGTGTATATTCAATAAAACCCTATATCTTTTTGTGTAAATGAGGGTTTATTGGGACATTGAAGTAAAAGCCTTGAATTTGCAAATGGCTTGTGAAATTGGGAGTTTTGGGATGTAATTAGTGACTGTCCAAGGATGTTTTTGTGTGTACAAGGTGATTGGAGGATACTTTGTTTGTAAAATAGGGCTAATTCTAGTAGCCTTTTTTTAGAGCAGTCCGAAGGTTTCTTATTTTGTGCCAAAGATATCTTGGTGAATTTGTTGGGAATGTTGTGTGGAGTGATGTTATGAGTCTCAGATGGTGTCTAGAAGATATTTGAAAGGCCTTCTCTAAAAGATATCACCATTTGTTGTGTTTTGAAGGCTTTAAGCCTCTTGAGGAGAGTTGAGGGAAAAGTTATGAATTTTGTGTTAGAAGGTAGATTTCATTGTTTGAGCCAAGTCATTTTGTGTTGATTTTGTGTTTTCTCCACCCTGTATTGCATCACTTACTCAACCTATGCAGCTTGAAGCTATCTTGGATTCAAGGGAGGTGAAAAGGGCAAGGAGGAAGTTATATACTGAACACTTGGTCAAATGGCTTGGATTACCTAAAGAAGATGCAATTTGGATGTCTGAAGAAGACATAAAGAAGCATGGAACATCAGTCAAAGACCTTCTTTCATCCAGAGGATGAAATTTCTCCTCCTTGGTTGTATGGTGCAGGAGCACTAATTGAGAAATTTTGGTTTTTAGTTTGCAGTGGAGTCTAGGTTTTGAATAATGTGTCTTTGTCATTATGTAATAAGGTCATGAGACCACAATTTGATGTAATTAGTAGGTTTTAGGTGTGTAGGGTCAAGTTTTGTTTATAACTTTGTATTTGAATAATGTTGCTTAAAGCAAATTTTGAATGGCAGTTAGAAGGTGAACGGTCACAACTTCAAATTTCAGTTGTGAACCATTGGTATGCTTTGAAAAACATATTATAAGGCCTCAAAAACATTCAAGGAAAGTTGCTAGAAGGAATTATGGAACTTTCAATAACATATTGCTCTATTTTTGGTGTTTTCTCTAAAAAAAATTGTGTTTTTTGAATTTGTACGAACCCATACAGTCAGGAATTCATGTAAGACCTTTAGAATTTGATGGATCATTGAACTAGAATTCTTTTGAATCTTATTTGAGAAGTTTTCATCAGATTTTAAGGGAGAAAGGTTAATTTTTCTGTAAGTTGGCTAATAACTAGGGTTTTGTAGGGTTTTGATAGAATAATGGAATTTTAAGGCCATTCCACCATGGGGTAACTTAGTAAATGGGTGGAATGGTCCTGTTAGGATGTAGGATTAGGATTTTAATGGTTTTGAGGTAGGGTGGTATTGAAGAAGATCATATTGCATGTGTATAGACTTGACAAGTTGAATGTCAAGTGATGAAATCACTGGTTTTTGGGTTGAGCAGCAAGAAATTGATGAAGATTGTGAAAACTATTGATGAAATTCAAAGTTTGGTGACTAGTTGGTCCTATTGGTAAGGGTTTTTAAGTTGGTTGAGAAGAATAGAAATGACCTCCTTTGGAAAAAAGGCCTAATTAGGCCTAAAAGCAAGGTTGTTGATCAAATTGTTGAAGGTTGATCCAAAACAACCCCAACCTAGGGTTTGATATATTAGATAACAGCCTAAAGGGTCCCTAAAAGTGTGCTCATGAATTGGTGAAAAGACCTGAAGGTGGAGATATATTTGGATAAGTGTGTCTCCTTAATAGGTGGGTTAACACAGGAAATCGCCCTAGGAGTTGTTTGAGACCTTAAACTATTGGAAATTGATTGTTGGAGCCTATTACCACCTTGTCTTGCATCAATGGAGAAGATCTTGATGATGTGGAAGCTAACTTTGTAAGAAGGATGAAAAATGGTACCATTAAGTACAAAGGTAAACTACCTTTCAAATTTTTTAGTTTTGAAAACATAGGTCATTATGCTTCAAGATGTCCAAACAGAGCTGTGAACAATGAAAGTAAGGAGAACAAAGGAAATATGATTAAAAGAAGTTACTATGTTAGAGAAGATGTTAGTATTTTTAATGATGAATCTAATTATGGAGATGCTAATGAAAATGAATTCTTTTTCTTGGCTTTAAAAGATGAATCTACCTCTACTAACTCTAAAAGTTGTGTGAAGGAAAGTATTCCGAAGAAGAAGGATAAGGTTAAGGGTACCTTGGTTTTTTCTTTTCATGTTAAACAGGATAAAAACTATTGGGTTGTTGATAGTTTCTACTCTAATCACATGAACAGATACAAAAGTAAGTTTGTTAAACTTGAAAATTATGATGGAGAATTAGTTAAATTTGGAGATGATTCAGGAGCTAAGATTTGTGGAATAGGTTCAAGTAGTTTTGATGGCAAGCATAATACTGAAGATGTTTACTATGTTAAGGGATTAAGGTATAATATTTTTATTGTTGGATAAATTTGTAGCAAAGGATATAATCTTGTGTTTAAGGATGAAATATGTGAGATCAAAAAAGGGTCTGGAAATATGATTACTACTGGTAAAATGACAGATGGAAACATCTATCAGCTCAAGGGTGTTGATGGTCATTGTTTTATATCTAGAATTAATTATAGTTGGTTATGACACCAAAGTATATGTCACATGAACTTTGATAATTTAGTCAGAATCAGTTACGTTCATGCAATGGGATACCTACCAAGAATCACTAAGCCTATCAATGTTGTTTGCAAAGGTTGTCAATTTGGAAAACAAATAAGGAGTAGTTTCAAGGGAAAGGAACAATCTACTATCGGACTATTGGGATTAATACATATAGATCTTTGAGGTCCTAAAAGGTGAGAAGTCTTCAAGGTGACAAGTATTTCATGCTTTTGATTGATGATTACTCTAGAATGACATGGGTTACTTTTCTTAGAGAAAAATCTGATGCACTAGATAGATTCAAAGAATTTAAAGCTATGGTTGAGAATGAAATGGATTTGAAAATCAAGTATTTTAGGTCTAATAGAGGTGGAGAATTCACCTCCAATGAGTTTAGCATGTTTTATGAATTTCATGGGATAAAGAGGAACTTTTCTGCCCCTATAACTCTTCAACAGAATGGAGTGGTTGAAAGGAAAAACTAAACTTTTCAAGAAGCTGCTAGGACTATGATGAAAGAAGAAAACCTACCAGAAGTCTACTAGAGAGAAGCAATTCATACTGCTATTTACATACTTAATAGAGTTCAATCCAAATCTAACATCACAAAGACTTCCTATGAGTTGTGGTATGGAAGAATTTCTACTTTCAAGTACTTTAGAGTGCTTGGAAGAAAATGTTATATCAAAAGAGATGAAGAAAATTTAGGAAAGTTTCATGCATGGTCTAATGAAGGTATCTTCCTTGGATATTCTACTAAAAGAAAATATTACAAATTTTAAAACAAAAGGCTAAGAAATATTGTTGAAAGTGAAAATAAGGTTGATGAAAATTTGCATAATTCATTTGTTATAGATGGATATGTATCAGATGAACTTGCTTATGGAGAAGAAGAAGGAAAAGCTAAGGAAAAAGAAGTATAGAATGAAGAGTAAGAAGCTCCAGAAAAGACCCCTAAGACCCCAAAGTATTTGAAAAAGAATCATTCCAAAGAAAAAATCATTGGAGACAAAAGGAAAGGAGTATTGAAAAGAAGTAGAGTTGTTGAAGCTAAGGTAAATCTGTGTTTTTTCTCTAAATTTGAGTCTAAAACAATGAATGAGGCATGCAAAGATGAACATTGGATGAAGGAAATGGAAGAATAAATTATGTAGATTGAGAAAAATTGGACTTGGTAATTGGTTACTAGACCAGAAAAGAAGAACATAATTGGAACTAAGTGGGTATTTAGAAACAAACTGAATGAGAATGGAGAAGTGTTAAGAAATAAAGCAAGGCTTGTGTGCAAGGGTTACTCACAAGTGGAAGGAATAGACTTTGAGGAAGCATTTTCCCCAATGGCTAGGATGGAAGCTATTAGAATGTTTCTAGTATTTGCAGCATACAAGGATTTTAAATTTTATCAGATGGATGTGAAGTCTACTTTTTCTGAATGGTGAACTAGAAGAAGAGGTTTACATGGAAAAATCTGAAGGATTTCAATTGTCAAATCAACCGAATATGGTGTGTAAATTGAAGAAAGCTCCTAGAGCTTGGTATGCAAGATTGGATAGATATTTGATACAACAAGGATTTAGTAAAGGCACTGCAGATAGTAATCTTTACTTCAAAATTAAAGAAGACAAAATCTTGATAGTGGTTGTATATGTGGAAGATATTATCTTTGGAGGCAATGAAGCTATGTGTAAGAAATTTGTAGAAGAGATGCAAAAATATTTTGAGATGTCAATGTTTTGGGATTTTTTGAATTTCTTCCTTGGGCTACAAATCAATCAAATAGATAAAGGCATTTTCATTTCACAGTCAAAGTATGTTAAAGATATATTGAAGAAGTTTGGAATGGAAGACTTCAAATCAGTATGCACCCCTATGGTGATTGGTTGCAAATTGAGAAAGGATGATGAATCACCTAAGGTTGATCAGAGAAAATATATATCTATGATTGGTGGACTGCTATATCTAATTGCTACTAAACCAGATATCATGTATGCAGTTTGTCTTGTGGCTAGATTTTAAGAAGATCCTAAAGAGACACATGTTGCAGCAGTGAAGTGGATATTCAGATATTTAAAAGGCACTCTGGATTATGGCTTATGGTATCCTAAGGATATTGATTTCACATTAAGTGCTTACATAGATGTAGATTGCTTGGTTATGTTGATGATCTAAAAAGTATGTGTGGTGGTGCATTCTTTCTTGGATGTAGATTGGTGTCATGGTTAAGTAAGAAGCAATATTCAATTTCTTTATCCACTGTAGAGGTTGAGTATATTGCAGCAGCATCTTTCTACACACAAGTATTTTGGATGAGATGGACATTGAAGGATATCAGAGTAGTGTATGATGAGCCTATATCTATCTTTTGTGATAACACAAGTGCAATTAACATTTCAAAGAATCTAGTGATGCATTCAAGTACAAAGCATATATCAATCAGGTATCACTTTTGAGAGAGAAGGTTATGGAGAATGAGGTGAAGCTTGAATATGTACCTACAAAGGATCATATTGCTGACATATTTACTAAGGCTCTTCCTTAACCATGACACCAATTTACATCCAAGAAATAAAATCATGAGAGAGTATGTTTAGAGTTGTTTTGTCTTTGATGGTTTTTCACATCATGTGTTGCCATCAATGACAAGGGGGGAGATTGTTGTAAGTATGAAGTTTTTTTCATTGATTTCAACAAGTTGGTGTTGTCATTTATGTCAACTATGTGTTGAAGAAGGTTATTGCATGGTGAAGATGTCGAGGATATTGAGAAAATTGTGAATAAGAGAGAATCAGGTTGTTGCAATTTGTGTGCTTGTATAGCTGAGATATTGAGGAAGTTTTGTGAGTACATAGAGCTATCTTTATGTTGTAGTGTCTAGAGATGTGTGGAATGATGTAATGTGTTGAGATGATGTTTATGGTACTTGGTTTCCAAGTGCTTTTGAGAAAAAATGATAAACAAAGAAAATAGTGTTGTGTAAGTGTTCAAATGTGCTCCAAGATGTGATTCACATTTCTTCTATGTTGATCATATTCCTGTGCATATCTTATATTTTTTTCAAGGTTTTTAGTAGTTGTTATATCCAAAATTTGGGTTTTTGGATCATTGTGTAGTGTGAGATGTATTCACCAGTGTGTGAATCAGGTTTTTAGTGGTATTTGTTATGGTTTGGGTTAATGTATTTTCTCCACATTTTTATTTCACATCGTGTAGATCTGGGAAGTTTCTCATGTTGCTTATATATTTCATAATTCAATGTTTCACTTGATTTGGTGCAGTACAATGTGTGTTTCATGCATCAGTATGCGTATAAGGTTAACTAGATATTTTGGGTTAAAGTATTTCTATGATGTGAGTTTGGATAGTCTTTGTTGGATTTCAAGTGATTCATGGATTGTTCTAGACCATGTAAAAGATATTTATGTGGTTTCCATGTTGTCTTGATTAAATGAGAAGTGTGTACTTAATAGTTTTATGGTGTTTAGCATAGGTATTGGCTGACCTGGTGTTAACACTACATGTGAAGCTTGTGGAAGTTTTTTGAGGTGTGTTAGGACATATTTGAGTCCTAATTAAGGATTTATATGAGTTTCCTTCATTCCTATCCACCTTAGGAATGTTTAAGTGTCAAAATAATTTTAAATTTTAAATTTAATGAATAGTTGTTGAGCTTGTACAAGGTTTTCAAGGTTGAGGATGATATAAATAAGAGTGATGTTTTTGTAAGATGTAAGATAGAGGAATGATAGATGCGAGATAGATGTGAGTGATGAATGTGATGTGAATTATAGAAGTATAGATGCAAATTTGAGCAGAGTCGTGCGAACTTCAAAGTGTTGGACTTCTGAAGGTAGTGAGCTAAAGGCATCTGCAATATTTCAAACAAGGTTGCAAGAGTGTTGGAGTAATTGTGGTCGATTCCTTTTTGCATTGAGAAGTTGTTCTCTATGTAGTATTTCTCTTCTATCTTCATTTTATTTTTGTGGCAATGAGCCCTAGCTGTGAGCCTTTTTGGATAGTGTGTCCTATTGTAGAAGCAAGCCCTTGTACCGGTTTTTCAATTACTTATATTGTGAGCAAATCCTCACCATGGTTTTTCCCTTATTGGGTTTTCCACATAAATATGGCATTCTCTTGTGTATGGTGTTGTTATTTCAATTTTTGTTATCTGCATTTCATGATTAATCACTTTAACAGAACAAGGGTTTAATGAATGCTTTTGGATCTAATTACTGTTGAGGGTTTTGATGTTTTAATTTGCTACAACTAATTCACCCCTCCCCTCTCAGTTGTCTTGTTCATTCAACACACTACATATGACTTCATAGTCTTCCCTATTTGAATATCTTGGACTTTCTATGTGAGTGTCTTGATTTGTGAAGATATGTCATCTATAGGATTATTCAATGGTGGAGCATATGTTGTATATTGTGGAATGGTGGATGAGTTATGAGCTAGATTTTGATATGATGGTGTTTTATTATTATATTTGTTATATGGTGTGTACTGTGAATTGGTTTGGTATTAGAGAATTAGAGGTGATGAAGGTGGTGGGCTATTATATTCTCCATATGAATGTTGATTTGTGATGTTTTGTTGAGAACTAGTATATTAATGTTGTCATTTGTTGTATTTCAGGCCTTGTTGTTGTTGTTGTTGAGCAAGCATTTTTTATTGTTGAGTATATTGTTATTAATCTTGTCAATCTTTTTGAGATTGTTGTTGACCTTGCAAGGCTTTTTGTGCTTGTTGTTGAGCTTGCAAGGCTTTTTATGCTTATTGTTGAGCTTGCAAGGCTTGTTGTGTTGCAATAGCTTGTCTTTGAGGAGATGGGATGATGCTTTGATTTGGTAGCATGTATTGATTTGATGTGATATATTTATTTTGTGGAGGGTGATCCCACAATACTAGTTTACAGTTTTTGACCAAACTAGACACTAAATTGATTTTTTCTAACTAAATATTCACTTTTGGGCACCTATAGTGGCTAAACCGTGAGGAATTTGAAGATAATGCAAAATAGTGATTTGTGGAATTTTGTCTCTAGATTCTAAATATATTTTTTTCAAAATTTATGGAATCAGATTGCACTTCTTTTTCTATCTCCTTCTAAAACTAGTTTTTTCAGTAAACACCATTTTTAAGAAGTGACGCTCACCGTATAACACATAATTTTTTTCCATGAAGGATAATATTCTATTTTTTTCAAATTTAGATTTGTAACTATGATATCTAGTGCTTCCAATTAGTTTCATAGTTTTTTATTGAATATTTTTTCCTTAATCAACTTTCGAAGTCAAACCAATTACAATTCAGACATAGGTGGACCATATAACACAACTTTTTTTGTATGTATCAAAATTCAATTTCTTTTTTTTGTTGGATGAAGGACTTCAATATCTGGTGCACTCATATTTTTCAAAAAAAAAATTGATAATCTTCTATTTTTCCAGATGTGCATAACAAAGAGCTTGATTTTTAGTGAAAAATCTACATTCACAAGAAATAAAAAATAAATATAATAATTAAATTAAATTTATTTAAAATTATACTTTTTGGGAAGCTTATAATAAGGACTACATACTTACAAAAAATAAATTTTAAGTGAATTCATTTGATCCCCCAAATGGTAAATCAAAAGTGGTTTTTTATCAGCATTTTGATAGGTATAAAGGAGACTCCATTATAGGTATGGTTTAAAACTAGCGGGGTTCTATCCAAGGGGGTTTGATCTAAGGTAGTTTGATCAAACCATCTTCAATTGGAATGCTTTAAATGGAATTTTTTAAGGCTTAAATCATTATGTTTTCTAAAAATATGTGATTTCAACATAAATCAAAATCTCCCAAAAATTGTAAAACCAGCTTTGTGGGATCACCTTGGAATGTGTTGATGAGTGCATTGTGGTGGAGGTGTGTTTTGATTTTGACCTTGAAAATCTTTGTATTGATGTTGTTGTGAAACTAAGTTTTTTATTTTGTGAAAAATGATGTGGATTTTGATTTGAGATATTTTGATTTTGATGAGGGGAAACTTGACCTTAATGTTGTTGTAATATGAGACCTTGCAATATTTGATGTTGTGGAGGGACAACATGATTTTGTGAACCCATTTGATTTTGAGACCCATGATGTTGAGGTAGTTTTTGTGAACCTTGATTTGATACTAGTTGATGTTGGGATGTTGGTTGAATATTTCCTTTATTTTTTGATAATTGATGGTACATGGGTTGATATTGTGATGTGTGTTGAATACCTTGGTGTTATGCCTTGCATAACCACCCTATTTTAATTTTTGGTCAAAATGGCTCCCCCTTGTCTTTATTTGTCCTTGGTGTTTTTGTTTGGGTCTTAGGAGTTGTTATTTTTCTTCCTAAGTCCTTTTCCCTTTTGTTTGATGGGAGAAAAACCAGAATGGAAACTAGACTCAAAACTTTGTGAAGGTTCCAAGTTCGGATTCGGTTCCGGTCTTGACTCCATTCTCGCCTTGTTGCTTTTCTTTGTCGTTTCAGTTCACCTTGCACTCTTGGGTTTGTTTCTCTCTTGAGTTGTCTTTTTTTTTCTTGTGGTTTCTTTTCCTCCTAGCGGAAGCCAAACTGAACTTGGAACTTTGCAAAAGGTTCTGGATTCGGTTTTGATTCTGATCCCGCTCCCACTGGTCTTCTTTGTGTTTTTGTTGTCGTTTGTGTCTCATTTGGGATTGGTTTCATTCTGGTCCCGTTTCCTTTTTTTTCCTTCTCTCATTTTTCTTGTGTCAGTATTTGTTCCTTTTGGCGGAATAGGAACCAAAATCGAAACTAAATCTGGAACTTTGCAAAAGGTTCCAGATCTGGTTTTGGTCTCGATTCTGCCCCCACTCCTTTGTTGTTTTTTTTCTTGTTGTGGGGCTGATGTCAGAACCAGAATAGAATGTGGAGCTTACATCAAGTTCCTGATTTCATTTCAACTTTACTTCCACTTCTGCTTTACCTCTATCATATGTATATTTTTGTATACTTGTTCCCATTTCGATTCTGTACCTGACCATCCGCATTAATTGCATTAATTACAGCCTCCTCACATGTGCAAAATGACTTTTAAACCTTAATCAATGTTAATTGGATCATTATCATTATTTCCTAAGTTGTTTTAGTGAACCAAAGTCGAGAAAGCATGAAAGAGGAGCACAATTTGGTTGAGGGAAAGCATCTGCAAGTGGATTCGGATTCAATTTCATCCTGTTTGATAGCATTTTGAGGTAGTTGGTTTTTTGCTTCTGTTCCATTTTGTTTGTTTTCCCATTTCTTATTCATGGTGTTCATCGCGTGTTCACGAGACCTTTCTCGTGAATCTTCATGTGTTTGTGTTTGTGTTTCGCTTGCTTTTTTAGTTTTTGTTTTGTTTTTCCTTTTGTTTCCTGTTTTCTTTTTGTCTTTTCCTGTTCATTTTTGTCCGTCTGCTATCATTTTCCCATTTTGGTGGTATTTGTACTATCGTGCCCTAGTTTTCGCTTAGGGACTTCATTTTTTAAGGATCTCTTATGCTTTAAAAGTTTTAAAATTTGTTTGATGACTCTTTTGAACCTTTTCCCTTGTCAATTCAATGGATTTCATGTCAGGTTTTTGATGCCCTAATTTCTTTAGTCGACAGACTATGAAAACTAGGGTTTATGTGTCGTCTCTTTGTATATCATGCCCTAGGTGGCTTGATCCCACCCCTATTTAGTCAATGATGAAGTTGCACCTTTATTCCCAGTCTCCTCGTTCCTTCCTAGGATCTCATCCCAAGTCATTATAAGTTTTTGGCTAAATTTTCTTTGTGTTTAATAGTAAAGTGGCAGAAGAAAAGTTGAGAATGAACTTAACTCATAAGTATGTGCATTGGAGTTTGGGTCTAATTTTGATCCCACTCCTGATAAGGTTTTTTCTCGCATCCATATCCTTTTCCTTTGGCAAAAGCGGAACCGAAATGGAAAATGGACTTGGAATTATTGAATGGTTTTGGGTCTGGTTTCCATTCTGATCCTGGTTTTGATTCCGATACTGACCCTAACCCTGATCTTGCCTTTGTTAGATGCTTTCTAATTCCTAATATCTTCCTAGTTCTGCCTCTGATAAGTTTCAAGTTTCACTAAGTATGAAAGGCTACCTAGGGAAGGACATGGCAATATCAAAGGTAATCTTCTAATGTTGGTTTTCATGCTTTCTATTGGTCGAATCGAGGGTTGTTTTTTAGGAGTAAGCAATGTCAGGAGCATCTAGAGAAGTTTCACAAGTGGAGGGCCAGGCTGCCGAGAGTTCAAGGAAAGTGAAGCCTAAGAAGATCAAGGTGGAGCATTTTCCTTATACCTTGATATGCAAGCACAAGAGTGTTACTCTCACTGCAAGCAAGTTAGACTCAGACTGGGTTGATATCACCAATACTAATCTAGGCCCATTCAACTATGAGGAGTTTTCAATAGATATTTTCTCTAGAGATGTGATTGGGAGGACTTTGAGGATAGCCAAATCTAGGCTAGCACATGTGACTATTTTCACATTATCAGTCCAGTTCCTAGAGCTTATAATCACAGTAGAAGGGGTTTACAACCCTACAACAAGGAAATGTGTGGACATTCAAGGAAATGCAATCATAGATATCTCCCCACAAATGATGAATTTTATGTTCAATGCACCTACCCCTCAAAACCCTAAGTTGTTGAATGAGGCAGAGGCATTGCAATTGTTTAGCAACCATAAAGAAACCAATAGGGCTCACATGAACAATAAATGGTTAAAGGTTGAAAAGAAGTCTCTAACTAAAGTGCCAGATCAACCTAAGAGGGGAAACTTCCAAAAGGATATTGATGATTTTATCATGATGTTGTCCAAGGTATTTGGGAAAAGAGATTCTACATGCTTCAAGGAGTGGATGTTTCCTTTTATTGAGGCAATTTTGGATGGAAAGCAACAATTTGATTGGGAAATGATCTTATCAGATAGCCTGCACAATCAAATGATTAAGCTGAATCAAACAAAGAACTTCTTCATGACTTCATATGTTGTATATGCTACTAAAAGGATGGGTATTTTTCTTAAATTGAATGCAGTAGGAACATTAGGGGAATCTCTTGGACAGAAGAAGGCATGGGAGCATTATGATCAATTAACCTTGCAAACATTAGAGCTGCATTATACAAGGGTTAATGATGCATTCCTTTATGTCATCACTAACCAGTTGACTGGAGATGTTGGATACATGTTGAACAAAGATGCCTTGGCTTTTATTATTGAATGGGGACGTTGGTATATCCAATACCCCAAGTTCTCTTACTTCTGGTTGGAAGGATTTGATGGAAATCCTCACCTACTCCCAATATGTTGCAATGATAGGATTTTCCTCATGGAATTCATATATCATGCCTTAGTGGTCAATGGAAAGTTTGCAGGTAAGCATAAAATAGGATGCCAAAGGTTTCCCATGAAGTTGGGGGAATATAGTTGTGCTCATATTGTGGCTACAAAAGTAGTATGTGATGATTTGAGTCACTTAAGATTGGGATTGTATACATCCTGGAAGCATTTTGATCCAAAACATAAGATGAATGGTTTGCTTCTTACTATTTTTGAGAAGCATTTTAATATATTGGAATTATTTTGGATGGATTTGCAAGATAAGTATGACATCAAAAAGAGAAGCTATGAAAGGCTTCCTATTCCATTGATGATTGAGTTTGGAGTAAAAGAGGACATTCATGATACACTATCTGATGATGGTGTCATTTTGGATCTCGGCTATGAGGTATAAAACATTGATACCAAGAACTTGGACCCCATCAATTGGGATGAGGAAGAATTTATTGATATTAAACAGATTTCTAGGATAGTAATTGATAGAAGTATCCAATGGGTAGTGATGAGGATAAAGGAGCTAGAGGCTCAAACTTTAAAAAGGAGGAAAGTACAAGGCACCAAAGGATACATGAGAACAAAGAGGAGAATAGCTCCTAGGGAGAAATTAGAATATCTCCCTCCTAGCTCTGGAGGAGAGGCTAATCTAGAAATACCTACCCTAGATACTCATGAGCCACAAGGAGAAGAAGATACTACTACTGGTGAAGGAAATTCATCTCAACCTCTCCTTCCAGAAGAGTCTACTAGGGAAGTACCTTAGGGAATCCTTCATGATCAGGTTGAAAAGGATAAACAGAAGGAAATGGGCATTGAAAATCATGACATTGGTTCTGATTCTAAGGCCACACAATCAGATGATGAGCCTTCCAAAGTTGTGTATGGTGAGAACATTGGAAATGTTGAGGAAGAACATGTGTTGACTCTGGAGGATCAATGGAAATTGTTTGAGGATGCTAAGAGAGAAGCATATTCCAAAGCACAAGCTGAGGCACTTGCAAAGTAGAAGGAAGCAGATGCCAAAGCACAAACTGAAGCACTATCCAAACAATAGGAATTAGAATTTAAGGCCAAAGTTGAAGAGCTTGCAAAGTAGCACAAGGAGAAGGAATATCTCCTACAACAACAAAAGGTAGCAAAGCTGAAACTCAAGGAGGAGAGAGATAAGTTAGCTCTATTACAGAAAATCCATGAATTGGAAGAAGAAAAGGCTCAACAAAGAAGAGAGAAAGAGAAGCCATTGAAACTAAGTTCAAGGTTGTAGAGGAAGCCCGAAGAAAGAAGGATGAAGAGGAGCTCTTGCTGAAGAAGTTGGAAGTAGAAGAACAAGCCAAGCATTAGCAAGAGGTAGATAAAATGTGGGATAGGGTAAAACAATTAGAGAAACAAGGAGATGAAATGTATAGCAGAGGAGATTAGAGGAGGAAAGGGAGAAGGCTGAAATTGAAAGGCTTGCAAAAGAAGTTGCAGAAAAGGAGCAACAACAAGAGGTTGATTCTCAACCTAAGGAAACCATTCTACAACCTCTCTCCTCTACCACTACTTCTTCCTCAAAACAAGTGGTTACTACTCTTGCTTCCCCAACATGGTTGAAGCTTAACTTAGAGAAAAAGAAAATAGTCCAACCCTAGCCTTTGAACTGGGATGACATGATGAAAGAGATTGAGAAGGAGAGGCCTAAGGAAAAGGCTAGGGTCCTTCACTCCACCAGGCTGATAGATGCTAGAGAGATTTTGGTTGATTGTTCCATCCCAATGGTAGATAAGGATAAATCAAAGATCCAGTTAAGTGATTATCAGCTAGGGATTGTGAACTTGGGAAGGCCTACAAGAAATCAGCAAATGGACTTAATTGGTATTGTGGCATCCTCTACCAAGTCGAGAATGGTGAAGGAAAAGAAAAGGAAAGATGAGCTCAAGGCTCAATTAGATCAAGGGTTTTAAAGGACTTATCCTCTCATGTTTTTGTACAATCTATTGCTCCTACAACACCCATTTTGTTAAGTAATAAAGAGGTTGATGACCTTGCTGAAATGAGGAGCAAGGTGGGGATTTTGGATAGATGGATTGATAGGTTGAACTGAGAAGCGGAGAAGTTGCTTGTTCAAAGTTATAAAGCCCATGATGATGCATTGGAGTTGGTTGGTGACATGAATTTACATGTTGAGGATCTTGGGAAATAAGAGGAAGAATATAGAGAACATACAAAGAAGTTGAAGGACGTCAATAAGTTGTCAAAACAAACTTTATTGGAGCATTCCATCCTTGACAAGGATAATGTAGACTTTATTGAAAATACCCTCAGTATTATTAGGATCCAGTCCTCAATAATTTTTGATCATGGGAATGAGGTACAAGAGGCCACTAAATATTTGAATGAAAAAATTGAGGAGTTGGGAGTAGTCATTGGTATGCTTGTCAATGAAGACATTCCCTTGAAAGATGCCCTCCCTCTTGATAAACTTAAGGAAAAATGGAATATTAGGTTTGAGGAGGAAATTCACAAGGGGTATGATGGTGATGAATTGTTTATTGATAGACTAATGGATATCAAGGAGGAGATAAAGGCTGCTAGAAGAGAACTTATTAATCTTGGGGATATGCAAGAGTTTGCTTCTGCAAAATTGAAAAGAATAAAGTTTGCAGATAGTTGGGTGGATGGGCCAGATGAAGATATGCTCCAACAAGTGCTTACTAATTATGATGATTATATGCTTGAGAAAAAAATTCAGGAATAAAGTGGCAGTGGAATGTTTTGTTCGTGATGGACACCTAATGACATGGTCAACTGGACAGCTCTCTCTCTTTCTCTCCTATTTTGTAGGATCATGACATCACTTCAACTGGAGATTCCCAGCAGTTCTATCTTCCCTCTTTGTGTATCATATTTTGATAATAGATTCATTAATAAGTGAACTAAAGATCAACAGGGAAGTCATCTCATGCAGCTCCAGTGATTCTCTAAATTTGTGGATCTCATTTTTTTTACTAGAGGAATTAGTGTTAGGACTGGTCTATATGTAATTTTTCTCTCCATGTTGTAAAGGTAAGCTAATTTAAGAAATATTAGTAGCCTAAGGAGAAATTTAGGAGAATCTTTAATAGTTTCAGAAACTTTTTACAGCTTTATGCAAAGACACTTAGATATTTTATAGTTTTCAATACAATTTTATATTATTTTCAAGTTTCAGTCTTAATGGTGATGTCAATGAACAATATTCATTCATATGCCAGTGAATTTTGTGCATAAATGTCTCTTATTTGGTGAAAATAAATGGAAGATTATGAATCTAAGGCTATTTTCATTAAGTTATCTGTGAATGAGTTTTTTGTGATTCATTGATCTATGAATTTTAATGATGAGTTGATGATATGTTCTTATTAATTTGGAAGTTTATGAATGGTGAATAATTTGTATGTCTTGAATTTGCACTATGAATGAATGAAATGGTATAGATTGTGCTATGGATTGTATCATTTGATGGTTTAGTTATTTAGAAACAATGCTCATTATGAAGTTTGTATGTCTGAATTGAGGGAAATTTACTTTCATGTTTTGTTGTCCTAAGCTATGTCCTATCTTTTGATATTTATTTACACTTGCCAAATGTAGATTAATTTGTATGATGCAGTTTGTATCCCTTTTTACCAGCAGGCCCCTTGAATATTATGGTTGCATAGGCCACTAAACCACATCAACATAATTGAGAACCAACTACAAAGACCTTGGAAGATAGGTTGCTTTAGGTTATCTATTTTTTTCAAGAGAAATAGGGTAGAAATATTTTTTAACATTGTTGTGTTAAATTGACCATCAACAGATCTCGTGCTAGAAGGAGGTCCTGAAGGAACAAACTAGCTCGAATTGGGTCATTTTCACCATAAAGGTTTGAAAGAGTTCTCAGATTTGCTACAAATCCAAAACCATTAGTTGAACTCCAAACCCCTATTAGACCCAAATCCCATAGATTTTTGATCCCACCTTTATCACAACCACTTACTCCACCCGATTTTCCACCAACAACATAGGTGGCACAACCAAATCCACCACCAACACCACCTATGGCATTCTTTTCCAACAATCCATCACTACTGGTAGTCATTCCTAGTGGCATACACAAAATTCCAAAGAACCCGAAGAAATCCTACCCCAGGTATGCTCATGGAGAATCAAGAAGTGTTGAAGATCACATATAGGCATTCAAAGATGCCTTTACCTGTGCTCAAATTTCCCACCATGATGTTGCATGTAGGTTGTTTCCTTATTCATTGGGAGACATGGCTTATAACTGGTATCTGAATTTTCCCATTGGATTGATCTTGAGCTAGACCAACCTAGAGATGCATTCATAAACCAATTTTGAGTTTATGTCAATCTTGTAATCTTGTATCATCAATTTTCCACTATCAGGAAAGAGCCACATAAACTATTACCCCTATTTAATACCATATTTCATAGGATGTACAAGAGGTTGCAAGATCCATACTTGGTGGTTGACAATATTGCTATCCAAGCTTACCTGAAGGCCATAGACCCCTTGATTGGCCTATTTTTTCAAAGGACATACAATGCAAATGACATTAATTCTCTTTCCAAAGTTTACCACCTTACTATTAAACTACAATAATAGATTAATTCACAATCAAGAGGTCTAGGAGGGATTTTCCCTCCTTTAGGGTACTCCCAGGTGTATAATCCTACCTCATTGTTTAATACGGTCCCAGGAATGTCTCATTATGCATATGGACCCTTAGCTGAGTTACAATCTCCATCTCAAAAAAAATTTCTTTAATGGCTCAACTCCTGACCCGTCAGAGCAAGCTCATAATCCCCATAATCAAGCTAGAGGATCTAACCCCATGACACATACATCAGTTGTAAACAATGCATAAAAGTGAGTGTACTTCCCATCTAACAACAGAGATGGAAAATTTGAAGAAAACGTTGTCTTAGGTAACTAACAAGATGGCACAACTCAATCATAACCCCCCTCGGAACCAAAATCAAAACCAAAATTACCAAAACTGGGGAGGGTATTCCAATCAAGGTAATTATTCCAACCAGAATTCCAATCAAAACTAAAGAAATTTCTAGAATCAAAATTCCCTCAATCAAAATTACTAGAACCAAAATAGGGGGTACAATCAAATATCCAATAAAAACAAACAATGGAATACTGGGCCTAACAATGGGGGAGTTTCCCATAACTATCAAGTTGGAGATGACAAACCACACACTACAAATGTTGTAGATCTCAATTTTATGAAGAATTGGTGTAGGCTCTGTGACACTGTAGCACATTCTGAGGTGAATTGCTCAGAAATGGAGAAAATGGTTAATATTGCACAATTTGATGCCCCATTGCAAGGTGCTCCCAACAAGAATGGTGGATCCACAGATACGACCATGGCCTATGAACCTCCTTTCCCCAGACAAGAGGAAAATGAGCCAGAGGAGGATGTATATGATGCTCAATCCTTCCAATCAAAAGGAGGTCATTTTCTAAGGAATCAAAATAAAGGCCCATTCACCACATCTGCTCCTCTGAACACCATGGTTCCACCTAGTCAGAATGCTGACAATAACCCTCCTCCATCAAAGGGCTTGCCTGAATTTCAAAATAAAGGCAGCTCATCTTTTGTTCCAAGTATCAAATGAAAAATGATATGGAATTTGATTTTATTTTAGAGATGCAAAAACAGAAGACTTTGTTGTCATTCTTTGATATTTTAAAGTGGTGCCCTGCTCAACGCAATATTGTGTTGAGAGATTTGGAAGAGGTAGATCATTTGAAAGGAAAGAATAAGGTGACTCCAACCAATGAAATGATTGTGGCCTTGTACAAAGGTAAGACAAGGACCCCACCATTCCTTCTAAGCTTGAGAATCTTTAGAAATAATTTTCACAACCGCCTCTTGGATTCTGGAGCATCAGGTAATGTCATTCCCTTTCCCATTTGTAAAAAGTTAGGTTTGAATCCTCTTCAAACTCACAAGAAGGTAATTTATTTAGATAAAACTGAGGTCAATGTGGTAGGAGAACTGAAAAATATTCATGTGGAGGTTGGATCAGACCCATGGATCCAAACTTATATGGATATTCAAGTGGTTGATATCCCTGAGACATATGGAATGCTTCTAAGCTGAGACCTAATGAAAATCATCAGGGTTTATATATCTTTAGGCTTTTCACACATGTGGCTTCCATGGAAAGGGGTAGCAACACAAATTAGGATTGAAAGTGAGCCTCATCTCAAACATATGATTACTGAGTATGATTGTCCTAATGAGGCAGCTTACTTTAAAACCGAGATAGAAGTATATAAAAGAGAGGTAATATTGACCTTTCCAATGTTCAATCCTGATAACCTAATGACCATTTTCAACCAACAAGTTTTGATTAGAAAATTGCAACAAGATAGGTTGGTTCTGGGAGAAGAGGCTAATCTATGGAGCTTACTACTCCCTAACTGGTGCAGAATTCATTACCAAAGTCATTCTGAGTTGACATGCCAACCTTGTGTTGACATTTTGAACCATGTTTGTCAGTCAGTACAAACTTGTGAGTATCAACTTGAAACACCCTCGAATTAGTTCTCTTTTGAAGCTAGGGATGCTACTATTTTGACACAAACTCACACTACATAGGAAGAAGTCCTTTCCCAAATCAGATAGACTCATGCTTCCTATTTTTCCTTGAGAAATGAGACTATAAAATCTCAGGAACTGTTTGATACACCAGCCCCTACCAATCTTCCAATTCCAAGGGGGTTGCTAAAACCAATAACCAATGGTGAACCCACTGATAAAGATCATATTCAGGAAGAAGTGTCCACAAAAGTCTTAAATCTAAGTGAATTTTTTTATGATCGTCATTCAGATTACTTCCCATGTCAAGAGGTTCTAATCTAGTCTGAGCCACCACTTATTTTTGCCAACAACTATCCCTGACTTGTCCTAGGAAAGAAATACCCAACCCAAATCAATTATGGGTTCTTAAATTTGATGGTTCTAAGTCTAAATCAAGAAGTGGGGTGGGAGTTGAACTAACAAACCCGAAAGGGAAAACATACTTTGCTTCCTACAGGTTACAGCTTGGTTGTACCAATAATGTGGCAGAGTATGAAGCACTAGCCAAAGGACTGATGGTTGTGCATCAGAAGAAGGTTACATCTTTGACAGTTGTGGGAGATTCTAAGGTCATTGTCAAGCAGGTCCACTGTTATGAAATAACTTGCACAATAGAAGAATATGATATAAAATATGCTGCAAATACTTGATAATAACTGAGAACAATAGGCCACTTTTAGGGGGCAAACCTCCAAATATCTCTAATGAGAACACACTTCACAACTTGATGAAAAAAAATAAGACTCACAACCTCCTATAT